>QJNX01000094.1:5213-152272 GCA_004155925.1 Monosporascus sp. MG133 | reverse complement strand
CGCCCCCCTTACGGTTCTGGCTTAAGGTAAGATGTCAAGGGCATCTTTCAAACAGTCCTGGGAAGATGCCCTTTATGCTCTTTCGAGGCTGGGTCTCTAACTTCCCAACAACTTATCCACATTGCCTAACTAGATTTATAATTAGAAGAAATATATCTTCTTGCACCGCCCCTAGTCAAGTGAAACGACATCCAAGAGCGCATAGCCTTTCACGACCGGCCTGTCAAAGCTCAGGAAAAGCCTGCTATATCCACCTAGGTGCCAGATAGGTGAGAGTTAGCCTCAGACGCGTCTTCGGGGGCAAGTGGATGCGGAGGCTGGCACGACGAAGCTGCGTGTTAAGTCGTACGAGTCTTATACTCGTACTTGGGCTGAAAGGGGGAGGAAATTCGTATAATGATACTGTACGAAACTATCCGACGGGTTTTCCGAGCCTCTTGGCGCAAGATGCGAAGTACGAGCATTTAAGCTTCGGATAAGCTACGATCGGCCTCCCCTGAGATCTTAGTGTGGGGCTCATAAGTGGGTCACCTTACAGTAGTTGGCGAGTTATTCCCCCTTGTGCCCTTGGCACTCCTAATAATTAACGGAAGCCCCTAGGAAGTACGAGTTCGAATAAGGTCCAAGAAGGGAAACGCTATTGTACCACTTCGTCCACCGCCTAGAAAGTTATGTATTTAAGATAATATATATGTCCACCATAGTGCAGACGTTGGCATACGTAATATGGCTGTGACTTAGAGATATGTGAACGTGATGGGGGTACCTCGGGCAACGGTTGCCCCCTCTCTTTCCGTGGCACTACCCAAGACCTTGACAGAAGATATACTAACGTGGATATGTAGTAGCGTAACCTATACTATTACACATCGTTCCTAACGAACAACACGATAACGAATGGACTCGATTCAACAAACATTGTCAGCGGCTGTAACTTCACAAAGTCTTGCTCATCGAGTTCTACTCTGAACCTGTTTCGTCGTGTTGCTTGTTCTACTTTACTCCATTTCCTGTGGCGGACGGTCCTTCAGACGTTTATAAGACCACTGAACTACATATCTAAGTACCTAGTTAAGAAATCATCTCAAAGCTTAGTGTCGGTAAGCGGAATGCCTGGATAAATCGCTAGTAATAGCTTATATGGAACAAGAAGTTTACTAATAACCTTGAAAGCGGCTGAACCGAGCCCCACTTGCTCCCCTCATTAACTAATAAATGCGCCAAACCTACATAATATTTAACATTACAACAACGGATTATGTTATCAACACCACGGAGTGCCTTGGCTCATTGCATGTTGTATAATGCTCCCGTGACTGTCAAATCCGCATGAACTTAATAGTTGAGGCCCGGCACTATTGAGCATCAAAGCTAACGTGCGAAGATATTGTCTCCCTCATGCTCCGGCTCGGGTCATATCATATCTAGCATCGCATCGACAGCATAACATGGAAAACGAGGATAATCAACCCCGCAACGGGGTTGAGGTACCCATCGAAGCTATTCAGGTCGTAGACCCCGGGGTTGTTGCAAGGGAGTCTAGCACTTTGTTACCGCACCTATAAACCTGTGCACTAATAATCGAGCTAGAACTTCCACCAGGAATCAAGGTGACACATATCGAAGCCCATGGAGCTAGCTTGTGGACTCGGACCGCTCGCCTCGGCACTGAACGAGATGGCGTCGAAGGGGCACTCTTCCTAAAGGTGCTCATACGGAGCCTGCGACGGATGCCATGGAAAGCTAACCTATGAACAGCTTGCGTATAGTGAGCGCGGAAGGAGGCTGTTGTCGAGTGAACATCACTGCATGTGCAAGCTGTACTCCACGATGGGGGATCTCGTTCCACAACCAATTGCGTGGGGCTCGTACTCGAGCATCCCGGAGGTCCACTTCTTCCTCTGCGAGTTCCGTCCGATGACGGACGACCTTCCGGACCTTGAGACCTTTCCCGCGAAGATTGCTGAGCTACACCGTACAGGGACGTCTCCGGATGGTAAGTTCGGTTTCGACGTCACTACCTTCCATGGGGAAATCCCGATAGAACATGGGTGGTCAGACACATGGGAGGAATACTTCACGAAGACGACGCGGGTCCTGTTGCAGCTGGAGCAAGAAGTCAGGGGTCCCGATGAAGAGATCCAGCGGTTGTCGGAGCCGTTCTTCGAAAAGGTCATCCCTCGTCTTCTGCGACCCTTGGGGACCGGTGGCCACTCGATTCGACCGTCTTTGATTCACGGTGACCTGTGGCACGGCAACGCAAGCATGGACAAAGATTCTGGCATGCCCATTATATTCGACGCAGCATCCTTCTATGCCCATAACGAATGTAAGTCTCGCGTCCCTGGATTCCTTAGAACTGCAGCTCAGTGGATAGATGAACTAGCTGTTTGGCGGCAGCCGTGGAACAAGATCAACCAGCCCTATACAGAACGATATCACGAACATTTCCCTAAATCCTACCCCGAGGCCGACTATGATGATCGTAATCTGCTTTATGCTACGTAAGGACAAGCCTGTAGTTCATATGTAAACAACCGAGATCGAAGTTAACCGCAACATTAGTCGCGTGAATGTGCTAGATTCTATTCTGTACAAGAACGACCGAAGCTACCGTGAGATGTGAGTTGCCCTACATGAAGACACAAGGGGCTTAATACTGAACGCGTTATACAGGCTTATTGAAGGTATGCGCCAGCTCGTGGAGGAGTTCCCCGGTGGCTTCGAGCAGTGGGAAGTTTCGCAAAGAACCCAGGACGATTAAGGACATCGTTAAGGCTATGCATGGCCTACGTCTGCCACGAGGTAACTTTTGTCAAACCACGGGCACTTTGTTCTGGATAGAGACAGATATCAGGTAAGCATCGTGTCTTTAAGTTCCATGTCAAGATGATTCTGAATTTTCCTTTCCCTGCTAATGAAGGTCTATATTCTGGAAAGAAGGTGGCTCAAAAACCATGGTACTCATCTCCAGATGCACATTAATAAGGTGCTATTAGGCTTACTTCCTGGGTAGTTTGATATATATCTATACAAGGTCCATGGCGAAGAATGGAGACTGACTGGAGAAGCTGCAAATATACCTCTCTAACGATCGGTATACTTGGAAATATCTGTTTAGAAGCAGCCCTCAGGCAAGACATCCCTGCTTTCAGTGATTTACGTGTATGGGGTAATTATTCAGCTCCGAAGGTGTTCAACCACGTACTTGGGTTTCTATTGGCGAAAGATTAAAGACCGCAACTTAGAAAAGTACTTTAACTCCAATCCGTAATTCATAGTGCTCATCGTTATGTTTCTTCATTTTATTTTATTTGCCTTTTCTTTTGGCGTTCCACTTGGTTATTGTTGCTAGGTGTTGGTAGGCATGGTAAGCACATCAAGACGGTGATAACCAGTTTCGGCCACCGACTCTCGAAAAAGTTAGTTTTTCGTCTTCTTCTTCTTCTCTCATTTTATAAGTAGTTACACATCTACGACCAGTGGCTACTGCTTGGGATGTCAAATTTTTGTGGCAGATCCTGGTAATATTGGAAAGGGGGGTTGAGTACTGTAACAATTCTTGTTGCGATGTTTGCTCCGCTAGCTTAGACTCAGCACCTCAAATTTCATCTTTACACCACCCACACAATATGACAGGTACACAATCCGGGCCACACCCATAACCTCAAAACCTAGTGATCCATCCAATCCCATATCGTAAAACAAGCCTTGTAGTGACTAAGAGGACTGTAAAAGGCGCTTGCACCCATCAGTGAGCATGGTCAAAAGCCCACCATCCGCTTCCAAGCCCAACGCCAAGCCTCCGTCGAGGAGGGCCGCCACGGCAACAGCATCGGCGAAGTCCCCCAAACCGGCACCGGCGACCGATGAGACCGGGCCGGAGCAGTCGCTCTCGCCGGAGGAGTTGAGAGCGCAACAGACGCTCCTCAACATCTTCAGCGACGCCTTTGCGCCGGCGCTGCAGTCCGAGTCCTTCACGCAGAAGCTCCAGGATGTCAAGCAGGCGCTCTACAACCGCGACTTCGGCGCCGCGTTCGGGCGCGAGGACTTCCTCGAGGTATACGCCGCGCGCTGGAGCCCCACGCGCGCTCTGTGCTACGCTCGCGTCCTGCGAGGCGTGGGGGGGCACCTGGCGGCGCTGCTTGTCAGCCCCGACGGCCAGGGGGCCAGCGGTAATGGCGACGCGGCAGATGGCGTAGGATTAATGAGGGAGCGCCCGGACCAGATTCCGGAGGCGGAGGAGACGCCCGACGACGGGGCCGGGAAGCCTGCGCTGAGAGTGCTCGCCATAGGCGGCGGCGCAGCCGAAACCGTCGCCTTCGGGTCGTACCTCTCCTCCTTGCCCACCACCACGGGGGAAATCCATCTCCTCGACACGGGGCCCTGGGGCGGCATAGCGCAGCGGCTCTCCGCCTACCTCACCACAGCGCCCCCGATCTCCAAATACGCCAGCGCAGCCGCCAAGGCTGCGAACGCGGCCCTCGTGTTCCCGGAAGACCGGCTGCGCGTCACCTTCTCGCAGGAGGACGTGCTGGCGCTCGACGACGCCGCGCTGGCGCGGCTCCTGGGCCCAGAGCCGCTGCTCGTCACGCTCCTGTTCACGCTCAACGAGCTGTACACGGGCGCCGGGATCGCGGCGGCGACGTCGTTCCTGCGGCGCCTCTCAGCCGCGGTGCCCGCGGGCTCGCTGCTGCTCGTCGTCGACAGTCCGGGCAGCTATTCGGAGGCGGCCGTCGGGCGGGGAGGAGACAGGGAGAAGAAGCGGTACCCGATGCAGTGGCTGCTGGACCACACGCTGCTGCGAGAGCCCCGGTCGGGTAGGAAGAGGCAACCACGACGGCAGGAAGAGGTGCCCGCCGCTAATGATGATGACGATGGTGATGGCGATGATAAAGCCGACGCTGACGCTGCTCGTACTGACTGTGTGGTGTGGGAGAAGTTGGAATCGGCCGACTCGGTTTGGTTCCGACTTGCGGACGGCCTGCGGTATCCGATCCGGCTCGAGAACATGCGGTATCAGATGCACCTATACCGGGCGTGCCCCCGGATAGACGACAGGACGTGACGTGTGGATCTGGTACCCTTTTCCGAAGCCTTGCTTGGTACTAAACGTCTTGGAACCCTCTACTACCCTCGGTCATTCCTCTTGGATTGTTTAGACCAAATCAGTATGCTTGTTAAGAGGCCATATTCTTGAGCTAAGTACGTTGCCATTTTACAATTCCACATGGTCTCTGACTCTCAAAATACTCTGTTCTGCAAGAATCTTCTACAACTGCTAACCTGAAAACTAATAGGAGGAGATATCCCCTATACCGGCTCATTGGGCCGGAACGACCTGTTATTCACGACACGTTTTGAATACGAGAAGAACACCGGTGATGACGATAAAATTCGCTGATATAGCGTATATTCCGAACGATCCATTTCTTGCTTCCTTCAGAATATCCGGAACACTTCGGGCGGTACGTGCCGCACCCGACTGGTTATTGGTACCGGGACTCGCACTGTTCCCATGCAGCTAACGCCATCCTAACGCCCTTCGACCTACAAGGCACGTTTATGAATAAATATAAGAAGTCATGAAACCAATGGGGCCTTACGAACCTGGTAGACCCCTAGAGGTGGCTCCTAGATTTCGAAATCGCGTACTAGACTTGTTAGCCAGTATCTCATGTAAAGAACAGCTACCCGGCCAGGTATTCCTGGAAACGTGTTTCAGCTGTGAACAAGGCATCGTCGAAGTGTATGGTTGTACCCAAGGGCCGTAGTTGACTGCTGAGGTTGCTGGTTGATAGGCAGGCTGCCTGAGACAACATATATAGAAAAATCTCGTGACACCACCGGTCCGCCTCCTGCATCACACGGGGATTCCACTTCAGTTACGCTTTACGGCCTTACAGGCACCGTCGCATTCGTCCCCCGCGGCATCCAGAAATCCGCAAGCTACATATAGCTCCATATCTTCACGCAATCAAATACCTTAAACCCACGACCTCGGCAGCGGCATCCCCGAAGCCAGACTTCGTACTCCGGCGCCATAAACCGCCATGGATCCCAGGTCCAGAGGCCCGCGGCACAGGATGAAACGGGCGCGCAACGTCAAGTAAATACCAGCGCCACTACTTCCACTATCGCCGCCGCCGCCGCTGAGAAGCCCGTGCCGTGCGAATGCGGGAAGAAGTCCCGAGCGCTGTCGGCGCTGTCGGCACTGGAGCGGCATCGAAGAGAACCCCCTCTCCATCGCGACCAGGCCAAGCCGACGAAGCCCAGGCAGAAGAAACGGAAGAAGCCGAAGGGACACAGAGGAGGGCGTGCGTATTCTCCGATACGCGAACTCTGACTCCGACTTGTACACCTTCGACGATAACCCTTCAGCCGGGGGTTGTGGAGTGAACAGGCCCAAAATGCGGTATGGGATCGAGGATCCGGGTGACGCTGCCTGTTCAAGCGACTGCGACTGGGTGCGGCATGTGCGCGTACTAATTGGCTCCCTCTCCTGGCGAGCGGGCGGGAGAATCGGATGTGGTCTCTCGCGGCGGTGACGGATGAAATGGCATGGATGGTGGTTACTAGGGGGCTCAGGCGGTTCTCGTGTAGCTTGACTTCCGCTCGCTACGAAAGGGGCAAATGGTTTCCCACGCCCGACAGACAGGCATGGGGTGATGACGGTACCTAAAGAGAGAGGGGGGGACGGAACATGAGTTCTACGGCTGACGATTGTGCCATCATCCCTAAGCATCTAGAAGGGGCAAACGTAGTTTTCAGGGTCATAGCTAGCCGCAGCGACGGTTGTGATATTCATCCCATATGCGCAGATACGCCTGTTTGGCCGCAACTGCATACAGCCTACAAACCTGAGCCTGGAGAAAGAAAACTAGGTCTGTCAAAGCCGATATTAAAGTAGCCGCTCCGGGCATAACACTGCTGTGAACAACTGAAAACGACGACTCGAGGAAAGAATACCTCAACCCATCCACAATATATGTATGCGTACCCACGCGATGTACGTACGCTCTCGCTCCCAACGCTGAACTCCTAAAAGGACACATTTCTAGCTTCGACTAACCCGCCGCCTCGCTCACGCCCAGACGAATTTCTTTATGCTGTGCCCCAACTGCTCTAAGAGCCCCGTGCTCCGCTTTGCCTCGGCAAGCGAGATGATATCGCCCCTCTCGATGATGCTCCTGCGCTCCTGCTCCTGCGCGGTCTCCTTCCCGCCCTCGGCTTCGCCTTCGCCGCCCTTATTGCTAAGGCGATGCAGGGGCCGGCTCCTGAGCACGAGCCGCTCGATCTCGCCGGCGATGATGTCGGCCTGCTCGGCCTCCGTGATGCGCTCGGCGCCGCGCGCGTCCGAGAGCGACGTGCGCGCGTAGGGCACCTTGAGGGCAATGATCTTGCGCGGCTGCTGCTTCTGGCTGCTACTGCCGCCGTTCCCGCTGCCGCCACCCGTGATGGCGCTCAGGATGCCCTGATGTTTCGGGATGCTGGACGCCGAGCCTTCCGGTATTCCCTCCTTCTCCTCTTTGTTGCTGTCGTCGCCTCCCTCCTTTGGAGGCTGCTGCTTCTGTTCTTGTTGGTCGGAAGAGGAGGAGGGACCGCCCTCCGCCACGCTGCTCGACAGGGAGCGCGTATTGGTGCGCACGACGTCGCGCTTGCCGGGCTCGTACGTGACGACGAGGCCGACGTTCTTGGCCTCGTCCACATCGGCGGGCGAGATGGTGCCCGTGACGTAGGTGCCGACCCTGAGGCCGACGATGTGCGCGAGGTCGACCCGCTCAAAGGACTTGACCTTGTCGAGCTTCCAGTCGAAGCGGCACAGGTAGAGGGCGGCGTCGGTCAGCAGGAGTATGACCTCCTCGAACGGCAGGCTCCTGACAGTGTTGGGGGCGTGGGGACTCAGCATCGTCCAGCCGCCGATGAAGTCCTCCCTCTCGGGGTCCTCGATGGCGATCTTCTGCGACGTCTCGATGGCCTGCTCCCGCATACGCTGCACCGAGACAGCCGGGTCTTTCGTCATCATGGTGGCTTCGAACTCGTCGAACACCATTGACGTCACGTTGCCGAGGAAGAAATCGATCGCGGCTTGGGAGAAGTAGTCATTGACCATACTGGATTGTATGATTAGTACCTTCCCGAAATCTCAGGACTTATGGGACGACCTCACCTGTTATAGAACCGGCTCAGGGACAGGCCCAGATCATTTACCAGGCCGCGATAGTCGCGTCTGCGCGTCCGGGTGTAGTCACCCTTCATGGCGGCAGTCGAGGCATATTGCTTCGAGATAGCATCTCCGTTATCGGCCCAGAGGGTGTTGAACCAAGTGTTCTGCTGGTCCGTTTGAGCGGCCATATCGAATCCTTCCTCTTTCAGTTGCAAGTCAAGCATGAACTTGGCGAAGGAACTTTGGCAGACATTCGTGCGATCCAAGCAGTCCATGCAATTCGTCCTCAAGACGCCGTTCTGCTTCCGGATCATCTGTCCGTCTTTTTCGACAGTACTTCCCGTCTCTTCGATCTTCTTGCCCAGGGTATCCAGTAGCAGGCTGACGTTCTCGAACTTCATTCCCCGGCACTCGGAGTGGAAATCAAACCACTCGAACGCGAGCGGCTGGGATCCCTCTTCGATCTTCTGGTTGAACCTCTCGACGTTCTTTTCGTACTCCTTACCAATTATGGCCTCGACACCATGGCGCTCGACCAGGTTTACTAGCTGGATAGACCCGTATGTCTTGCCCATGTGGTGAATGTGATTCTTGAAAGCTCGGAAGTTGGCCTCGGGCGAATGCTGGAGTACCGGCAGCGGCTTGAGCGAATAAGGCGACTGTGTGAAAAACAGTGGTATACTGCCACGCACTTGAACGAAGGAGAAGATCCTAGACGCAGGATCCCACGTCGGCGTTGATAAGAGTTGCTCTGTCTCCACGAAATTCGCGACAAAGCCTTCATCATCGACACCTCGTCGTAGGTATCGGAGCCCGGCTCGTTTAATCGATCGCCTGGAGATTACTGTAATGAGGAACTCCCTCTCGGACGGTCTGAGTTTGGTGGAACTCTGCTCTTCTGGTGTACCGGCATCAGAACCCAAAGCCGACTTCATATCATTCATCTCCATGGAATCCTGCTGTGAATCGGCCTGCGGTGGGTTACGATCCACGACGAATGATCTCTGCCCGACAAAGCCTTGCATGACCGGCAATAGAAACGATTCATCTTGCAAATCGGCGAAAGGCTTCAAAAGGACTCGATTCCAGAAAAAGGTAGGGTCGACCGTTTTGTGCAGCGGAGAGTCCTCCGGCACCGCCCTACGAGCCGCAAGGCTTCTAGTGAGATCAACATCGTAAGAGAAGAAAAAGCTCCTCGATGTCCCGAACCAGATGTGCGCCATACGCAACAACTTGGGTAGCAGGGTCTCGCCGGCGGACGGGGCCGGTGGCGCACCCACGTTCTCGTTCACCACCCTGCTGCTCAACTCCTTATCATTGTCCGCGCCCTCTTTTCCACTACCGTTGGCTGGCTGGGACTCATGTTCATCGGTACCGCTTAAGAGCGGGTGCCGCTTCTGGTCCATCTTCCAGCCTTTATTGCTGAACCACTTCTGCGCAAACCGTCCGTAGCTACCGCGGTTCTTGATGACATCTTGCACTATACTGCTTTTCCTCTCATCCGCGCCTTTCGCATCCTCCGGAGTGTCGCGATCGCTCAGGGCACCGGGGTCATCCGCATCGTGACTAGTGCTTGCGGGGGGGAGTTCGGTCTCGCTCTCGGTCTCGCTTTCCGTGTGGCTTTCGGCAAGGATTGCCGTCTTGTTTCCTGGGGCTGCGGCGCGTCGGAGCTGGACTGCGGTGTGCGAAATGGCCCGGTCAGCCTCGGCCTGGCTCGTACAGGGCGTCAAAGCGACATCTGTTATGACGTAGACGGGGAAGCCGCGGACCTGGGCGACCTGTTCGCGACCAGTGATAGAGACTAGGTAGCTGAGGCGGGAGACTTTGAAGAAGCCTGCGGTTGCGAATTGTTAGATCGGGGTACCGAACCAGAAAGTTGGATAGGCATGTTTGATGTACCTATGATGCCGAATGCTTCAAAGGAGGAATTGGGCCCCGAGATATCTGGAACCTGGTCGCGGGAGATAGAAGAGACAGTTCCATCTCCATATCTGATCTTGACGGGGTGAGAAGGTCGTTGCTGGCTCTTAGTCGCAAGTGGTTGGACGATGAGACCATCCACTGCAGCGCAAATCAGGAGTTTGCGAGCTAAACTCGGCATCCTTGAGGGTGTTAGGGAATGAAGTTATTTCCTGATTATTTATCCGACTACATTCATAGGTATTGTTCGCGTAGGTGTGCGACTTGTCGGAAACCAGACGTAAGGAAATAAGGAAGCTAAAGACCCGACAGACCAAGATACCCAGGCCCTGATGTAACTAATCTTTTGATATATTTATTTATTCCTTCGATGCCCAAAGTTAGGCGTTTAGTTGAGAGAATGTCAAGATGCCTTACACAGAAGGACGACTTCCTATTGACGACAATGGTGGGGGTGCTTGCTGCTGATGCCGTCACATGGCATTAGGGCGATGATGGCATAGGCGGCGGCAGCTACTGTATGCCGGCATGGGGGGCCATGGGGCCTTGTTTCGATCGAAAAGGCGCATGACTAGCGCCTGCAAAGGGTCTTGGCCTGTCATTTGCGTACTTGGGTACACAATAGTTTTCTGCCTTTTAGAGAGCTGAACCCGAAGACGAGTTAATAATTTCCCGTCCAGCGTGCTTAGTTGCAATGACCAATAAGTTGACAGACGGCGTCGTCAGGCGTCAAATGTTTTAGAAGACCATTCTGCTTTTCCGAGTCAATATTAAAGTTCTCAGAACGGTAAGGAGGTGGCTTCGTCGAGTCAGAATCATATAATCCTTTTCCTTTTTGTAAGCGAGAGTTTGGTTGGTTGTCCAAATTTGCATTTATATTTCCATTAGGCTGATCTTCTGTTCATACGACTGAAACTGTGACCTCGGCCCAGCCAACCGATCTGTAAATACGACCATCTTCCAAGCTAGTAGGGTATTTCCTTAAATCATGAGGCGTTCCACCTTGTCCTTAAGGGCACGGATCTGGTTGTTGAGGTCGGACGCTTCGTTGGTGGTAATGCTAGGAGAAGGTCTGTTACTAAAGTTCTCAGGATTACGCAGGTGTTTCAGCTGCTTACCTGCAGGCAATAACAGAGCGGGAAACACCACAGGCGCGTCTGTTAAGAATCCAAGTCAGTTTCTTATCTCTCAAAAGGAAATGCAGACCCATAGCATGTCTAAAGTGTCACGTCCGGACGGATGCGACAAAACGGGTCATCGAGATCAGGGTTTTGCTTACCCAAGCGCGACCTTGCTGGGAACGTAGACTGTGACATATATGGTAAGTTACTGTCGTTTGAGAAGTTCGGGTTGGGAGGCATCGGTACCGTATGGGACGTTCTTGTCTTCGGCAAGGAGCGGCAAGTGCTATTTAATGTCAACATCTGTCTAGTATTTAAAGGCTTCTCACGAGATGTCATACCAAGAGAATGGCCAACGGCTCGCAATCAGCAGCGCAAATAACCAGCTCAGAGATGCCGCGATTCAGTGTCTTAGTGCACTCGTTGGCTCCCTTCTTGAGCTGGCGGTAGTCTATGCGATAGCTGATCAGCAAATGATCACGGGCGTCAAGGACGGGTAATGTGTACTCACGGCTTGCTTGCTGAACAAGATCCAAAATCTCTTGGGCCAGCTGGGCGTCGGCCAAAGGCCATGCTATTCGCTGAATCAGTATGACGGGATATACCTTGACATGCGGACGATTCTCGACTCACCAGCACTTTCGGTGGCCATTTTCGATGGTGCAGTCGCAAATCGAAAACGGTCTGATGCGGAAGTTGCTTGTGTGTGGATGGAGGCCGTAGGGGGAATTCAGGGTTCCTTGCGGTTGCTCGCCCTGTGAAGAAGGAATGAACTTCTTCTTGCTGGATAGGTGCTTCTTAGTTGGGTTGTTTCGGTGGGAGAGATTCGCAAAAGAGCTTCGCCGAGCAATTATTTTTTGATGCCAAGGAAACTCTGGGATGTAGCCTTGGAAACGCAGGCCCCACTTAGTCGCATTTACTTCGGCGTATCGGATATATCGTTTTTCCGTTAGATCAACGTCGAGGGTGTGTGGCTGTGTGGCTGTGTAGCTGTGTTAGCCAGCCACTACAGCCAGGGCCCAGCCACCTGCACAGACCACGGTTGCTCATTGGCTTAGTCGGTAGGTGAGTCCCACTTTTGCTAGAAGAAGTGGTAATCAAGGCAGACAGAATATCATCCATCCTCTTTGAAGCTTGTTAACACCTCCATCTCTCTAGCACTTCGCGTCTCTCCAACAAGTTGAAGCTTCAACCATCTCATTCTGCAGCCTCGCCGCCTTTAAGTCCATCATCCAAGCTATCTATACGGATCATTCATCTTTCTATTTCTTCAAGGAAGCTTCCTCCCAACCGTCGAGATGGCTGACAACTCCTTTTCTGAAGCCTGGTAGGTAATCTGTCTATCCCATTGCAGAGCTTTCGAAATACCATCATCGCTTGCTTCGACCCCGTTCGGTACCCTTGGAACCGACTCCGACAATTCCTCTCTATTGATTGAGAGTGTTTGCTGACCATTACCTTCTCTACAGCCCCGTCTACGCGGTCAGTTTACCTTCCCCGACCGAGTCTTGGCGATGCTCGATTCGACACCGACAATCATCGAATTTACCATGACTGTCTCCTTCGAAATGAAGCGCTAACATCAAGATAGCCTTTCTTCGGCGCGATGGGTTGCACGGCGGCTATTGTCTTCACCTGCCTGGGCGCCTCTTATGGAACTGCCAAGTCTGGTGTCGGTATCGCCGCTATGGGTGTCTTGAGACCTGACCTCATCGTCAAGAGTACGCGCCACCTCTTCCCTAGATTAGCCTCAGAATGCCGGTGCTAAATTATCTCAGACATTGTCCCTGTCATTATGGCTGGTATCATTGGTATCTACGGTCTTGTCGTCTCCGTCCTGATATCCGATGGCCTAAAGCAGCAGCTGCCTCTATACACCGGTTTCATCCAGCTCGGTGCCGGTCTTTCCGTCGGTCTCGCCGGTCTTGCTGCTGGTTTTGCCATTGGTATCGTTGGCGACGCTGGTGTCCGAGGAACCGCTCAGCAACCCAGGCTCTTCGTCGGCATGATTCTGATTCTCATTTTCGCTGAAGTCTTGGGTCTGTACGGTCTCATCGTCTCCCTGCTCATGATCTCGAAGTCTAGTGTCGATGTCAGCTGCTACTGAGATGGTGGTCTCATGGAGTTTCCTGGCTCGTGCGGTAATCGGAGAGGGATGACAAAGTATTACTCCCGGGTCCCTCTCCTCGAAAGCCAGATTCTGCCGGCGACCTTGCGTTAAATGCGTCTCGATTCGCGGCGGAGGCAACTCAGCTCGATGCGAGCTGGGTAACAAGGGCGGTTGAGAGGACGTCATCAAGCGACCTCTAGTTGGTCCATGGTGGCAGGTAGGGAAATGGTAATGACCCGGGGAAACTCACGTGTACAATTGTTTGCTGCATTATGCTGCCTCTTCTTGGGAGGTTTCTCAACATAGACGCACGGATTAGGGGAGCTTGTACTTTAGGTTGGCAATCCGCTTGTTTTCTTTGCCGGATAATGGCTTAATTCCTACCGTTTGCGCGCCATTCGTGATTCGTGATTGCTCTGAAGTTGCTTCCCCCCTGCGTCGTGGCCTCAGTTAACCGCGCCTAATGACTATAAATTCCCGGTCCTTTGGTGAGTATCTCGCGGTTTGGACTTCAGGGCACCCGTTCTGACGCCATGTATGATAGGCAATCTTCACATATAATCTATCATGGCTAGGTTGACGCGCTGGCAACCGCCTTCGGTCGTCCGGTCAGGTTAGTTGGCACTCAAGTGACGGAGCGTGGCACGATGTGGGCGAGTGTTATAATAGGATTCTCAACGAGCCCTCGAGTCAAAGCCACGCCCTTCAGCGTGTTTGACACTCGCGGGCCCCCTGCGATGGACGGAGCGCCACGGTTCGTGGTCTAATCCGAGTGTTCTATTATGGTACGTAACCCCCGAGGCGCGAAGTTTAGCAGGGAGTTTCAAGTGCTCACCAATCTGTTCAGGTATGCATACTACAATCATCATCCATCAAGCCTCTCACGGTATCAACCAACTTGCCTCTCCTCTTGATCCTACTACTATCGGCCACACAGGGCCCAGTCGAGGCCACATCTTATGTATGAAGCCTCTCCGAACGGTATACTGTAAAACGCTACCCGGCAAGCGAATCATACTAATTAAATGGAAATACGCCAGTAAGTAAGAGGAGGGAAGGGCAAAAAATGACCACCGGCGTTGATATCGAAATCATGCCAAGGGGCGGTTCACCCGAGTCTTATATGACACAAGGCGCGCCCACTCGACCGGGGCCGCAACCTTGCACCACATCTAACCATACCAGTAGACCGTGATACGCATTCAATTTGATCTGATCGCCGAGCTCTACCTGGAGCGACCTCATAAGGCGACGAACCCTATTGCTAGGATAAGAGATGCCAATATTTTCTCCGGCTGACCCCGGAACCCTCACCCACAGAATGAGCTACTAATAACACCACGGGAAACGACGACGGCGACTCCTGTCACTAAGGCCGCCTGATTCCGTCGTTGTTGAGGTACTATATCTGACTCATGAGATCTATGCGCTCGTTTCAAAACATCTCGGCTACGCCGTCGATCGTTTTGAAGGCCTCGTATCACCTATCCCTTCCTAATCTAGGAAAAAGAGTCAGGAAATAGGACGACCCATCCTATAATGCGTTCGCTTTGGAGATCTTCGCGAGATGGGAAAGTCCTCGAATTCGTGTTACCCCAAAAGTGTTCCGTCCTGATCATCCGACACACGTGAGATCTGTAATATAGTAGTCTTTGCGAGGCAGGTCGTACGTAAGGGGCACGCGTATTCAAGGAACCTATAGGCTAGCGGCTAGCTAGCTAGCTAGCTAGCGCCTTCGAGCGACGGACGTAAGAGGTCCGGACAAGATATGGGCAGCGAGGAAACTCCTCCCGAAGCGTAGGCCTTCTCCGTCACTGCTTGTTTATAGAGAGGCAGGGTGAGTAATCCCTGTTCCCCACATACTCCTGAACCAGCCTATGCCACACACTTAGAGGGTCCACGACCAATTACCAACTCAGAGACAACGACTGAATAAGGGGTTGCAGGGTCCAAACGCTTCTACATCCTTCGTTCTATACATATGCAACGGACATCTCCGTAATACCGCCCCTGGGTAACATCCTGCGAGGACGAACGTCCATAAAGAAGCACGTTTCTCCCACGTCAGAATAGGGTCGCGAGTAGCTTTAGCCGCTCTACTCCGCTTGCTTTCTCCCTAACCCCAGGACTTCTTTGCCGGCCGGCCTCGTCGATTCTCCAAAGACCTGCATAGCGCCTTCATCAAAACCGCCTCGCACATTTCTCTCACTTTATCGGACGGAAGAGACGACTCGCCTCCTTCCCGCCCTACTGGCTACGGCCGCCTGCCCTCTAGCACGCTGTAGCAGTGCCAGCGTACGACAACGTCAACGTCGTTGACATAAAGAAACACGAGCGCGAACTCCCGGCCCGTGCGGGCGGTTTCGGCGGCGGGCCCCTTGTAAAACACCCGGGTTTCCCCTTCACCCGACGGCACGTCCCACTGATACGCCGTTCGAGTCTTCCGGCCTCCCCGAGCCCTCTGTCATGTACAAGCGCTAGGGGCCGGGGGGGACCACGGCCCGAACGAAACCTACCGGGAGTCTCGCGGCCGGTCATGGTCCGCGTCCCACGGTGCTGGGCCATGGCTTCCCCCACTTCCCTCGTCTGAACGGTTTCCCTGGTGGGGCGAGAGAGGGTTCTAGGTACGGGGACCCCAACCCGACAAGGAGGGCACTCCTAGCAAGAACTGTTGAAAACCTGTACTTGGACGGGGCATCTTGTGGGATATGGGGCGCGGGGAGCACCGCTCTATGTATCTAAAGGGAGAGTCTTCCCCTTTAATTGCCGGTATCGTACAAACCGATTGAACGACATAGGACAACCGTGTAACGACACGGTAATAATAATTACTGAGCATGCTAGGATATAAAGCAACGCAGTGCCCACTCGTGAACCATGTATCTATGTTCGTGATATTGTGGTGGCGGGTCTCGACACCTTTCAGAAATGCTTGCGGTCCTTGACGCTGTTCCTCGCTGACATATACCGCTGGGTAGACGGTATTATACACAACCGTTGTACTCATGAATCTGAAGCGTCTCTAACGCTGCACTCGTACATCTCAAGATCGTCTAGGAATATACGGTTACGTATTTATAGCTTAAAAACAGACGATTGCACCTATGTATACACCGAACTTGATTGTTACCCCTATCCAACACGAAAAGCCAAGCGGTTGCTTTTTATACAACAGAGTCTCTAATTCTACAATCACTATCAATGTACGCTCAGCCCTGAACTCAGCCCCGCCTCGCGCTCAACTTAGACCTGCAGCGCGGTATCCTCCCTCGCGGCATGGCTTCCCTTCCTCCAGGCCTCGGTGTGGTCCTTCCGCGTGTTCAGGACCTTCTCGCGGCCCCGCGCGCCCCAGCCGCCGCCGCCGGGCGTGTTGATGATGATCCTGTCGCCGGGCTTCATCGGCGCGCTGTTCTTGGCGCCGAGGTTGATGAACCTCTCCTCGTACTCCTCGTTTCCGTTCCCGTTCCCATGCGCGGCGTGCTCGCCCTCCATGCCGAGGTCGCGCTCTGGGTTCGCCTTGAGCACCCTGCGGACCCAGATGTTGAGCCCGCATTCGGCGTCGCCGCCGCCCGCGAGGCCGTAGGGCCGGTAGACGCGGCGCTCGCTGAGGATGGAGACCTGGACGGGGATGCGGAACTCGATGTCGCGGACGACGCCGTCGCCGCCGCGATGCTGCCCTTCGCCGCCGGATCCCGCGCGCAGGGAGAACTCGCGCAGCACGACGGGGTACCGACGCTCGAAGACCTCCGAGTCGGTGATGCGCGTATTGGTCATGTGCGTGTGCACGCCGCTGGTGCCCTCCCAATCCGGGCCCGCGCCGCTGCCGCCCGCGATGGTCTCGTAGTAGCCGAAGCCGCGCACCTCGCGCTCGCCTGACACGTTACCGCCGAACCCGAACGTCAGGTTATTGCAGTCGCCCTGCGAGGCGGCGCAGGCCTGGAACGCTCGGAAGATGACGTCCGTCACGCGCTGCGACGTGAGCACGTTGCCGCCAACCACGGCGGCCCCCGTCGACGGCGAGAGCAGCGAGCGCGGTGGGATACGGACCGTAATCGGCTTCAGGCAGCCCTGGTTCAGTGGGATGTCCTCCGATATCAGGCACCGCAGACAGTAGATTATGGCGGAATATGTCACGGCCTCGGGCGCGTTGATGTTGCCGTAGACTTCAGGGCCCGTTCCAGCGAAGTCGAATACGGCTTCGCCTTTCTCGGGGTCGATAGATATGCGGAGCCGGATCGGGCTCCCATCGTCCATGAAGTCCGTCGCCGAGAGGTCTTTGCCCTCAAACTTCTTGTAAACTTGCCTTAGCAAGTTCCGTACGCACTGCTCTGCGTTGTTCTGGATGTTGACCATGTAGAATTGCACCGTATCTTCACCGTATTCCTGGATCAGGCCCTCGATGAGAGAGATACCCTTTTGATTCGCCGAGACCTGAGCTCGTAGATCGTTGATGTTGTCCGCGAGACATCGCGTGCCACTGCATCCCGGATACTGCGCTGGCTCCTTGTAGAGGAGTTCCGTGATTCTGTCCTCATTGAACTTCCCTTCGCTGACAATTTTCTCGCTCTTAATCGCTGCACCTTCTTGGAAGAGTTCTCGTGAATGTGGCGGCATGCTCCCAGCAGTGATACCACCGATATCCGCATGGTGTGCCCTCGACGCAGCGTAGAACAGGATTTTGTCGCCTGCCTCATTAAACGCTGGCATAAGTAGTGTGATGTCCGGTAGATGCGTGCCTCCGTACGATGGGTGGTTTGAGATAATGACGTCGCCCTTTTTGAGCTTACCTTCCCAGATCTTCGCCTGGGTTCTGACGCACGTCGACATTGAGCCTAGATGTACAGGTAAATGTGGCGCATTAGCCACCAAACCACCGGTGGCATCGAATATGGCACAGGAGAAATCGAGACGCTCCTTAACGTTGGTGCTGACACTAGTCTTCTGCAGTGCCCTGCCCATCTGCTCGGCTATGGCCATGAACCTATGACCAAAGATACTAAGCAATATCGGGTCGACTTCCCGTTCGCTCGTTTCCTGTTTACTTGAGCTTCTTGTATGTTAGCAGCCAGTCATTCAGCACGAATGACTTCACTTACTTTTGATTAACCTCTTTTTCTAGGTCAATAACGACGTGTGACTCCAGAATCAGCGCCTTGGCCCTAGGAGTGATCACGATCGTCTGTGTGCCATCGGCCAACATAGCCGGTCCGCTGATCTCGTCGCCGACAGCCAGATCGCCAAGCTTGTAGACGGGCGTCTCCCTGCGCCCGCCCTCGAAGTAGACCTGCGACTTGCCGTGTGCCTTCTCGTCACCGACGGCCTGGCGCCTGATGTCCCGGAGCTGCTGATCGACCGTCTTCTCCTTGTAGCGGAAGCTCTTGCCGATGCCGCGGACGCGCACGTCGTCGACGATGATGTCGCGCTCGTCGAGCGTGAATCCGAACTCGTAGCGGTGGTGCCTGACGAACGCCTCGCCGAAGGCCCAGTCGCGGCCACCGAATGACTCCCTCGCCTCTTCCTCGCTGGGCTTGACGATCATAAGTGCCGACTCGGTCCCGCGGTACCGCATGTTGAGGTACTCCTCGAAGACGATCTCGCTGTCATCGAAGCCTTGGTCCTTGAGTGCCTGCCGCGACTTCTCCTTGAGCTTCTCCATCTTACTCTTCAGCTCATCTACGACGCCGCCTTCGTCCTGCCAGACCTTGGAGTCCGGCTCTTGTCTCTCATCCACGACATCGGCGAGCGCCATGCCATAGGCCGAGAGCACGGACGAGTATCGGTGGACCAGGATCTGGCCGATGCCGAGGGACTCCGCGATGGCAACAGCATGCTGGCCACCCGCGCCGCCGAACGTGGCCAGTCGGTGCTTCGAGGAGTCGTGGCCCTTCGCCTCGGTGATCGACCGGATCGGCCTTGTCATCGCCTCGTTGGCAACGGTCAAGAAGCCGTACGCCACCTCATCTAGACTCATGTTCTTGCCGGTCTCCTTGTTTATCTGGTCCGCAAGTTCCTGTATGGCCTTCTTGCTCGCCTCGTAATCCAAGCCCTCATTTTCGTTCTTGCCGAATATCTTTGGGAAGAACTCAGGTAGTAGACGACCAAGGAACAAGTTCGCGTCTGTCACCGCAGCGGGACCTCCTTTCCGGTAGCAGGCAGGGCCGGGATGGGCACCGGCCGACTCGGGTCCCACGACGAACAGCCCATTCTTGAAGAAGAGCCGGCTTCCACCTCCCGCAGCAACGGTGTTAATGTCCAACTGGGGTGACTGTATCGTCACGCCGGCCGTGGTGGTCTCGAAGACATGCTCGTATCTCCCCTCCCCATATCTCGACACATCCGTACTGGTGCCACCCATGTCGAAACCAATGACCGGGATTTTCGTCTCTTCATCGTAACTCGTAATAGCATACCCCACGACGCCGCCCGCGGGGCCGGACAGGATAGCCTTCAGACCAGTGAACCTGTCGACGTCGACCAACCCACCGTCACTCTGCATGAATTCGCATCGGGCGCCCTGGCTACCCTCCTCGTGGAGGACGCTGCGTGTGCCAAGACCACCCTTGAAACCCTTCTGGAAGCCGGCGATGTACTTCTTTATGGCCGGGGTCAGGTAGGCGTCGGCGCAGACGCTGGTGGCGCGGCTCACGAGCTTAATCATGGGCATGAGCTCGTGACTGAGGGAGACGTGCTTGAAGCCGAGGTCGCGGGCGATGCGGCCGACCAGGGCCTCGTGATCCGGGAAGGTGTACCCGTGCATAAGGCACACGGCGATGCTACTGATACCCCTGTCGCGGATGCGCTTCAGCCGCTCGCGGATGTCGTCCTCGGCGGGGCGGCGCAGGATGCGGACGGCCTCGCCGGAGAGCCCCATGACGAGGTCGGCGTCGCGCGCGGCGTCGGTGCCGGCGCGAGCCTCGATCTGGGTGAGGTGGCGCTCTGGGTCCTCGGCGTAGTCCTCAAGGGTGACGCGCTCGTCGACCTCGACTACCTCCTCATAGAGGACATCGGGTTTGCGGATGGCGAGGTCGAAGATGTGCGGGCGGCTCTGGTTGCCGATGGCCAGACAGTCGCGGAAGCCGCGCGTGACGACTAGGGCGATGCGCTCTCCCTTGCGCTCCAGCAGGGCGTTGGTAGCCACTGTGGTGCCCATGCGGATGCTCTCGATGCGGGAGGTGTCGAGGGCCTCGCCACGCGGCACCTCGCGCCCCAGGAAGTGGCTCATGATGCGGCGGATGCCCTCGAGCGGGGCATCGTCGTAGTTGGCGGGGTCCTCGGAGAGCAGCTTGATAATGACGTCGTCCTTCCCCTCCTGCGTGCCCACGCAGTCGGTAAAGGTACCGCCCCGATCAATGGCGATGCGTATCCCGCGGCTGCTCTGTTCGGAGGAGCCCATTGTGGCGGTTGGGCTTGGTTGTGCGGGGTCGCGTGTAGCGGATAGAAGGGGTAACGTTCAGAGGAGAAGAATCTCGTAAGGGAATTTCGAGTTCCACGTGAAGAATTTATAGAGTACCATCTATACGATTCCTCGATAAATGGCTTTCAGAGCTGTCGTGGAACTACAGCAAAGATAACCGATCTCGGACTATAAGGGGCATTAGTAGTAACCTTTGCGTGCTTTGAGACCACATGATGTAATGCAAACGAGCCGCTCGCGGGGAAATAGTGCAGTGCTAGGTAAGCAGGTATGAATGGTGCCCAGTCATGTGCCGCAACGCCTGGCATTTGATTGTTCGTATGTACTTCCCTACTTGCTGGGTACTTACTGAATATTTACCAGCGGACTTGGGCTCCCGCTGTGGAATTAGCCTAGCCTGTCATTCTACGAAGCACTAACTTAGGTTAAAATTTCTAACGTTAGAGTCTGGTGCGCTCATGAATTTCGTCGATGGGACGAACAGACAACTACAGTAAACCTATCACATCCAGAAGACAGTGATGCTAGTGGAACAGCCTTTGGTTTTTGGCAATGCGAGGAAAACAAGGCACCGGGCTAGAAGAGGTAGTTCGCCCTACCCTTTGCGCTACTGAATGAAGCCAAAAAGCACAATATTGGATTGCTCTTATCGTTTGCCCTAATTCGTTGTTTCCCCCTGGTTGATGCTGGTGCCGTCGTGGGGTTTGCATAGATCTGGTCTGGTACGGTAGAAGAAACAGCGTGCTTCGAGAACTATGGATGCGCGGCAACAATTTGCGATACATACTACGAATGGCTGGATCATTATTTCGTGAATTCTACATCAGGGCTATTGCGTGGATTGAGCTCGCGCTGTATTTGGTTGTAACCCCGCGAGAAAATCGTGACGAGACCGAGGACGGCGTGCGCGGAC
Organism: Monosporascus sp. MG133; assembly: GCA_004155925.1. Lineage (NCBI taxonomy): Eukaryota > Fungi > Ascomycota > Sordariomycetes > Xylariales > Monosporascus > Monosporascus sp. MG133. Next base: position 130,627 of record QJNX01000094.1, on the reverse strand, counting down.
ATGGGGCCCCAAAGAGACTGCGTGGGGGCGGAGGCATTAGTAAGGCACCTAACGCCGCTAAGGACGACGAAGACGACAACGTAGAGCGCGGCCGTGGGGCCGTCGAAGTACACTTGGGCCTGGGGTGCCGTCTGCCGGGACTCGCTGCTGGACATGGTTCGCGATCTGCCTAGAGCAAGAGTGCAGCCGCCAAGAACCAGCAGCTGCTGCAGCAGCAAGAAGGAGTGGCAACATGTCCCAGGCCGGCGAATCTGCGGCTCTGCCCCGAAGTATGAGCCTTCTAGCCGTCGACAGTCGAGGAGAGTGGGGCCTGGGTGACCGGAGATACGTCTCCTAACGAAATTCCTGATATGGCTTGAGAAATGAGAAGTGGGCGAGCAACCAAATATCTATAGATTACTCTCGAATCTGGCTATCTTCAGTTGACCTCAGTGTTGTATCGGATAAGGAAGAATCGCCTGGAACAAAATATCTTTCTAACATCTCGTAATCGGCAAATGAGATCAAAACCTCATCTAACCTCTTGTCTGCACCGGATCTCAAGCGAGAGGCAAGGGGCCTACCATCCTACCTCTCCACTATGAGACCCTGGCACGGGCCCAGCGCACCGAGATCCGGGAAATCTTTCTGAACCCGAAAGACAGAGACAGGTGAGGACACCAGGACAGTTGTGTCCATTACCGAAGCCGTGAGCGCTAGAATTGATTTTGACCGTGTCGACTTCTGCATCGATCGGTGAGCAGGTCGATTACGGATTGAACGTCTGCCTGATTTCCGCACAATAACTTCAACTAATTTCATTGACGTCTTTAGCAAGTCCGGTAATAAGCATTATTAGGAAAAGGGGTCACCAATAGCCCCACGGCAGCGGGAGAAGTTTCGCCTTTAGTGACAGAGCCCCACAGTTTCCCGAGTTAGGGGGCCCGAAGATTAGGCACCTGCTAAGCTTTGCCAAAGCCTCCTTGGCCGAAAATCCGAAGCTTATCTTACACGTGGAGAAATAGGGGACCCATCAGGCCCCTTGCCATATAAAGAAAGCTATACCTACAGTACCTAGGGGTATTTTCTGTTTGGCACCTCCACCAGGTCCACTTCATGTCAGTGTAGACTCACATACAAAATTGTATGGGATAAGACATCATCTGGATTTGTTAGTACGTGCCGTTGTACGTTACCAGACGCTGATCTTGAAATGAAGAAGCCCATGTATATTCCATCCATCTTCTATAGCGTTAAATATCAACCTCGATGGGAGATAATGGGTGGGGGGATGTAACCAACAGAAAATATCCCTGGATACTGTAGTAGCGCTAGGGAGTCGACACGCCCATGTTGAGAATCACATCAACATCGCGGGAGCAGATGCTGGTCTAACGATGGATGGCTTCCGGTACCGTGAAAGGCCACTCTGTTGATTCTCGAACACGACATCAGACAACGGCTAGGTGTTTTGTATGAAGCCCTTATCGAAGAAAGATGAGAGCTTGCCCGCGGACGGATATCGCGAATGCGCTAATCTGACTCTCGCACGATCCTTAATGAGGACGGATTCTAGAACTGGGTATAAGCGACCATAACTCCACATGGTTCAAATCTGTCTTGCAAAACGGGGGTGGGTTTCCTGTTTCGATACTGGCCGAGGATCCGTACCTGTCGTCATCGGAGCATGTAAAACCGATATAAAAAGCCAGCAGCTTCCGCTCTTTCCAAACGATAATAGACTTTCGTATACCCATCGGATTCTTCAGTGTTCCCCGAGGCTAGTCCTTCTTTTTCTGTTCTCCAGCCTTACAGTCGTTCTCTACATCTCACTCTTCAGCAATGCATTCCTTATCAACTCTGCTTGTCCTCGGGCTCAGCAGCTGGGCTGCTGCAGTTCCGGCCGCGCCGCTTGAGCACCGTGCCAGCAGCTGCACCTTCAAGACGGCTGCGGCGGCGGCCGCCGGCAAGAAATCCTGCACGAACATCGTGCTGCAGGACATCACCGTCCCTGCTGGCCAGACGCTCGACTTGACCAAACTCAAGGATGGGACGACCGTCACCTTCGCAGGAAAGACCACTTTCGGGTACAAGGAGTGGGAGGGACCCCTCATCAGCGTCTCCGGCAAGGGAATCGCCGTCAAGGGAGCTTCCGGCCACGTCATCGACGCCAACGGCGCCAAGTGGTGGGACGGCAAGGGCAGCAACGGCGGCAAGAAGAAGCCCAAGTTCTTCTTCGCCCACGGCCTGACCTCCTCGTCCATCGTTGGGCTGAACGTCAAGAACACCCCCGTGCAGGGCTTTTCGATCAACGGCGTCAACGGCCTCACCCTCAAGGACATCCACATCGACAACTCGGCCGGCAACTACGAGAAGGGCGGCCACAACACGGACGCCTTCGACGTTGGCTCGTCCGACGGCGTCAAGATCATCGGCGCCGTCGTCAAGAACCAGGACGACTGCCTGGCCATCAACTCGGGCAAGAACATCGAGTTCACCGGCGGCGACTGCTCGGGCGGCCACGGGATCAGCATCGGCTCCGTCGGCGGCCGCAAGGACAACGTAGTCCAGAACGTCGTCATCTCCAACTCCAAGATCAGCAACTCTGACAACGGCGTGCGCATCAAGACTGTCTACGGCGCCACAGGCTCCGTCGATCACGTCACCTACTCGAACGTCCAACTGAGCAATATCAACAAGTACGGCATCGTCATCCAGCAGGACTACGAGAACGGCAGCCCCACCGGCAAGCCCACCAACGGCGTCCCCATCACCCGCCTGACCCTCGACAACATCACTGGAAGCGTCACCAGCAAGGCTACCCCCGTCCAGATTCTGTGTGGTAAGGGTTCCTGCTCCGGTTGGGGAGTGGGGAATGTCAAGGTCTCCGGTGGAAAGAAGAGCTCCAAATGCCAGAATGTCCCTAAAGGTATTTCTTGCTAGTTGCATAGAGCGCTTCTTGCCCGGATGATCACTCGAGGTTTGCATACCTATGTGCCACGGCTGACTTAACCAAGGAAGAGGTTGAGGAATGGTGGCCTGCTTCTAAGTCAAGGTGTACATAATAGCCTTGGTCCGGTACTATGTAAATATGTTTCATTTCCTGTATTTATAATTAACCTATCTCATTATTTTATAATATATCTTGATGGACATCACCTTGACTCGCTCGACTGTCGTATATTTATATAGTTACTTAATCCGCCGCGGCGGCGAGCGGAACCCGCTGCTGGCGGAGGCCTTCGCGGCGTTCTACCACGGCCCGCCGGCCTCCTCGGGGGCCCGTTCCCACGCGGCGAATTCGTTTTACGTGGCGCCGGTCGGTCGGCGACCGGAGCGGTCCGGGTCCGGGTCCGGGTTCGCGCGTTCGGAGGCGAGAGCGGGTGAGACGAGCTCCAGCCCGAGCTCCTGGAGGCGCATGCTGTGCGGTGGCGGGCGGCACATGCGTGTGCTCGGCGTCTGGGACGCGCACCACGGGATGGAGGGAGACTGGGTAGACACGCGGACCAAGTGCCGCGGACCTGGAGTTACGCCGCGGGGCAGGGGTGGCCGGGCGAGCCGACGGCATTTTTCTGCGTGCTGTGGGACCTGAAGACGGAGCTGTTATTACGGTCAAGGAGGAGGCATGATGTCGCCCGATACGGTAGACGAGATGACGCGGATCGTGTCAACTGCCGATATCGTCGTAATTCGGTCCGTGACCGATGGGTGCATGGACTACAGGGTGGAAAGAGCTGTGGAAGTTCGTCATCAGCTTCTCTCTTGGTTGCGGTATGTCGTCAGGAGCTGGAGGCGGCGACGAGGACGAAGACGAGGACGGAGACGAGGATGAAGACGATGCCGATCAGCTAGAAGCAGCCACTGAGCGGCTAAAGGCCGCACCGGCTTGAGAATATAGGTATTAGTACATGGATTCGAAGTACAAGCCATCCCCTTCACGCTCGTTGCGTTCTGCCAACAAGCTGGGGATGTGTAAACTAATTTCGTAATCCCGAACACCCGTTCTCTCATCAAACCCATGGTTAGGCCCCCTAATTTCTGCGGCTGATAGTCGTACAATCATGCTACATGCTCCCTGCTTTTTCATGGGCCAACGCACCCAATGCGCCGCATACCACCTAGTATTAAACAATTGTATCATATAAATGCCCAGCATACGGTTACCCGTGATCGAATCGTACTATCCGCCCGTTCGTAAAAGCCCGTGAAACGCCGACTTAATGCGTAATTACTCGGACTGCTTGCAGCAGGATACCGAAAAAGAGTCCTCGGGCAACTTCTTCAATCTGCAAGCAGTCAAACACTCGACCTAGGGCTTCACCCGTCGCGGACTGGCCCATAATACCCATGAGGGCGGTGGGCACACTGCTCTGTATGAATAACTTCCTTGCCTTTACCCTCAACTCCTCTCGTTCTTCCGAGGTTAACTCTGCGGGCCATGCCTTTCTCTCTTCTTCCGTGGGTAAGGAGTTCTCCCTGAGCTTCCGTAAATATGCTGCAATTCCGGCATCCGTTGTGTTCGCATCGAGGACCGACTGCTGAATAAGAGACTGGATCGAGGTAAGCGAAGGGTTGCCGGGACGTAGCAGAAATGACTTTGCCGCGGTCAGGAGTGTCCTTCGGATATTCCAGGCGGAAGATAGCGTATAGAGCTCAGTGATGACAGCGAATAGGAGCTCGACTGCTACGCGGGTTTCCTGTTCCGACAGTGGTATATGCTGTCTTGAGCGGCGCTTTATGGGTTTGCACGCCGGTACTGGCGGCTTTTCAAGAGGAATTGGGGCTTGAGTTCGGGTCGGAGAGGTATGGAAACCACCGTTGATAGCTGTCGTCGGAGATAGAAGCCTCGAGTTCCCGTCAGTGCTATGACGAGTCGCGGTTGGAGAACCATAGTCCTCTGCCATCTCGTTCGGTGGAGGCGGAAGCTTCATGCTATTGAGACTTGTTTCGGATGGAGACCGTAAAGGCGACCGCACTGCAGCCATGCTCGAAGCCCGACTGTGCCCCCTACTACTTGCCCCACTAGGCGACCTGCGCTCCCATCGGTCGGATCGGGTGGGCTGTAGGCTCGCTTGATCTGAGTCGGCTTGATAGCTAGGTCTCCGTTCCATTGGCGGTAATTTCCCCGGCTGAACAGAGATTACGGACGACCTCTGGCTATCGAGACTATCTCTAGACATTGACGCTCTCGTTCCGTTCGTCGAGGTGAAACTATCTAATCTCGGAAGAACAGGCAGAGAGAGCGGTCGGGGATTGCCGTTGTTCTGTAGGTTGCCGATCTGGGTCTCCTGTAACGACGAGTTGGTTGATTTCCTTGATCCCAATCCGATGTTACCGAACACGCCGGTAACTCCGCCGACAACCATCTTGCCGCTGTCAAAGGCGCCCTTGGGAGCGTTCTGGAGCGCGCCGAGGACGCCCTTGCCGACGGATTCGAGAGAAAACCCTTTGTTGGCTGCCCGAGACTCCTGGCCCTTCTCGAGGAAGCGCTTGAAGGCCTCTGATTCTGCCAGAGATTTTTCGACACATGCAGTTCGCATATACCTCTCCACCTCGCCCCGCAACGATGACCTAGTATGTACTTTCCAACTAGGGAATGTAGCGTGGGCCTCAAGAAAAGCGGCAGCGCCTGACACGCTAGCAATCCGCCGAAGAGTTTCATGAAGAGCTTCGAATTGCGGGTATGTCTTCATTATCATCCACCCGGGGTGTTGAGACGATGCCGGCTCGATCTGAATAAGATACTCCCAACTGGGCTTGCTACGCAACTGGCCCTTGCCATTGGGGGAATCATCGTGAATCGTGATGATGGCATTGTGCAATGTTAAATGCGGAGGCCTGCGAATTTCATCTTCTTCGGAATCTTCGCGGGCTGGCGGGACAATCTGATCGAAGTTTGTAAAATGATGCGCTGCGGACCCTCCTTGGTTTCCGCTGGGAGATGAGTTCTGGCTAGACGGATCTGTTGTCGATCTGGGAGTAATAGGTGAATAGGGCGTTTCATCCTTTATCTCGTTTTTGTCCAGAGATGGTTCCCTCGGCGTGACCTTTGGCTCTGAGACTCGGTCGCTGGGCTTCTCCGGTGAGACCCCGTTCGGTTGCTGTTTCGTATTCGAGCCCAAGTCCTTCCCATTTGGTAGTAGGGCGTCGTCGAGGAGACCTGAGTTTTCTGAGCTAGTCTTGCGATTTGACGCGTCTTTAGCCCTATCCGCTTCCGCAATCATTTCGTTCAGTCTCTTCATCTCCTCCATGGCTTTCTCCATCTCTTCGTCAGCCCTTGACAGTTTCTTCTTGTGGACCTGTTCTTTCCGACGAGCCTTGTCCATCTCGTAGGAATTGCGATTCCCTTTAGAAAGGGCTATATTCCCAACGTTGCCATCAATGTCGCTGAAAGCCTTCTGGTTTTCGATGGCCTCGTCGATGGCTTGGGATAGATCCGTCTCTCCAGACTCTAGAAGGTACACGATCCAACCGTTGATCCAGTCGGCTTTAGAGCAGGTTTGCAGGGTTCCTTCGAGGACAATCGTGGAGAGGATCTCACGGAGGAAGATCTTAACAGGATCACAGTCACGTGCAGTTTTGTCTAAGAAGCCTAGGAGGTCTTCTGCCACCATTTTGAACTTCTGAGCCTGCTGTCTCGTATTCAGCAGGTTGGATAGGGGCGAATCAGCGTCAGAGGAGAGATAATTGTATATAGCATCAGCCGCCGTTGACTCCCTGTCTGAAGGGAGCTCAGAGAAGGCGGTCGCCATTTGAGCGAGAAAGACAATTATAATGGAGCAAGTGTGGGTGAGGAAGTCGACGAAAGCATCTGCGGGCCGTTTGCGGCCTAACTGCCCCGAGATGTTTAGGATGAAGGATATCAGAACCTTACGACACGACAGAGGGAAGGACTTGTCAGTAGGCAGAATCGGGCCGTACCACCAGTCTACATAGTCTCGGATGACGGCATCGACGAGCGCATTCAGGGCCTCCCGTGTTTCCGGCTGGAAATCATCAAAGCTCCGTGCTAATGCCTCGAATTCACCTTCTTCATCTTGCTCGGTCACGCCGCCGGGGTCGGCGGTTTTGGTCTCGAGGAGTCGCTGTAAGAATTCCAACCCCTTTTCGCCTCTTACAGCGTTCGAGATGTTGGGTTGACGGGTCTCCCATGACGTATACAGTGTAATCCCAGCAAACGCGCCAATGAGGAGAAGGCCGATCTGCCCCAGAACAAGATACGTGACGGCAGAAAGGCCCACAGCAACACCTCCCAGGGTGCCGGGAGTTGCTGTCGAGAGAAACAAGAGGACTTTCGTTATAAGGTCTTCTTCCTGCTGGCTTTCCTTGCTTGACGGTGTAATCGGGCTGAGCGTTGTCCGGCTGAGGGGCTCTGAAGCATGTATCTCGGTTCTAGGAGGCTGGGCTAAAGCCGTCTCGGTAGTGTTTTGCTCTATGTCTCTGGTCTCGCTATTCGGCAAAGGAGCGGACGAGCCGCCTTTTTGACCCTCGTCCGAGAGCTTCATCGCAGGTAGTCGGGTTTCTCGGGAACTAGCGCAATATTGGGATGGCGCATCACAAGGGCAATCAATTTATCTCGAGGTGAAGTACTTCGTACGGTAGGGAATTCGAGCTTCGGTCATTAAAGGGGGTACGACTCGTTAGAATGTGACAAGGCATGTATGGTCTAAATGCAGAATGTATTCATGAATCCATTAAAAAAGCGACGAAAATTAAGTAGACCGTAAAAAGACAAGTTTAAGTGAGACTGACGCTTATTCCGGTACAGAAAAGACACAGGTAAGACGGCGTTGAGTCGATTGTCAGATAAACAACTTACGAGTTGGCAGAAATGTCTGCCTCTCCCAAGCAAAGGGGGAATTACCACACGCGTGTTACGCAACCCCATCCTGAATGTGGTGTTCGATCTGCTGCAGGGGGGTCAATTGCTAAATTCGGGTACCCACACGTTAGGTACTATAGTCTACTGTAATGGCGATCTAGACGCTAGCCATTTTAACCCAAAGACGACCAGAGCCGGTACCCACTGTTGGCGTAAGCCTCTGGGCCTTACAAATACGTACATACATATATGTACCTACTGCTACTGGTCCTATCGCTCGAATTGTTATCAATCGCGCTTTACCCTGCTGCTGCCCAAGTATGTTGTAGGCAGCTTACGACTTCCGCAGCGACTTTCTCATCCCTTCCAAAAACTCATATTCATATGTATTGTACCTACCTACATTAAAAACTCAGGTAGGTACTTTGACCCTTCTGTAATTCCATTGAGCTGTCCATGTTAACTTGGAAAAGATCGTTAGACAGCAAGCACAAAAAAACCCCCCCCCCTGTCTCCCCACAGTGGATTACCCTTTCCGATTAGCACTCGACATAAGGGAGGGTAAATTTTAGCTCTAATCAATCAAGGGAATGTCCATTAAATCGTCATTGTCTTGTCGCGTCTCTCATCTTCTGGACTTTTACAGCCTGACGCGCTCTCTAACCCACATCTTCTTGAACCCCTCTATTAACATAAGAAATACGCGCGTACGCGCATCCAACGCAATTATTCAGGACGGATTTTCATCCAATATCAGCTTTCCAATTGGCGCAAGATCATCCACTTCAAGTGCAGAATCCCGCTACTTGAGCCAGATGGGCAAACTCAAGAACCTGAAGCGACCTCGCGACGTCGAGGAGGATGACGACGTCGCCGGTGAGGAGGAAATCGCGAAGCCGAGCAAGAAACCCACCAAGAAGACCAAGGCTGTCTCTGCAGGCACATCCGCCCAGGATGAAGAGGGCAATACGTACTGGCCTGTAGGTCATTAACAAGCAACGCTGACATTATATCGCGTCGCTAACGCCGCAATCTTCAAGCTCTCCAACACCCGACGGATCAATATCTCCGAGTTCAAGGGCAAAGTGTTGGTTAACATCCGCGAGTACTACACCGACCAGACCGGGGAGCTCAGGCCTGGCAAGAAGGTAAAGAGCGAGACGACTCCTAATTCGCGACCCCTGCTCACCCGCTAATCACCTCGCCCAGGGTATCTCGCTTTCCCTCGACCAGTATAACAGTCTCATCAAGGCAATCCCCGATATCAACGCCCACCTGAACGAGCAAGGCCACGAGACTGCCGATGTCACCTCTGGTGCGGCCACCACAGCGGCGCCTTCATCTTCGTCCAAGTCTTCTACGAAGGATGCCAAGGAGAACAAGAAGCAGAAGGGGAAGTCCAGCAAGTCCAACATCGAGGCGACCAGTGAGGAAGATGACGAGTCGGAGTAGAAATTAGCTCGTCCCACGGAATGTTCTCAGTCTTTCCTCCGCGGATCTCTGAAGACCGTGGGGCGTGGAGTGCCACTGCTAGTTGTCACCTGCTTTGCTTGGGTCTTGGCATTGGCTCCAGCTCGGCCTGAGAGCACTTGCAGGAGAGTGATGAGGTGTGGAAATTAGGAACGCTTGATATCTGATCCTGCGACAAGGCCTCCAGAAAAGGAGACCTTCGTACGGATGTAATGACCATGGTTAACCGGTAGTTTTGCACATGATACCCCAAATGCTTTCATGTAACACAAAGTCTAGATATATTGAAAATGCTTGCTAACTTATTTATGGCGTTGTCGCGGTGTTCCGCCTCGAACATGCTGCCCTTGCTATGACGCCTACATCTATCCTCTTCCTCCGACACCGGCTTTTATCTGCCGGCTAGCTTGCATCAAAACCTTACTACATCTGAGTACTTCAGCCGAAGTCCTTGCTGGCGTATCGAAGCACTGGCCTAGCGTGTCTCAAAAAGTCCGGCCCTTTGCTTAGTCTCAAAGTCTGGTTGATGGTGAGCTGCATCATCCTTTCTTCAGATAGACTTCACCAGGGAGAGGGATAATCCGGAGCCGAATACGCGGTTTCTAGGCCGAATAGGTAGTATTAGCCGAATGGTGATATCACTTAGCCTTAGACTAGAGTATCGAGGCCCACGCGAGAACCATGGCAGGACTCTTCTGACTGTTCCCTACTAGTTCATCGGAGCCTAAACCGTGTCCCGGCAGATAAGCAGCGCCGGAACTCGTGAGGCCTGAGCTGGACGTAAGCCTTTCGAATGGCCCCTCGCGGGGAGGTCAGTATCCGTAAAGCTCTTGCCACTGCCATTGTCTCTATCGGGTCATGCTCGGTTCAAGCTACACAACCTTATTAACGTCGTCGAGCCAACAGAGATACAAACCCCCCGCCCAAACTGGGATCTCTCCAGGGACGCCCAGGTATATGGTCTCCTCGAGGTGCTCCAAATAAGCTTTTACCCTCGATGGATATCCGCTGTAGTCGTCTATGCGGCAGTGTTCACTAACGGCACGCCCTGGTATCCATCCGATAAACTTCGGCCTGCATTGGCGTCATGGCGTTCGGCAGTGTAAAACTCAGTCAGCGTATGACGACCCTGGATAGGGGCGGAACGGGTGACCTACGACAAGAATATCTAACCTAGGACGGACCCCTTGCACATTGCCATCTATGCTTCGCCAAAGACATAGAAGAGGATGTATACATTGTCCGAGCAAAAGTAGGTAGGCTACTTACGCTAGGGGCGCATAGAAAAATCTGTTGTGAGCACTTAACCCGAAGATGATGCGCGATCCTTGGTATCCACGCACACCTTAATCTGAATGTCTTCCCGCCACGTTGAAAGGTGTGCTAACATTGTATCGGAACGATTTAGCCTCAGAGCCTACGGAGTATATCCATCCCAAAGGAGACAAGTCGAGGCGATGGTGCCGCCATCCAGGACTTTAAGGTGCCAAACCCTGGCACTCACTAAGTACGGGCCGAGCCGTGATAATGCTAGGTTTCGAATAAGGTCCGAGAAGTTTTGTGGCGAAATCCTAAATACGAGCACCAAGGGCTATTTAAACAGACGTCATCACCCAGCTTCCCCTCACGCTCAGGGAGCAGCGAAAAGCTTCGCTACCTAGGCCAAGGCGGACAACCGGGGAAGCGGCCGCGCGGCAGGCGAGCTCGTTATCCTAGCTCGCCATTCTCTTCCGTATGTGCTCTCCAACGGAGATAACCGTTGGCCACTTGCTGGCCACCGTTACCGTCCGAGTCACTCGGCTCCGTGCACGAGTCAGGGCCAGGAGGCAAGCATCGCGTTCACTCGCTGAGCGCGGAGACGAACATCGACATGGCTCTCCCCAGGAGGACGGAGCATGCCCCCCCCTCAACCGAGCTCGCGTCGACGCGGGCGAGGCACGGAAGAGATGGACGCAGCAGGGGGGCCGAGGGAGACGCGTTACACATCTCGTCTCCTAGAAGACTGGCGCGACGGGGGGGTTTGCGGACTGAGTGCGCTGGATGGAGCCTCGAGGAGCAGGAGCCGCGGGCGAGGATGGCCTGTTTTCATCCCGAGCGGACAGCACTGGGACACGACGCCGTTCCTTGTCCCACGGTCACAAACATACGTCGAACCCAGCCAGCAGCCGCGGCCTCGAGCATACATACGTTACATACAAACCCCGCGCGTCAGCCAGGCGCACCAGAGCGAGCTAGCCAGCCGTCTTCTTCCGCGGTCCGAACACCCATTCCTAGGCAACCTATTTGCGCCGATGGGGCATGCGATCTTAGGGGATTAGTCGAGGGTAGCAGGCGGGGTAGTGATAGATAAGTGGGCTGCCTGTCGCGAGGGAGACCAGCGACCCTCCTCGAGCAGATTGGTAATCGCGCGAACCGGAACACAGGGGGCGGGGTGTCATCCGGGCGAGGGAGAGAATCCCTCCCCAAGGCTGACCGACATCTTCTGGCTCGTAGCTCACGTAGGACCGGTGAAACCGCGCTGGACAAACACTTAGGTTAGCTCGCGGTCTAGACGCCTATCTAGATAGTTTAGCCACTTACCCGTCACCGCTCCAGAGGAATTGCGCACCCACTCGATACCTCCACCCCCCTGACCTATCGGCGGACACCTATGACACGCAACGGCAGCGGAAGGGGTGAGGATGGGGACCCAGCAGTCGGGAAGCAAATCAAGCAGGCCTTCTGGGCAAACCAGCATAGGAGGATATACCATGACAGGCGTCGTCGGCCAGCCAGACAGCCAGGCCAGCTAGTTAGCTAGCTGGCGATGCCCGCTGCTCCGGCCGACTATAACAAACCGGGGAAAGACTCGATACCGACTCGAGTATAGAGCACACACACACACACACACACATCGATGTCGCGGAGCGCGGCACAAAAACCGAGAAAGCCTGGACGGCAATAGCCGTGATGATGAACCTTCGGGTTCCTCGACGCCGCCCAGGTAGTTGGTTGCCCAACATCGCGCATGCCGCACGACAGACAGACACCCTACCCTATCTAGCCAGCCAGCCAGCCAGGGTGAGTGTGACCCGTCGATGACCCACGAACACCACACGACCGCACGAAACACATACATACATATATACGTACATACATACATACATACATGGACACGCACGCACGCACATCCACGTGCACAGAATAAGCGCGTATGTGGGCGCTCTCCGATCGCTTCAGCCCGCGGCGGGAGACGGTCATCTGGGGCCTTCCTCGACGATCCCATCCGCCCCTTCGCGCCCGTGTCTCTTTAAAAGAAACCTCTTTGCGGACCAACCTCCGCCCCACGTATCGACGCGTGCGACCTGAGCCAACGGGCCGCGGCGTTGGCGGTGCGACGCGAAAGGGGGTTTGTCCCATCCATATAGGTAAGGTAATGAATGTACTAGTAGTGGATGGGACGATGATCCCTCTTTCCACTTCTCGCAACACCTCCCACAGCCCTTTCGATGCTCTTCAGTGCCGGTCAACAGTTCGCGACGGCTTTCACTTGCTCAGGGACCACAAGCGCGGCCTTATATATATGGGCTGTTGTCCTTGGGATGAAAAGCTAATAGCGACTTGAACAGTATGCACAAGTAAGTAAAATACCGCTTCGATTTATGTAGCTTAGCATCTAAACTGGTTGCGCTCTGTATCAAGCAAGCATAGCCTTTTTATTCCCTTCATCATTCATGACCTAAATGCCTCGAGATGTTTCCAACGTTCGCCCGCAGTGAATATGGTCCTTTTTGGCAACAGAAGAAATCGTCGTCATGTCGTAAACTAGGAAATAGTGTGTACTTATTCAGACCTCGGTCTTTAAGGGGTTTAACCGACTTGGTGAACAAAAAAGCAAAGCTTCACCCTTTGTCCTTTTCTCGGTAATGACCATTAACCGCCTAGGGTTCATGATAGGCCGGAGTTTCTCGTTGGTCGAGTGTCTCGTGCTTCGCATCAAAGGCCAAACGGCCTCGTTTTGAAAGAATTACGCTCCTCCATGCAGCGCGTCAAATCGTGAAGCATTTACAGGGTTTGGAGCAGCATTTAAACAACAAACAAGTGTGAAGTAATCGTAAGATTTGAAGTTATCATAAGATTCGTCATCGTCGCTCCTAGCATGTCGTCTGAGCACGCGGTCTGGACATGCTGTCTGAACATGCTATCTGAGCATGCCGTCTGATGAGTCGGTGAAGAATATCGAAGGAGTGTGATTGTGTCATGACAGGCATTGCACTCTATGGCGGTTCAGATTGGATCTCGATCATGTCGTCCAGACACGGATGCCCCAACGCCCAAATTAATGCTTTGTTGAAAACGGAAAATGAGCAATTATTTTCCTAGTGACATTAGCCCATTAAGACGTTACCGCCTTCGAGCAACCGCGGGGGCCGATCTATTCATCGCATCGTATGTTGGGGTCGGCATGGGAGCGTCAATCAGCGTTTTTCGACGTTTCATATCCATCCCACCACTCGGAGGCCGCGATAAGTCCTCTTCGTCTTCGCGTCCTCGCTTTAATGGGCCCGGAGCTCCATTCATAACAGGCGCCGCGGCATAGCCGTTCTGCATATGGCCGGTGCCCATATCATTTTGAGAACCATAAACGTCCCCGCCCGGAGCGCCATTCGTAGGTCCTCGATCGCTACTCATTACACTATACAGGGAAGTTGGCGGTTGGACACGGGGAGGCGTGCTGTATCCTGCTTGCTGGGTGTAGTACGGCCCCGTGGGTGCGGCAGTCCGAGGGGTAGCTCGTCCTGATCCAGCTTGATGGCTTGGAGAACCAGTCATCTCTGGAGAGATGTGTTGGTGATCGCCTGGCAGCGGAGCTACCTGGGATGTATTGTAATTATAGGCATTCCTGTTAGCATCAAATGCTCCGCTGTCGTGGGTGTATTCCGCCTCATGGTCAGCCTCATCCTCTCCGCCCGCTTGAGGAACCCCTTCCCCCTGTTGCATGATTCCGTTTGCTGGTTTAACGTCACCCTGATCGGTTGGTCCAGTGCCAGCCGGACGCCCCGAAGGAGGTCCCATCTCGCTCTTCATATAAGAGCTCGGTTGGCCGTACATGTTTCTGTCTTGAGGGCTATTGTTTGATGGAGGATACGGCGACTGTTGGGGAGCGGAGCCATTGTAGACCCCACGAGAAGGATCATAAGACTGAGTGCCTTGGGGGTAGGACTGCATGCTCTGCAAAGAACCTCCAGGAGGCGTCGTTGCTGGAGTCGCCGGCATTGACCGTGCCGCGTTGCTTAAGTTCGTATCGATAGACATAGGGTTGGCGCCCTGGCTGCCGCTCATCCCTTGCTGGCTCCATTGGAAATTTTCTGAAGCGCCCATACTTCCCATGACGCCCGATGCGCTAGTCGGAGGGGTCGGAAACGTATGAGCCCTGTCAAGCGGCGGACGTCCCGTATTGCCGTGCGACGGTAGTGAGTGCTGGGGTCCGGGGAGTCCCATGTGATGATGGTGCTGTTGTATTGATGGCAAGACACCTCCAGGCGGAGTAGGCCCGGCAGGGCCATTGCGCATTTGATTCTGTTCCTGCTTACGACGTTCGGCCGCAGCCATAACCTGGTTTGTCCGGTTCTGGTTCGTGGGGTGGTAGAGCAATGCGCCAATGTTGTGGACGAAAAGCGGATACAACATCTCTGTAATCTTCTCCTTATTCGCGAAGTCAAGAGCCCTCTCAAACGGGATCCTAGAAAACGTCGTCAGTCTGAGGGGTCTTTACACCGACTCGCGACTCTTCAACTTACCAGACACCCTTTAAATGCATGGGGCCGATTTTAACCACGTGTCTAGTCTTCTCACTCTTCAGAATTCCATCCCGACGCCCACGAGTCATCCCTGCCACATTGAGTAATTTTGTGCCGTTAATCATGTGATTGTCTGCAGATATTAGATCAGCTCGGCCCTCATCGCTAGCACATAACTGTGGAGTTACCTTCACGGCGCGCAACGCATATGCCTTTAGCTTCAACTTGAAAGCACAGACTCCCCTCATCTTCCCACAAGGTTGCGGTCACCCGGGGTTTCATACCAGGCGGCGCAATCTGACCCGTGGTGTCGAAGCCTTGATAATGGTTTTGCATGCCCGCTTGAGTCGGCACACCGGGTAGAGGCAGCACATTTTGCGCAGCTCCCATAGAATTCGACACAGCCGGCGGCCCTGTCTGCGGGGATGCCAAGCCGTTCGCATATCCATATTGAGGGTAAGGGGCTGCAGAGTATTGCGCAGGGCCAGGCTGTAATAACGGCGGCTGTTGGTGGCCATAGTGAGGCAACGCATTCGACGTGACTGTTTGTGGTTGTGGTGCAGGGCCTGCAGACATATGCTGGGGATAGTACATCTCTGGCGGTGCTTGATTCATTGCCGAGTATTGGTCGTATCCACCAATGGTATGTGGAGGCCCGGACAAGGCTGTCGATACGGGAAGATTGGGCGAAGGGGTTTTGGGACCGTTCGAAGAAGGTGCAGAGGTGAAAGACGACTGCGAGTCTCCGTTTGAACTCGCCGAAGATGCAATGGAGCTAACCCGGGGAGACGATGTACCCGAGGAGTATGCCAGTGTTGGCTGCGGCAAGGGTAACGAAGGCAGCCTCTCACTTACATACGGCAGGCGATGAGATGCAGGACCGTAATAATTTTGTAAGTCAGGCGTTCCCCGGGCTTGCGAATGGGAAATCGGTGGGAGATCCAGTTTCACGACCTTGCAGGGAAATGCCACCGAAGGGCTAAATAGATTACCAGATCTCCAAGTCGTTTCCGACTTAGAATACTGGTGGGCGGGGGCTAAGCAAATGGGGTCCAAACAGCTTGCCTGAATGAGCAATGGATACAATAACCTTAAATCCTGCCAATTGGCGTCGGGAAGGTTGGAGACGGCGTGCTGGACGGCGCCGGCGACGGTGGTGTGGAGGGTGGTGATGGATGGTGGTAGAGTGAATCTAACAGGTCGGCCGGTCGGGAAGGGAACGAACGACGCCTCGATTCTTGGAAATACCGGCAGCAGGTATGTCGAGAATCAGAAGTTCCGCATTAGTCGAGTGTGGCTATGACACTTATTGTCAAATTTCCTCCGATCAAGAGCTCCCAGAGGGGAGGTATCGAGTGGTGAAACTGTCGGGCCTGCTCGGGGGTGTACTCTGAAGCTTCCGTAGTCGAAAGCCTGGTCACGAAAGGGAGAAGTCCAAGACCTTAAAAGACATAAACTCGTTTTGTCGTGGCGCACGAGAGGTAAGATATCGTGACACGCAGACAACAGAAAAATCAACAAATGAACCCTAAAATAATTGTTCGTTCCAGTGTACCAAAGTTGTTCTCTGGGGGTGAGCTGATGTTAAATTCGTTTCGTTTGAAGCTTCCGTCAGAAGGGATACACCCGACGAAGTATATTCTTAAGCTTCTAATGCAGCACCTTGATTAGCTTCTCTGTCATGCACGCACGAGTTGCAGGTCGGTAGTGGAGGCAGACAAGAGTTTGCGCTGATCGAAGTATGATGGGGAGTGTAGTCAAGAAAGTAAACTGCGCAAGCACAAACCTCTCTCTGTGACCGTCTTTCCTAGCTCTCGCTCGCGCACACACACACACACACACGCACTCTCTCACTCTCTCTCTCTTGCACTCTCTTTCTCCCCAGTCAGACTCTATGGACCCTGACTCTTTTAACTTTTTCTTACTTCTTCCAGGGAATCGTGAGGTCGGGATTGGACCTGTACAAACGAGGGAAGAGGAAGAAGTAAAGAGAGGAAGAAGAGACGAAGACTTTCTTGGTGGTGGAGGTGGAGTTGGTGAGGAGGCAGGTAGAGATTGGGAAAAAGAGAACGGAACGGTCAGGTAAGTTAGCAGTTTATGCAGGTAGTGAAGGCAGTGGACTGATTACTGGGTAGAGATAGCCAGTAGGTGGTAGGCACCTTAGGTACTGAGCCGGCACCCGCTAGTGGGAGGTACGTAGAAGAAAACGGGCCCCGGAGTGGTGGTGCGCCTGCTGGGGGTCTGTGTTGTCGATGAACCGGGGATAGTGAAGTGGGCTTGCGAGGTTGGGTACCGCGGTCTGAAAAGCCGACGCAAGTTCGAACGAACTGGCCGACCTTTACTGCCATTTTTCACAAGGTGGGTTGGGTGTAGCATGGGGGGTTTTTCCCTTTCCAACTCTACTTGGTCTAGGGTGGGACATCTAAACAACGGGTCCAAATGTGGCTCACTTCCTCACTCAAGCTCTCTCTCACTCTCAAGGTGGAGTGTGACTATAATCGTCGTTAGAGCTTGTGGGGTGTATACATAGAGCCGTTTTTATACAACGACTGGAAGACTAACAAGGGGGGGGGAGGACTGGGGGACTTATTAACCAGGGTGGGTAATTGATTGGCGAGCTGGAAAGGGGTCCGGTTGGCGATCAAAGTAGCAGGGCCACAGGCCAGGTTTGAGCTAGAACCAAAGGTGTCAAACGGAAACGGATTCGGATGGATCTGTCCAGGTAAGTAGAATGTCTACAGGTGAATAGAAAACGGACCTTACCTCAGGTAGGTAGCAAATTGGCAAGAGGATCATTAAAGGTGCGCAATTGGAGTTCAGTCATCAACACTTTATCACGGTATAGTGCGTAAGATATAATAGATAGCTGTCGTATTACTATGAAATTTGATTGTTACAGGTACCGGGCCAACATGTCCAACGGGCTCCGATGGTTTCTTTCCCAAGAGGCAAACAGAACTTTCCTTGTTGCGTTATGTGAGAGTGCAACATTTACGTAAATATCCATGAAAGATGTCGAAGTCTTATACATGTTATTTTATATTCGTACTTGAGATAGAATCATCATGCTTAATCGAAGTCTTACATCGTTTATGTACCTCCGCCACTGACTAGTACTCCAGTTGTATGATATTCCCACCTTTACTCTACTCAATCCGAATATTGATCTCTTTTCTTTCTCTCTTGGTATATAACGTATTAATAAAGCTGAGCTGTAGGAACAAAGTACCACTCATCACCACTCGGCCAATGCCAGGGTCTACATAGGGTGATAGAAAGGTGGGGTTTCCAGGTGATAGTCATCTGAATGTGTATAAGGGGGTTCGTTGCTGCCGTAACTCAGTTTGGCCTGGGGTAACAGTGCCTTGTGTTTCCTGGGGCTAGTGTGGCAGACATGATGCACAGTGCGGTTAAGCACTGGTAGCATCTCGCGAATGTCCAGCAGCTAAAGGAATCCGATCGCATGCTGATATTTTCTTACATATGTGATGATGAAGCAAGTCGTATCGGCAACCCAACGGACGAAAGACTAATTCATGCTAAAAGCGACAAGGTAAGTAGGGTCAAGTTATAAATAAGCAAACTAGGGTATCCGCTCTTTGCGACAGCTTATAGTAAGTACTATTTAGCTGCTTCTTTGTAATACATAGCTGGATATTGATATACGCTTTCGAGGGCTACTTTATTTATTCATATTACCATCAAGGTTAACGCAGATGAGGTTAAATGCACTGGAACGGAGCACTGGGATTGTTCACAAGTTCTTTACCTACAATATCTACCAAATAGCGAGAGAGTGCGAGTGACCAGCTACAAGTTGCTAACCAGTATAATCCTATACCGCCAAAGATGATAAGGTTATGTCTTGCACATACGAATTCAGAGAATCGATATTACCTCATCCATTTGCTGAGAGGGACAATCCGCTGAATGGCGAGATGCAATCTAGAGTATACATAGTGGGTGCTGCTGGTGTCACCACACGGTGGTGGCCCAGCCACGACTGTCATTTTGGGGCCGTTAGGAAAAAGAGCAGCGAATAGGAAGAAAGTGGATACAGTAGTATCTGAACAAGGATGATAATCAGGACTGTGCGGGAAAAGTCTAAAGAATGGGTCAAGCCAAAGTCGTTCTTTTGTACGGGGGGGAGAGCGTACTTCGTAGTAACATTGGGGAATTCTCACCGCGCTCCAAAGAGAGTTACAGATCGGCCGCCCTCAGAAACAAAACGCATCTAATAGATAATAAACAGTGATAGCCGTCAAGAAAAAACTGCCAAAGAACGTAATATGTCCCGACCAGTAGAAAAATAGCCCGAGGTGTATTCCTAGACTGTATTAGTATGAATCGCCGTACAGCCCATCAACCCACCGCAACTGCCAAGGCCGGACTTACGACTATCCCCTCAACCAGGTAACATTTGCGGATACCATTTAGAGCTGCTAACTATATAGAGGCACATGTGCTGGCAAACATTCTCTATTTCGTTAGGCACCTACTATCGAAAAGAGTCTTGCGAGATCCGTATCCACATGGCCACGCCTCTTTCGCGCTGTTGATTCCCTTCGAATACTCATCTTCCCTGGGTTGTTGCTTGGACCGGGGGGCGGCCTGTCTATCAATTGTGTGCATCAGAATATTCAAGTTGAGCCAGAAAGAGAGAGGAGAGTTCAGGACGTCATCCGAACTTTCTCCCATATAATTGCTTGCTCGCCAACTGTACCCTTGCAGCACCACAACTCCTATGCCACCTCCATATGGGATGGCTGGGAGGCTGGCACCATGCCCTTCTTTCACTCGTGTCTAGCCACTCCCAAAACACCCATTTTTCTTTACCCTCGAATCTTCTTTTAGTGGAATATTCCTTGGGCCATCCGTGAATACCCTGAATCAATTGGGCAACAGGTATAACGCCCAAGTCGACAACTCACCCAAGAGCATCGTTCATAACCAAGGGACCAGCCACCATCGATCACTATCTTCGTTTCGTTCTTGACAGGTGCGAGCTATGACGGGCGGCTGGGGGCTTGGTTGAACATCCAATGGAGTGCATATGGGATACCATGCAGGCTTATTGTTCTTTCAAAGAGGAGAGGGGGGGTGTCTTCATCGGATTGGACAAGGGATCAGCTGCACACTGAATCGTGTTATGTGGTTCGCGTTATAAGTTCCAACGCTACGAAGTAAAATATGTAGTAACAGAACTGCCCTCTTCTTGGCATGACAATCCGCTCGATAGCCCTTCGATGCCAGTGTATGCAAGTACTAGGGTCACAACTTTTCTGTTGGTACATAGGTAATCAAGATCCTTGCCAGTGGACCCATTTCCACGATTGCAACGCCTCTCAGGATGTTAACCGGTGGTGGAGATCAAGCCAACAAACCCCGGCCCCTCCGTCGTTGTCGCCCATCAGTTGACCCGGACCGAAGCTACTTCCCACAGATCTTGGCTCTTGGCCCGAATAAGGGCGTGCGGAATTCTTTCGCGGCCGAGGCTCCTATCGCATCGGGTTATGAAGGTCTTGTCTTCTGCAGCCAACGCGTCAACATGCAATAAACTCCCTTGTCATAGGACCCCGATCAGCTCGAATAGGAATCCGCGAACGACCAACAACGTCTAATACTGATCATCCAAAAAAAGCTCTGGATTTCTAAAACTGACGCCCAATAAGCGTGCGCCGGCGAGCTAATCGATGAGCGTGCATCTAAGGGCAAAGGAAGTCTCCTCGTGGTAGCAAGTCAAGCCGGCAGCCAATGCAGGGCCCGGTCCTAGTACATACATTATGTGTATGCATGTCAAATGTGGGCGTGCTGTGAGTTTATTTATGCACACGGCATTAGACTATGCAAGCCGACCCTTGCATTTGTCTAGACCTTCAGACAACCCGATCTTAATTGCGATATTCTCAATCAGCCTCAAGGGATCACCTTGTGACGTCTCTCGAATCTTATCAGCCCATATTCCTTAACTCAGGAAACTGAGGCGGTAACCTTGGCTGCTCTAGTAGTGTCGCTTTCACCTCGTAACCACCATTGGCGAAGTCCGTAGAAGCATCTACGTATGTTTGAATCGGTAGTGACACCGCCGCTCAGTATACCGCTCCGGCCTCTCAAAACCATATGCCCATCATGGGCCCAGATCTGCCTCATGCCGTTCTGGACCGCATACAACAAGCAGTGCGGCAGAGTCAGCACTTTGTACTGTTATATGGACTGAGCGAGAGTGTTACACCTGCTTCATATGTGTATACGACGAGGTGTATATGTGACCGAGGGTGCTATCCCTCCAGCGTATCAATAAACCATAATTACTGGTGGTACGATAAGTATAACTTGGAAGATGGCGAGGCGGAAGAGACAGCACGTCTGCCAAGCCCAGCTCTTGTCTCCCATAACGGAGCAGCCGAACCCGTATCCCAGCAGCTCATACGGCCTCTGTCGCGAATAGCACCTTACTCTATGGAGTTGAAGCGGGAACGCTTGATTCAGACTCTCGGCATTTCTGACACCTTTATAAACTCCTCTATATCTAGGTTTAGAATGGATTTATGATGTCTGGGCATGAAATAAACGACCATAGGGATTGGTACGAGTTAGGATAACTTCGTGTGAATCGAATCAATAGAACATAAAATATTTACCCAGGTAGGTTGATATACTTTGGAGTGCCATCCGCTCCGCTGCACCGACTTCCCCGTAACGGCACTAGAAAACCACACGCGGGATGAGTGGCTTAATTAGAGTTACTGTGCAGTGACAGCAGTCTAGAGATGGCGCACTGTTCGGCGTGCGGCCAATTACGCATCCTAATGCAAGATTCCGCTCCTTTGCATCTGCATGATAGTTCAGACCAAGGCGATGCCCGTTTCTCCCGTAACCCATTCTTGATTGGACCTCAGCCACCGCTTTTACGGACATAACAATAACGTAAGGTCTATCAGAAAAGTCTACGGCTCGAGCCCTAAGTGTGTCGATTTCAACATCAGATTGTTATGTTTCACACCTCAGATCTTCGTCTGTCCGAGAGTCAAACATCCCAAAAATAGAAGGGCTAACTTAAAGGGGGCATATGCCAACGGTCTGTCCAGCCATCCGGTCCGCGCCAATCACAGCGGCCATACAACGTCTTCGCGTAAAGGTGGCTTGACAGCGTGGCCGACACCTAGTTTCGTACCGCTTTCGTGGCCGTCGCTTACTGGCCCTGCGAATCCAAACTCGAACCAGTCTGAGAAGGAAACCGAAGAACATATCTCTCAACCCCCGCCCGTCTCTTATACGACGCTTTACCGAGATTAGACGAGTCGAGCAAGACAAGAGGACCGAGGTTAGCAAGGTCAGCCATATGGCTGGCGGTCAGAACGCATGTCTCTCTTCTGATCCTCATTTCCCTCACGGTTCTGTTTCAGCTCGACGATCACAAGCGGGGAGGCAGAGTGTCTGGATTGGGCAGTCAGCGGAGCCACAAGTCGCCCGGCTGCGTACTGGCTGCTAGCTAAACTTCGTAAGTGACGCACACGAGCCCCATGCCGGCAGCAACTTGACTGCAAGCGCAGTTGCTGTGCATAGGTGGGTCAGCAAAGCAAGGTAAAAATCCACGTCGCTGGGAAAACCGGGTCATCTTGACAATTTGTCATTTGAAAGGCCGGCTGGTTGCTTGCATCCCTACCTTACCATGGGACTTGCCAATGCTGCGAGGCTCCGAAGCAATATTCCGTGCAGCGTTCTTTGCTTCTACGCACCAGAATAGCTAAACCATTCTCACTTGGAGAGCAAGCACTGCGAATTCAATCTCGCAACTCAGTGGCGTGCCGGAATCTGTAGGTACGAGGCAGGGTGACGACATGCTGTGGAAGAGAGCCTCAATGACCATGCCATGCTCATGCCATGCTCATGTCATGCATGACACTCCCCCATGCACAAAAAGACTCGTCCATAACTTACAGGCTCTCCCAAACTACAAGCACGGCGGTCTAGGTTCTCCTGCATGTCCACTCCAGGCTTGTAAGGCTCGCCTCTTCAGGCTGAGGGGGATATTTGGTTTCCGTCAGGCCTATACGGTGCCTACAGAGACTTTAGTCCATCTGTGGTCATGTCCCTGTCGACGCTTAGGGTTTAGGGCCGATTACCACAATGCGAATTCCTTCAGTAGCCCATAACTGCCAATTCTCTACGTAGGGCTCCTCACACGAGATAACCGAGCTAGGCTGCCTGGCTACCTAGGGTTAGAGACGTAATACTCATTCTACCACATTTACGGAAAGTCCTTCAACTTTCAGACCTCACCTTGGATCAGCAACAGCTCGATGCTCAAACACCAGCTGGGAAGGGCAACAAAAGTCTGATAACACTCACTACCGTAAAGCCCTCGGACATGCGACATTTAGAGAGACTTACAATAGTACCGTAGCGAGATTCACAGAACTGTTATCAAGTTTCGATTGTTATTAGCCAGCCTGTTCAACAAACACAGCTAGACACCCTGGCCTTTTCGTGTCCGACTTTATGACTATCTGCGTCGTAGAATATTATCCGCACAACATGGCGTATTTCGGTAGCGTCTACGGGGATACCAAGTAAAGAAACAGCTTCAGCATAACGGTATGAAGTCAAAGCGTGGCAAGGAAGGTGGACAGGGGACCAGTGATAACAGATTGCATGGGGAAATCAGGCTAACGCACGGCGGGCAGCGGTTATGCAAATCCTACATCGCCCCCTGACTCCGTCCAATCACCACGTACAGTACCAGGAGCTGGCGTACTCTACCCCAAGCCTTGAACCCCCATGTCATCCGCACATCCAGATAGCCCTGTGGCGAGCCGTGCTGTGCCTGCTGTGTAAGTAGGCAGGTAGGTAGGGCTTAGTAGGGATCTCCTGGACGTTTCAGGCTATTGTTGTCCTTCGAGCCCTCGAAGGACCTTCAATTATTACAGTAGTAGCCAAGAGCTCTCCAATGACGGTTCTGGGAGGCAATCACAGTTCCAGGAACGATGGGAGACCGGGCATCCATTTTTGCTTGGTCGCCATCTCTGCTGCGCTCTGCCTTCCAACAAGAGACACAAACATAGGCAGCTCTCTTGGCTTAACTAGGTCGACCCCCTTTTGCCGAATGGTGGAGAACATGACCCGATTCGGGTCGACAAATAGAACAAAAGGCCAGCCAAAAGGGACTTTTTGATTTCAACCGCCAGCTGATGATTATATCAATTGTTAATATGTCAGCAGGCATCGGCACTTGCCTTCCACTAAACTCAGCTTGGCCAAGTCTCCGTGGACGGCAATAACAGCTTGAATGTCTTCCTCCCTTTCCTTCGATACGCAGCAAAGTAAATGGGTACGTTGGGAGACTAGGACACAGTAGTACTTCTTATCTAGACGGCGCAGCTAACCTCTTGCCATGTTATTGATGACCCAGACTCCAAATGATTGTCTCGCCCAATCAACGGCACCCACGTTGACACCCACCACGGGAGTGGACTTGGCCCTTGGTTCGCGGCTAGGTAATTGTTAAACACACAAGACACGACGATATAACCTTGTATCGGAGTGTCGCTAAATATCTACCTACGCAATGCGTGGGTGAACCAACGCCCAAGACGCAAAGTAGCTCATGATAAAGGACGGCCTATGATCATTTTAAGCATAGGTATCTTCGAGGAACGAAGCTACCCCTTCGTAAGTCTAAGAGCACGTAACAGCACGCCGAGGTCAGTGGCTTTTGGCAGCGTACGTTCTACGTACGTAACCCACCCGAAAGCCTCTCCCCGATCCTTCAACGGCCTTCCGTTTCAGATACATCGAGAACGGACGTGTCCCAGCTCTACATGTGTACATGATGTGCATCGTCCAAGCTCTAATCTAATTTGACGAAAATGGTGCATGGGCGGACTTTTTTTGGGTGCTAGAAGAATCCCCACACACCACAACGCACGCACTTGTTGTGCTTTCTTCTCGGGACGCGCAGAAACAATCCCAGGTAATACTTGGGACCCGAGACACGATAGATGATGATAGGAGCTGAGAGTCGACTAGCGGGGGCCTTCTCTACGCTGATTTGCTCAACAGTCGCTCTTCCTGCTTACTATGTATAGCGCCTATATTCAGACGCGGGTGTTTGAAACAATTCAACCTACCTCCTACCCCAGTCCTTGATTCATTAATGGAGAGCGCCCCGAAACATATAGGGCTAGGGAAGAACATTGAAGTCGGCCGTGCCAAAAGTAACAACGGGTAGAGACCCGGCGTGAACCGGTGGCGTCAATGGAATACTACTGTTGGAAGGAGAGTGGCCCTTTCGTTAGGCCAATTAACCGCTGGCCCAATTGGGCCTCAGAACGTGGACAGGACGCACAACATACTATAGTACATAGTAATCCTCCACTCGAGGCTCTGGAAAAGCTCACGTTCTGGCGATCTCTTGCTTACCCCAAGTGTTCAGTTACGAGTGCCGTGCTGATCATACTATATTACACTCTACTCTTCTATATCACCGTCAACAACAAGACAACGAAGAAGAAAGTCTGTTTGACCGCCCCGGTCGAGCGCCCTCCTCTACGATCTCACGACGAAGCTTAGCTAGCGTCGCAAGTACCACCAGCCTCTGTCCGCCTTGATCTCGGTCCTCCTCGAACCCTTGGAACTGACCTGCTCTTATTATTGGGTGGAAGCCTCGCCGTTGTAGTAGTAGTCGGATCCCGAGCTGTACAATACCCTAATAACTAGCTCTGCACAGTACGGGACCGGCTCTTCGCAACCCACAAAACCTCGTTGAACAAGACTATTACATGTAGGAATTACCCCTGTAGCTCGTACGAGCGTCGAGCGAAAGCACCCCGCGCGCCCTAGGCCCCTTACAGTAATTCAGCGCCTTTCACCGCTACTTTTGATCCCTGCCAGAACTAGATCCTAACGCGACACCCTCCCTCCCTCCCAAGAAGCTCCAGCCGCAAATACTCTGCCCGTGGCTCCCCACCCCCCTGGTCGCACATGTCCGATGATCGTTGCTGGCTTCATGGTCAAGGTACCTTCTCTCGGAGACTGCTACATCAGCGGTAACGTATTATTAACTGGTCCTCACGGGATTTCTCTACTTGGCATGGTTTAAGGTTATAGATACCGCGACCAGATTTGACAAATATTTTCGGCCTCTTGCGATAACGATGGCGGTCGATTAGGGAACAGGAGAAAACACAAAATGTTTTGCACGCGACAAAGTTAAGAACCGAGTTGGCAGCCTAGCAGCCCCGGTCCGGTCCTTTTCGCTCCCTTTGTGGTGGCTGGATCTGGATCTAGGTTGCTTAGCCTCCAACTGCTAACCGGTGTGATTGGCGCTTTTATTAACATTCCCAACGTTGTTCATCGGTATCGTACAGGCGATAGGCGAACCTTTCCCTCCTGCCCTTCTGGTCCGCTAATAAACTGGCAAGAAGGTAGCTGAACCACTTCCTAGACACACAGCCCATCGAATGCTACTCCAGCAGTATGATTGAAGGGGGCCTGCCCAGCAAACTTCCCCAAGAGCCGAGCCCGAGGCTGGACACTCAGCGGAGAAAAAAATTGCTCTGCCTCCAATCTGATACCATTCCCTGTAACGCGAGGTGAGTAGCAGACTGCCTGTGACCGACCAGGACTGCAGGATCTACGATATCGGTATCGTACTCCAGCTCTTTTCGGCCCCGGCGGCGGCGAGCGCTGCTAGTTCGTAGATCCTGTAATAATGGCAAATCAAATGGTCCTCTAAGAAGCGCACGCTAAGTTTTATCCATGGGTGGGTGGCATCGGTCCAGGGATTGAGGGCGTGATCGCGAACAGGTTCTGGCGGGGGGGACCCATGGCCGCCGACAATAATCGTCGCCCTGTGGAGGGGTTTTCTTGTCCTTGGCCGTGAAGTTTCTGGGCGCCGACGGCAAATGCTATCTCGGTTACAGAGTCATGTTTCTTCCCGAGCTCGAGTCCGTTGCGTAGCTGTGGATTGTTTGCATACGAGCCGCAATTGATAGTCTTCTCCAGAGTGTGAGACACATACTATCCTCGAGATTTTCCCTCCGGGAACCCTCATCGTTGATCTACAAAATCTCACAATCTTATCGTGCATACATCAGTAGTAGCGTCGTGGGCCCTTTCCGCGCGTCCATCTGTTAAGACCCCCTAGACCCCAGACTAGCAGCAGGGCTCTGCCTGCGGTGCTAATGTACGTACGGGCCAGCCGATACGACGACATAACCGCACTCTACATACCTAGCTCCAGACAGAAGCGGCGAGAAGGGTGGGGGGGCCCACGGTCTGGTTTTTGCTGCTGACAATCAATACGTAATTGGGATGGGAGCAACGTCCAGAAGATACATGTTCGTCCTGACCGGTAATCCCGTCATGTGGGTCGCCAGATAGGTTTCGATCAAGCAAAAAGCCGCACGTTGCGACCCTCCAGGATATGCATGTCGCTCCGTAGCAAGATGGTGAGTAGCCAAGATGGGGTATGATCTCTGCAGGTATTGTACATGGATCCAGAACAGGGCCTATTCTCCGGCGAACGAGCAGCCGTGGCCTCCCCAATAACCTTTTCCGTACCGAATCGTTGCTGCGTTGTGCGTCCTATCCTGCCAGAGCCGTGCAGTCTCCTACCCCCCGCGTGGCCATGGAGGGGAACACAATTATCTCGGATCCAAGGGTCCCCCATGCATAGGTACGCAGCCGTACATAGCGTTGTTGAACACCCCACGAAATACGTACATATGTAAGCGGCCAGGGTCTAGGGAAAGCAGCCGCAAAGCAAGCAAGCTGGGCGGGCAATCAAGCAAGCAAGAAGCAGCAGCAGCAGCGGAGGTGGCGGCGGCGGCAAGGATGGGCAGCCGCCGCGCAGCTAAAGCAAGCACGAAGCAGAAGCAAGTATGATTCGCATATGCTACTCGGTGGCGAGGTCTGGCGTTTTGTATTACACCAGGTTGGCGGTAAATTTCCTTTTCGTTTCCTTCCTAATTGAAGGGGCTGGTTGGCCTGACCTGGCTTGGGACTCGATAGTCCACCCGCCAGCGCCGTTATCGAGTGATGATCCCGACGTGACGAGATTCCAGAAGCAAAAGGGCCATCTAGATCCATCTTGCAACTTCAAGTGGGAGTACTATCGCCGATATGACACAGCGTCTATTATGTAAGACACTTCCATAGGTTGAACCGCAGCGTATGTCGATATATGAAGCCACCATCAGTGGAAAAGGTT
Organism: Monosporascus sp. MG133; assembly: GCA_004155925.1. Taxonomy (NCBI): domain Eukaryota; kingdom Fungi; phylum Ascomycota; class Sordariomycetes; order Xylariales; genus Monosporascus; species Monosporascus sp. MG133. Next base: position 102,363 of record QJNX01000094.1, on the reverse strand, counting down.
GTGTAAGAGATCATCATGAGCTGTGACTTACTTCAGATTTAGCTTGCTTGGCTTTCAAGGGAAGCATCGTCGAACTCGCTCTGGTTGACAATGATAGCCCACCATGACTGCCCTAGAAGAGTCGTAAGGCTACCTTGACGATCGTAAGAGTTCAATGGGCAAGTTAATGAATAAGACCGTAATAGGTATTCTACACCCATATACACATATTGTTAGGGCCTTTGACGCCAGCTACGTGCTTAGGGATAGGGAGGGTACAAGCTCCTGTTTCGGGGTGGCGATTCTATGCCGGTAATAGTGTAAGGGAGTTGGCGGGCGACGCAGGCGGGGAACGCAAGCCGACGTGACGACGGATGGCACCCCTTGGGGGGGTTGCCAGGCAAGGCCTGCAGATAGGAGCTTTCAATACAGCCGGCATGAACTCCTGGTGCTACCTAGATATGCATGCTTACCACACACACACACACAAGCTTATTACAGTCTCAGTCACACATTTTTTCGGAGGGTGTGGGTGGTCGTCGGCTGTAAGCCAATGCGGAGTCGAGGACGGGAGGGATACTTGTAGGTAGGCTGCGTAAGGCGAAGGAAACTCCCGTGCGGCCGTTGCGAGTTGTGCATACTGCAAGATGATGATGGTCCAGACGGGTTTATTGGTTATTCTGACTGTTACTATTCTTTCCAGAACAGAGCATTGCAGGCAATGCACACGGTTGCCAATGCACGTCGCTGCCAGGTACCGAGTCGTAATAGTACCTCAGCTTTTGGCGGACTATATGAGCCAAGCGGGAGGCGTGAGCGGCCCGCACGAAGCAGAGCACTTGCTTGATAAGAATGCGGGGAGCTTTCCAAGACATCAAACCCGGTTCCCATTTCAGGATCACGGGCTCGTTATGCAAGCCATACATACTATGTAGAGACAGTATCGGAAAAGGTATTTTAGGGTGACCTTGGGATAGGTGATGGCCACGACGCCCAACAATTTCATGGCAACCTTCTCGCATCGATGTAAGAAGTAAATGATCACCACCAGGTTCAACCATGCCGTCAGCAGCGCCAATGGGTCAGCCCGCCTCTTTTATGGTCTCGCCGTTGTTCGTGTTCCCCAAAGGTCGCACCCGATTGGTTGCCCGAATCGCCTGATCAGTAGAAGGTGGCTACCGTTGTTTTCGTGAAGTAGAACATCCAAGTCAGCTTCAAAGAACTGACTGTAACCAATACTTTGTCCACTGGCTTCCTCGCTTGAAGAACGTGATTAATCCAGAGAAGAAGTGGGTTATGTTGGTAGTCGTGGAGGAGGGAGCATAGCCTTAACTTTGAATTACAGAGGTTCCTCGGCACGTCACGTGCTTTCGCGACTTTGTTGCCGGGTAGACCAAAAGATGGGGCTCGACCCTATGATATCTAGCTCTATCTAAGGCTTTGTCCTTCATTAGATAGATGAATGGAATGTTTCACTGCATCGCGTAGTAAGATTCCCTTGTACAGACCCGTAAGCCTGAGTTGACATAATAACGTGGCAATGACCATAAATATTTGCCGGAATTTCTATGCCGCTTTATCAGTTCCTTTCGATATTCTTCTGCAGACTGCATAATGTCGCCTCCTTCAAACCCTTTCCTACCCACAAAGGCCGCCGAACCGATGTACGGCCAGACCTTCGACCCTTGGAACACGACATCCACAGGCCACCAGCGCGCTGAGAACCGTCTAGCCGCGAGCACGGGATGGCGGGACTCCCGGAACACGAAGCTCATGAGCCAGTTCCAGGGTGGCGCCGGCGGAGGGCGTCGCGTCTCCGATAAGGTGGGCGCGGGATCGAAAGACTGGGATCCGAAGGCGAAGGCCCTCATCGCCCCGGAGATGCGCGCGCGGGCCAGGAACTCCGTCGCGGACATGCTGGCGAAGCCGGGGATCATGAAGCGGACCATCGCATCTCTCGCCTCGACGGGTTCCGAGGCGCCCAGCAAGAACGCGCAGAGCAGTGTTCTGACAGCGGAAGAAGAGCCCGCGGCGCAGCGCAGGGCAGAGGACGAGCAGCGCAAAGCCGAGAAGGGGCGTCCGAGGCGGATCTTCGACGGCGTCGTCGTCTACGTCAACGGCAGCACGCACCCCCTGGTTTCCGACCACAAGCTCAAGCACCTGCTAGCGGAGCATGGCGGGCGCTTGTCGACGCACCTTGGGCGGCGCCAGGTGACTCACGTCATCCTCGGGCGCCCTACTGGCCGGGGCGACGGCGCCGGCGGCGGTCTCGCGGGTAGCAAGTTGCAGAGGGAGATTCAGAAGGTCGGCGGGTGCGGCGTGAAATTCGTCGGCGTCGAGTGGGTTCTCGAGAGCATCAAGGCCGGTAAGAGGCTCGTCGAGGCCAAATTCAGCAACCTGAAGATCGCCTCCAGGGGGCAGCATAGTGTCTACGGGATGTACACGAAATCGGCACAGGCCGAGTCGAGTGGTTCAGAGCCGCCCCCGAGCGGACAGGCTTGATATCGGATGGAATCAACGAATAATGACTGAATGTTATAGTGATTCATTTGGAGACGGCGGCACATTCAAGCATTTACAGGGTCCATCAGTTGGTACAGGCACAGCATCATCGGTTGCATAGAGAGGGTGGCGTCGGATGGGCATGAAAGGACCATGCATTCATATGTGATAACAAGTAAGGCTATGAGCTGAGAACAGGATTCTTCAGCAGGGTATGCTGCTAGTCTTAATATGACTTTACTCCTCGGCCTCCACCTTGATGCGGCGTATCATGCAAGTTAATAGTGCCCCATCATGACATGGTGATGGATAGGAAGGTTACCAAGTATGAACGCATATAACTCGAATTCATACTATATTATCACTTGCCGCCGCCACCCCTCGGTGGTTCTTTCTGGACGAAGGATCGGTTCATATTTAATCTTTAGTTGCGGGATCTGAGGTAAAGCATTTCAGCTTGCGTGACAACTTGGGATTCTCATCGTTTCACATTGGCCGACTAGTGAGAGAGTTGATTCACCAAAGTATCATACAGTCAATATGGACCTGGCATCTCTACACTCATAACTCCCTTCGATCGCCATTCGGTTCTCCCCAGCGGTATAGCTGTGGGGAAGTATGTAATCTGAATTATGATAAGCGACAAAGGAGAATAAGAGGCCGCTTCAAGGTTCGGGATCTCCTATGTGAGGCGATGCAGCTGAAGAGGAGCACAGGGCGGCTTGAGCTCTCTGTCTTAGTACCTCTGTCGCCTAAGCGGTAGCACGGAGTCCCTTCTAGCCCAAGCCCGAGAAACCTTGAGGCTCTTCAGCCTTTGGTCGATGACACGGCCTCTGTTTCTGCGGGTTGTTATACTTGTCGTCGACGAAATTTTGTTGTACTACGGATGGTACCCCGCTCAACTTTGTGAGTCAAGAATCGTAGTTTTGCCTCTCTGTATCAATGGCCCTTAACTACAATTACGAGACTGCCGTAAGTTAGGGTAAATTTGTGTCGCTATCTTATGGGTTAGCCGAATAACCTAGAGTTTGGAGTCTCGCTTGAGGAGAACTAACCTAGAATCGTGTATGATTTTTAGAACTACGCATGGTGGCGAAAAAAGGGTCCGAGTGTCCCTAAGTTCTTCCCGTAACCCCTAGATGTGCTACTGTGTCCTGAGACTGTGTAAGTCCATCTCGCATCACTTTACGAGCACCAGAAACAATGATGCAACTATGCCCGGACCCACGAGGCGGAGTCTGTGACTGAACCATGCTGCCTGGTCATGTGTCATCTCCGGGGGAAAATAGAGATACTCTGCCGTACCAAGATACCCAGGAGAAACCGCTACTTAGCGTTGCAAGCCGTGATTTCGCCATTCTATGAGAGTTATAAAGTTTACACACCTACTCCGCAGCTGCGTCTGTGAGTGACGCATCGATAGACTGTAAAGGGCACAATGCGGGTCTACCGCAGTGTACCCCTTTTAGCAGACAGAGTATCTGTTCCAGCTGTTTACGGACTTGGTATACATCAAGTGGCAGTCATCTGCTTAGAACTGCTCTTTGAATGTTAAATGTCTGAAACAGTGGCATCCCAGCTGGTGAGCGTTGGTCAGGGGGAAAGGGGGCGTCGAGGTAATACCCCATTTAAAACCCGCCCAGTCTGATTGGGTACTCAAGGTTCAGAGGTCGCCACAGAGTGAGTATGTGTCATCTCAGTGCCGCGTTCATATTAGGAACAATACGTGATGTCTGATCACACGGACGGGACATGCAGCAAATCTGAAATGGAATAGACAACGGGTTTAGAGTGAGCAGCTCGAGGCTGGTATCTGAAAGATGTAAATAAAGTTAAGTTAATCTTGCTATTAGGCATAATTAGGAGCCCTAGGATGAAGTGTCGATGGCTTCGGATGTTGGACAGCTCTTCGGTATCTGTTCCCAACGGTAAACGTAGAGTCCAAGGTGGTGGCGAGCTTCCCCAAGCTCATGCTAGTGATAAGAAGTCCCCGAGCCTGAACTCCAGGCCAGTGATATGAAAAGGCTTGAGCAACGGGTATATACCATGATATCAGTCGTAACTGGCGTGATCTTCAGTACTCCATGATATTGACGTCGCCGGTAGTCGTAGACGCCCGGCATGTCTCTCCAGAAGTGTCCGTCCTTAATGTTGGAGGGCAGCCTCCTGAGAATGTCTCTAAGGATCCTAGAAACGGCTTTCTGCGTGATTGCCATATACACCTTAACGGTAGGCGGTAGCAATATCCTCGCATAGAGGACCACGTGATAGCACAGCTAGCTTTCGGATCTTGTTTATAAAGAACATAAGAGATAGATGATCAGGCCGGGGAGTGATACTGCCCTATTGCTTCAAAATAAGCCTGAAAGAGAGAAAGCAATAGCTGGATCCTAGTAATGGTTGATGAAGCCGTTCTCTTACTGTACTCAATGAACTATGCTCTTGCACAGCGCTAGGTCCCAGTACTATATTACATATATGACGATGCGAATCACTAGGATCCGGTACTCCGATTGCAAAAGCAAGCTGATGCTTAACGAAGTTGACTGGCCATCGGGGGAAGGGAGGAAGTTCAGGAGTTTGCCGAGCTGCCCGAGGATGGACTTGGATCCACCAAACCCCAGCCCAAGCCGCGCTAAAGTCCGGGGTCCGGGGCATCGGTTCTGCGGGATTCCTTCCTCCCGCGACTTGACAGATATAAACTAGAATTCTTCAGGTCGCGGGAATACGCAATTCCTATAATACGAACCTCGTCATTCTCTTAATATCAAGCGGTTTAAATAATTTTTCATTCTAGAACCGGAGACAAGGTACTCCCGTATCGGTGGACTGCCTCTGAAGTAAAGGTCACCGCTAGTTGACCGCGTTTTAAGTCATAGCGCGTCAACGCTACTTACTTAGTCTCAGGAGAACCGCCCCTAAACCACGGACAGTCATCGCAGCAACATTGTCGCGAACTCACAGAAAAAAGAATGAGCCATCCCCAGGATGAAGTGCACCGCCACTCGCTCGAGGACCCAGAGTCCTTCTGGGCGCACCAGGCCGAGCAGCTACACTGGCACAAGACGCCCTCGTCGATCCTGCAGAGATCGACGAAGACGCTCGAGAGCGGCGCCGAGCGCCCGCACTGGGAGTGGTTCGGCGGCGGCGAGATATCGACCTGCTACAACTGCGTCGACCGGCACGTGCTCGCCGGGAACGGCGATCGGCCGGCGGTGTTCTACGACAGCCCCGTGACGGGGGCCAGGGAGACCATCACGTACGCGCAGCTGCTGGACGAGGTCGAGGTTGCGGCGGGCGCGCTGCGGGAGGAGGGCGTGCGCAGGGGCGACGTTGTGCTGGTCTACATGCCCATGGTGCCCGCGGCGCTCGTGGGGATCCTCGCCATCAGCCGGCTCGGCGCCGTGCACGCGGTCGTGTTCGGCGGGTTCGCGCCGGCGTCGCTGGCCCAGCGCATCGACGCGTCGCGGCCCGTCGCCATCCTGACCGCGTCATGCGGCATCGACGGGGCCAAGCCCCCCATGGCCTACAAGCCCTTCATCACCGAGGCCATCAAGCTCTCCCGCCACAGGCCAAGCCGCGTCATCGTGTGGCAGCGCCCGCAGCTGCGGTGGGATGGCCTGGACAGAGCCGGCGGCGAGCGGGACTGGCTGAAGCTGATGCGCAGCTGTAGGGCGAGGGCCGTGAAGGCGGAATGCGTCCCCGTGAGCGCGAATGACGGCATTTACATTATCTACACGAGCGGAACAACCGGCGCGCCAAAGGGGGTGGTGAGAGACGCTGGGGGCCATGCGGTGGGGCTGCACCTCTCGATAAGTTACCTGTTCGGCATCAACGGTCCCGGGGACGTAATATTTACCGCGAGGTAAGGGAGTGCCTCTTCGCCTAGATCACGCTACATGTTGGCTAACCTATGCTCAGCGACATCGGCTGGGTAGTCGGCCATTCGTACATAATCTACGGGCCCCTCCTGACAGGAGCAGCCACTGTTCTTTTCGAGGGTAAGCCTATCGGGACCCCGGACAGCTCCACCTTCTGGCGAATAGTACGCGACTATAAAGTTACGGCTTTGTTCACAGCCCCGAGTGAGTAAAACCCCTATTTGTCACACACGGGACCACCTTGAGACTGATGGAACCAGCTGCTCTACGAGCGATCAAGAGGGATGATCCGCAGAACCTGCATCTGAAGAAGATAGGCGAGCAGGGCGGGCTAAAAACGCTGAAGGGTCTGTTCCTGGCGGGCGAAAGATCCGAGCCTTCCATCATCACAATGTACCAGGAGCTTCTCCAGAAGTATGGGGCGCCCGGCGCGTTGGTAATCGACAACTGGTGGTCCTCAGAGGCCGGCTCCCCCATCTCGGGCATCAGCCTGCTGCCCCATGCGGGCAAGGACAGGAGAACGGTGGTCAGAGGTCACAAACCCCTTTCGATCAAGCCTGGGAGCGCCGGAAAGCCGATGCCTGGCTTCGACGTCAGAGTCGTGGACGATGACGGCAACGAGGTCAAGAGAGGCAAGATGGGGAGTATCGTCCTGGCCATGCCCCTGGCACCGACGGGGTTCAGGACGCTTTGGCAAGATGAGGAGAGATTCTACAAGAGCTATCTCAAGAGGTTTGACGGCAAGTGGATGGACACCGGTGGTAAGTAGTCGAGTCGCGAAAGCCAAGGCCGTTGAACCCACTAAACTAGGTGACTGACCACATCTAGACGCCGGCATGATAGATGCTGAGGGGTACATAAGCATCATGAGCCGCAGCGACGATCTGATCAACACCGCCGGCCACCGGCTCTCGACAAGTAAGGAGAAAGCAGCCGCCTTCCCTCGCATGCGCTCCCGCAAGGTTAACTAACGCACGAGAAACAGGCGCGATCGAGCAAGCGATCACGAGCCACCCGCTGGTGGCAGAGGCGAGCGTGGTCGGGATCCCGGACGCGCTGAAGGGGCAGCTGCCGTTCGCATTCGTGACGCTCTCGGTGCCCGAGCACCCGGCGTCTGCTGTGCCGGACGCGAAGCTCGCGGGCGAGATCCAGGAGCGGGTGCGGCGGCAGATAGGCGGCATCGCAACCCTCGGCGGCATCGTGCAGGGCAAGGGGATAATTCCCAAAACGCGATCGGGAAAAACGCTACGGAGGGTATTACTTCAGCTGGTAGAAAACGCAGTGCACGACGAGCTCGACAAGGCCGTCCAGTACCCCGCGACTATTGAGGATACTTCCGTCATCGAGGTCGCTAGGCGGAAGGTTGGCGAGTACTTTAAGGCGAAAGGAGGAGCGCATAAAGCCATTGAGGCGAGAGCGAAATTGTAGATGTGTTTAAAGAGCCATATTAGATAATGGGGTGGAAGCTAGGACGATAAATTTTGATTTAAAGTTGCAACTGGGTAAATCCCCCTTACGACTTCTTTAGTCATCATAGAGTACGGCTGATGGTAAAGCCAGAGTATTAGTCGGGTGGCCGAATGTCATCTATGTCAGTTATCATACCTCTATCTTGTATAGCGTGCTACAAGAAGAACCGCAACGTTCTCTGACGTCACGAGATCACAGCGGGGCCTGGCGGTTAGGAATATAACAGCATAAGAGAAGACGGTAGGATCCTACCCTAGCTACCTACCCGCAGATTGTTCCTATTGCTCTCCTAATCCCCCTACTGCAAGCGGACTGTCGACAACGTCTTACCATACAGGCTCTGAAAATATTCAGGGGTCATGAACCCTCGCCAACCTCCTCAACATAAGAATCTCATGCTTGGTGATGAAGACACTGCCTGGTCCATCGCTGTCGCCGCCCTTCCCGTCGCAGGAACCAGCACCGGCCAACTGATCAAAGAGGTCGCGTACCTTTGCGCTTTCCCATTGCCCCTCATGGTTGGTCCAGAAACATCGCTTTACTCCTGCCGAATGCATGTATGAGACGCAACGGTAGCAGGGGCGAGAATCTCGGACCTGGCGACGCTCGAAGACTGGATGGGCGGTGGCGCTTGTTTTTGGGCCTGCCGACTTGTGGTCTTTGCACCTCAGCTCTTCATGCAATGAGCCACTCGAGGTTGTGCTTGTTGCTGAGAGAGTGGGCGAGACGCATGTGTCCACCTCCGGGCTAGTTTCTTGCCGTAACGCTACCTCGCTACTCTTTCCCTCGTGTTTCTCCAATTTTCGGACGGGCGCTCCCAGACGAGCTATATAAATATCGGCGCCAATTAGTCTGGGATTCTTCATGCGATCATCCAGACAGTGTTGAACTAGTGATGGTTCGGCACTACGGTGAACACCATGAGAACGCGCGTTCTTACTCAACACCTAATGAAATACCAGGTAGAATGTTATTCTAGTGACCGAAAAGGTGCGTACCTTGACTGTGCTGGTGATCCCACCATGCCGGTTTTCCCTCCTGTGTTGGACAACGTCGTCTGCTGTCTCGCTTTCGGAGGATCCTTTTGGCGCGTAGGTTGATCTACCATTCACCTGTGAAAGTTTCGATACGTTACTCCGACTAGTTTTGCTCTTGGCCGGGTTGTAGCTGGCATTCGAATATTTATGCCGCGTGTTGTCCTGTTGCTGCTGATGACCGTGATGCTTTTGCTTCCCCTTCTTGTTTTGATGAGGGTGATGATAATGAAGGTTTTGATGTTGAGACGCGTGTTGTTGTCCTGGCGCATCCGCATGTGTCAGGTTCAAAACGCCACCCGCTGGCCGGAGCCCCGCCGGTATATTGTTGTAGGGCTTGTGGCACGGCAGCCGTGAAGTCGACGGACTGCGTGTACGCGGTAAGTATGTCTCGTCGCAGCTGTCGTTTACGTTTAGAATCACGCGATGGCGCGGGCGACGGTTTAAAACGCGACAGGGACGTCGCTGCCAGCGTGCTCGACGATGAAAGAGCCGAGTTGATCGCCATCATCTCAGAGTGCATGCTCAGAACAGGTCTACCAGGACGCGTGCCAGTGAAAACGGCCTCAAAGTGCTTGAAGTCTTTCTTTGTCTTGCTCTTGAACTCCTGCTTATCTAGAGCAAACGACTTACTCGACAAGATGCCGGTCTTGAGAGCCCCACCATCGAATCCGGGACGGTAATCATTGAATCCCTTGCCAATCACCTTACCGCCCTTAACAACAATACACCCATGACGATGGCCGAGGGGCGAGAGCTCAGCCTGTTCAAGGCACAAATTGAGGTAGTGGTCAGTCTTCATTGTGATTGAGTGTGGGTTTCCAATTTCAGGATTTTCGAGGACTGTAGGTTATTTGTAGATGTGTTTAAAACAGCGAAGTGGTGCGTTTATGTGCGTTTATATGCTGGATAACTGCGTTTCACGATCAAGAGGCGGTTGATGCTTTTCGTGATGACGGAGTGGGGTAAGAACAGAGGGGAGCAAGCATGGTCGACGGTTAGTGATGCCCAATTAGGGAAACAAACTTTAACCAGGAATGTACAATACTTGGTCTGTGCATCACAGGCTCATGAAGGTAAGAGATATACGGCCCCATGTAGAAACTCTAAAGTAGCACCAATCCGCATAAAGATAACTCGGTATTTAGACAGTCTCCAGAACTGCCCCTGCGAAGGTGTAGTTCGTATAAGATATATTGTATTGATACCGCAGTATAATCAAGGCCGCAACACTGTTATATCATGGCTTCCGTCATGGCTACCCTTAGAAAACGGCCAAAAAAACCACAGCTGGGTATACGGCCATCATATCGTCACGAGAGGCTTTGGACTCTGAGGGAACATGATGTCCCTCACGTGGTTTAGGCTAAATTCTGGTGTTCGGCGTTTAAGGTCTTCCCGACTTCTTAGTGATGTGAACCTCGATGTTCTACCCTTGTAAACGTCCTTGAATATGTAAAGGGTAGATGGGCCTTACCTAAACTGTAGGAAGAGTCGGGAGATTATAAACTTGATCGGCTGACACTAAAGACGAGCAACTCTGCTTGGCGTGTAATGACAGCTCGACCAGCAAGGGAGAATCCATATGGTGTAAGTTCACCAAGAGTTGTTGCGGTTCCGGTGGAAGGTACAACCGTAGCATCTCTTCCACTTATGAGCCTCTAATATGCTGCAAGAAACATGGTATGTGAGGGAATCGCAATTACTTCGCAGTAATCAGGAGGGTTGCAGCGCTACTTGCACGGAATTGTCATAGATCCCGTAAAAACGCATAGTTATTCTGGGGGGGCTGTTGCTCCAGATCTAGTCAAGCTTGAAATAGGGGCATGCCACGAGAGACGTAGTATGGAAGGGAACTGTGCTTCGCGGTATCCAGGAGAGTCAGAGCCCTATTATGGACAATTTACATAGGTCCCTTATCAATAAATGAATATTTCTGAGGGGGCTGTTGCCCTAGGTCTACTGCAAGGATTAAAAAGGGGTGTCTCCGGCCTTATAGTTTTACTAACAATCCATCGTCGGGTAAAGATACGATCATGAACTATAGCACGGCGATATAGACAAGAGTGAACGTAGTTGATGGTTTAACTTGAGGTTTGCCGAGCACAAGGCCCTCGACTGCCTCTCGAAATTAACATAGGTTGAATGGGTGACAACACACACAGAGGATCTATGGCTACCGAGGATCCCCCCTGGCGATCCTTTTGGTAAGCTGTTACTATTTCTCATATCACCAGGTCCTACCTATACTACTGTACTAGCCCCAGTTGTAAATATGATAAAAAGCTCAGTGCCGGCAGTGAGCCTTCCTGGAGCACAGTAATCATAATTCTGCCCAGACAATTCTTACGTAGCGACATTGAAAATAGACGTGGATCACATAAGGCGCCACCAGCGGCCGAAGTCCAGATGCGGGAATACGTAGCACTGGATCCCAGCAGTCGGCCGCAAACTGGCAAGAGCGTTCATTCGGGCTGTGATGTTCTCGAGGCGGGCTGTATCGCCTGTTGTTAAATCGAACGACAGCACCTGGAAGAAATTCTCGGCCCCTAAAAGGGGGAGACTACAGCGATCCCGTGAGAAAATCCTGCGGACCGAGTCAAAGCGCTCTTCTGAGGGCTTCGCGTGCCGTGCAACTATTGAAGCTGTTGGCAGGACAGCGTAGAAGCCTAACTGCTCTCTGATCTGCTGGCAGACCGCTGGATTGCTGGGATGTCTGCACACTCTTCGACTATGGCATCTATCAGGTAAATCATAGGCACCATCAGTTGCATCGTCTTATTTGCGGTTATTAGATAACGCGCGAAATTGACTTGGAAGCCGTGGTATGACTACATAATCCAAAATTTCAGGATACCTACCAGTTTAAGCAGGGATGAACAGTAAGATAAGCTTGGACACTTCCAAGGTCACACACCTAGCCAGCCACAAATGCCACGCCAGCCTTTCTTCGGACGAAAACACCCCACCGACGGCGACCCGGCAAATTGGGCAACGCACCCACGAATCCGCCAGACCAGAGGCTCCTCCTACCACGGATGAAAAGAAGACAGAGAGGGGTATCTCGGCGGCATTTCCCAAAAATCCTACCAATCGGTCTGCCCTGTGTGCGCGCGTGCCAGAAGTACTAACGCTCCCAACATATCACGGGACGCATGTTATTAGGTATTTAATTTTCTACACTTATTACTGGTTGCTGTGTCCGGGCGCTCTGCAAATAGGCGGACAGGATGGGTGCCCACCCGCCGATCCCAGAAGAAAATTAAAAGATTACGTACCTGCAGTAGCGCCCGGGACGTACGTGGCTTGCAACGCTCCAATTTGGAGGGTGTGTGATACCTGCGCTGCAGCAGCTGCTGGGCCAGTCATCCCGCATAGCCCGGGGTGGTGGCAGCGCGCGAATGGGAGGAGAGGGCAGGATTAAGGTAGGGTGTATTAGCCGTGGCGCGGGTGTGGCAGCTCGAGGTTTGATTAAGGTTGCTGTTTCGGGCTCGCTGACACGACGGGTCTTAGACACGCCACTGTTGGGGAGAAAAAGCACTAACACACGGGATCGGGCCCGTAAGGGAGACAGAGACAGAGAGTGTGTGTGTCTTATGAAATGGAGAGACTGATCGTCACCGGCACGAGCCTGCTCATGTCTGGTCTCGGAGATTTAGCTTGCCTTACAATGTGTCTCTCGGGGAGGACAATGTCACCACTTCTTGTCTTGGGCCCTGAAATTCTTAATTTCGACTACCTACCCTAACGATGATGCATTTTAGTTTTGGGTTCCAGCCAGATTACCTAGGTAAGTGCCTACCGACCGACTGTACACGGAGTCCATCAGGGGTTTGTTTGAATTCGGTTGCGAAGGAAAACCCAGATGCCCAATTTGCATGTTGGCTACTAGTCGGTATGCGGAAGACGGGCCGCTCAAAGGGCGCTGCTATAAACAAGTGACGGCCATATAAGCGGTTCAAGTTGGCAGGAACTTGGGAAGATGGCGAACGGATGGCTAGAATGAATAGGAACTAGATGTAACACTCAGGACAAGACAAGGATGAGCCAATTGCGGCGCCCGTATTATAACGCACAACTTGTGCGACTTCAAGACAAGTAGGTAAGAAAGGGGCACCGAAGGACATCACAACACCTTAAGCAGTACAACGGGGAGACAGGGCACAATGGCGAGCAAGGTTAAACTCGCCAGGCGATAATCTATGGTACAACCACGGATTACGGACGAATTACAATAAGACATACGTCAATGCAAACGAAACCAGGTCTTCAGAGGCAATTATCACGGCATAGGAGTTGAGGACGACACAGTAAAGGGGTGCCGGACCAAAACTTGGTCTCCGCGGCAGCGCTGCTTTGCCTTTAAATCTATAGTACAGAGGCTCGCAAAACACTGAAAACAGGTTGTCCGAGGACCAATAAAACATCCAGCAAAAAGGGGTCTGCGAGCTCTGCTGTCCTAGTATACATTCGCACCGACCTTCTCGAATTTGTACAATAGAATGTCAGGAGAACGAAGAGCACGAGAAACGAAGTCATTTTGGGGGAAACGAGAGTCGAGGGTGAAATGGTTCTTTTGATTGTCAAAGGCGCGTCTCAAATCCAGCCCGAATCCGAGCGCCTCCACTGCCATTCCAACCCAGCGGGGAAGACCGCACACATCGTGAATCCTCTGTGGCGTGGTTTAAGTATCCGTAACACCAAAATACAAGAATCAGTAATATCCTGCAAGCGTGGCCGTCATCCAAAAAGACTCCATAGTGCTATGCAGAATGCCGCGTGCCGTTCAATTACCTCCCTGTCTACCAAGCCAACTCAGCCCGTAAACTCCCAAACTGGCTTTCTCGTCATGAATCTCCAAAGGCATTTCTCTCGATCCCCAGGGTATTAAGCGGTATTATCGAACAAATGAGAATCGTAGGTCATAGACGTGAATGCGAACCAGTTAGGCCAATTTACAGAAGGGCGACGAGACCCATGAGACCGGCCAGACCGGCACCAGCGGCGAGCTTGCCGGCACCGGCAGTGGGGATCGCAGTCGGGTACTCCGGAGTAGCAGAGGGAGTAACACCGCCAGTGGGGACAACGGGGTACTCGCTGGTGACGCTGGTAGCAATGGTGGTGTTGGGATAGGTTGTAGGAGGAGCGACCGTTGGGTAGGTCGTGGGGGCCTCAGTGGTGGGGACGTCAGGAACCTTAGTGGTAGGAACCTCAGTCGGGTAAACAGGCGTCGTAGTGGGATACACCGGAACGTCGCTGCTGGGAGCCTCACTGTTAAAAGTCGTTAGCACATCATATTCTATATTCCCATAAACTCTCCTTACCAGGTGGAGCAGATCACTGACGAGGTGGTGTAGATGGGCTTGGTCACAGTGCAACCACCGGGGCAGTCGGTGATGGTGAGGGTGGTGGCCGACGAGATGGTGTAGGTGGTCTGGCCGTAGGTCAGGGTGGTAGGACCAGGGCAGTAGGTCTCGTAGGAGGTGACGATCTCAGTGGCGTAGGTAACGTTGTTACCCATGGGGTAGGAAGCCGAGACGCCAGCGGCGAGGGCAAGGGCAGCAGTGAAGGTCTTCATCTTTACTGATTTGGTATTAAGATACTCGGTAAGAGCGTTGGGAGGATTATTAAGTATTGTATGTAGGTTTTTCCTGTTAAAGAACGAATGAATGTGACTAAAAAGTCAGGGTTGTATTAGGGACTGTGTGTGTGGGTGAAGAAGGGAAGAGAAAAAGGATTGTCAGTTCTTGGATGGATCACCTTTATATACAGAGTAGGCAGCACGGGGGGATGTGGGCTCCTTGAGGGGGAAGCCGGGCTCAAAGGGAGGAGCCAGGAGAGAGTCCGTGGTGTCAATGGTTCCCCCATGGCCCCATGGCTGTCGATGCAACCAGACAATTAGTCCGCTTTCGCCTGCTTTACAGATTGTGTCTGTCTACCAGGGGCAGGGCTCAGGGGTAGCCCAGACCCCAGGGTCCCATTGGCGTATAGCTGTTAGCGTGCTGATTGGGGGAGGTCGCCATCCGAACTTAGCATGGTGGACCCATAATTCGAATTTTTCTCTTTTCCACAACTTATTTCGCTTGTAGTCGAATCACAGTCTGCGGCTGCCATCTTCCCAGCTTTGTGGACTTGCCGGCCTGGTAAGGTCTAAGGCAATATTAACGGCTGTACGGTCCTAACATTGGGGAAGGACGACCGGGGTTTGGCCTCTCGTTTCCAGCTGGCCGAGTGGGAAATTCGCCATAAAGGGGAGGGAGTAAAGTGGACATTAGAGAGCGGATGCTCCGAAAAGGGGGTGAAGCTTGCCTCATCGTGTCGTGCCCAGACCCGATAGAGTAATGGCCCAGTTTTCTTAGGTACGCTTCTTATCGCTATGTACCGCTCATTATGGGCTTACATGGTGCGATACATCAAGTTACTATATCGGGCCCTACTCGCCTAACGGAATACGAGCTTGTCTCTCACGGGCTTGACCGTATTTTGGGAGAAGATGGGGGATCCGTGCCATGTAAGCTGGGAAGTTGTCGAACCGCACTACTGCAAGGAACAAAGACCCATGCCTTTTATGGACATGGATGATGAATGGTCCGGCTGTCCTGCGGAAATTGGCACGCCACCTGGACAAGCTCCGTCGTTCTTGGCCGCAGTAAAGGGTTTTAGTTCACGGTCAGAACGGTGTGGTTGCCACGGGCTGCGGCGCCTTGCTATATGTGGTAACTGTGCCACTTGAGTAGGCCTCATCGCGGGTCGCCGTGCACAGTTGTACTCCCATGGACGATCGATATGCCCTGTAGCTGATTGCGGTAGTTTCCCTTCCCGATGGATCGAGACTTGGAGATGGGCAAAATTCGGTGATACCGGTTCGTCGGAGTTCAAGGTTTTCAGGAGCTTGTTTTACCGTCATCACCGAAACGCTCTACTGCCGCGGCCCTAACCCTCCGCAGTCAGACAGCCAACGTCGGGGAACCCCCGGCCTGTCTCTTCACCCCGCTTCATTCGCAAGAATTGTGATGATACAGACATGGAGTTCACCTGCATGCCTTCATATCTGCGTATTGTGGACTCGATGCTTCTTTACAGCCCTAAAATGACGTAACAATCCTGCAAAACGGTGTTGGACGACCACATGCAAGGACATGACAACTGCTTTGGGACATAAATCCCTCGCGGTCTGTACAGTAACACATGCAGGGACACGGAGGCGAGATCGCGCTCATGCAGGAACCAGAACTTACATGGAGCTTATGCAGGACGTGTATATGATTAGTGGGCCATGTGGTTGGACTGGCGAGCCACTGAGGTAAGCGAATTGGGTCAGTAATAGAGTCGCTCGAGAAGGGTTACTACATGATCTCCTCGCTGATAGCTGTCGAGAAACACAAATTGTGTGGCGATTGGAGCTCCTCTCTATTTCCTTTTCCAGGAGAGATATGCTTATCTGAACGTCGATTGGTGCAATCATGTAATTACCTCTCCACTTTGGCTTCTCTAGTAGAGCGCAACATGGTAATTCGTCCGAAGAACTCTTACATACTACTAGATCTCCTATTATTACTTCGTACACCAACGGTTGATTTCCATGTGAAATTCTTATCTCCTCTTCCTTCCCTTTCTCACTCCGCCAAGCTAGACTTGTGAGGCACGGGCTGGCTTAAGCTAATAATAAGTTGACAGGTTTCTATACGATAGCCTTTTAATGTCGGCTAATAGCGTCGTGACGGGCTAAAATCGTCGATCTCGCGCCGTCTCACGCACATATGGTAATGTTTCTATCTGGAACTCTCTCAACTGGGATGGCCCGGCGAGTCAAACACTAATTATTCTGGGCTCTCCCGTTTCCATTGCCCGAGCCGAGATTAGCTTAGAGTTTACTATTCCATCGGAAACAGCACGGGGCCGAGTCGGCAAGCATACCTTAACTCTATTCTTAATGAGACGTCAGTAAGGTTCACCGGCCAGTATCACATAGCATGTCATTTATTGCCGGGGTTTTTTTTCCCCATGCTATGGGTCGCCATTATGACTGTGACAATATGCCGTGTCCCAATATCTTCAAGAAGATCTATCTCCCTAGGTTTTAGAGTTTTCCGCGGCCGTACTAAACGCCCTGACTACATCGATCGGACCATCCATTTCAGATACTTTCATGATTGCCTCGTATATCTAATGACGGGTTTCCACACCGGCAATCGATTCGCTCAATGCAGATCGGACATGAAGTCTGGACGGGGGTCGATCGAGTGGATCCGGGCTTTTATCACACCTCAACGGCAGAATTTTGGGTTTAGGCTATCAGGGAGCTTTCATAGTGGGAACCGCGAAGTAGTGTCTCATCATCATCTCCTGTGAACACTGGGGGACCGCGGCAATCGCTAAAGCAGCGGTCGCGCGACAGAGTTATCAACTATAGTCACACCGTCCGCCTTATTATTATTTTCTAGTTAGCGCCGAAGGCGGCCACTATTGGGTCGGAGCCGGATGCGATCCTACCGGGCATGGCACTCGCCGCGTCGCGTTCCAATTTTCCGGGCCCTCTAACTGGTCAGAATTGGCAGGTAACATGGGTCGCATAGTAACGTTTAATTTCCACCGCTCGGCCAAGCTCGCTGGGGTGATACCTTCCCTCGTCGCTCCGTGCAAGCCTTACTCATTAGACATTTGCTGGAGCTCGTATCGTTATAAGCTTTGGTTGATAACGCGAAGCTGGGATGCGAACGCGCCCTCGTGTTGATTCGCGTTCTGGATCTAGAACCTGCGTTTTCTTTCTCAAGGATGCTTTCATATTATGCCCTCTACTTTCGTAATCTAGCGAGCAAGCGGTGTGAGGTGTCCCACGGATGACCGCCTCCTACCCGAACGGTGAACTCAACCTCGCCTGCTTCTCATGGAAATGCCCTGAGAAGTGATCAAAGAGCACTGGCGCCAACATCTGGAACAATGGCGGTCTCGGGACCAGAAAAAAAATTCCTCGTATCCGGCATTAGCTGAGGAAGACGCTGACCGCAGCCATGGTGCTTGACTTCGGAAGCTTATCCTGAGGACCCAGGTGCTGCAAAGATATTGCTTGACCGCTAACTTCGGAGAGGCTATAGCCTTTGGTTCTCGAAGGACACCAGTCTGACGGCTCCATAGGTCGAGCGATCGCTGCATGTCATCCAGATCTAATGGGCCATGGCGAGAAGGTCTGCCTATTTTAGCCAACGCGTCGAAAATATTAACTCGCTTGGGCTAAGTTGAAGCCATTGGGAACGGGACGGTTGCTCCCACGGGGTTTGTATTGGATTCCTGTAACGGGATGGTCGACTTGAAAGTTGGCTCACTGCTCCGCCTAGGTGTATTTCGCAGAATGATCGATTCGAGCTCCTGGACGTTTTGCTCCCTGTGTGCGTTCCGATGCCTGGCAAGACCGTATACCCCGACTTAGGACCCGTCGCGGGTCTTGTAGGCAGGCTCTCCCCCGACGACTAAGATGGGCCTTGCTCGCATCCGCAAGTGTCGCCGGAAACTACCAGAGACTAAAACGGCCCGCTGCTGTTGCAACCCGGGACCGCTTACTCGGTACTGCAGCCTTCTATGCGCCTCGCACATGCTTCCTCGAAGAACCCTAGCGCCTGAAGCATTTGATCCCTCGATTTTGCAACCCAGCCCTGGAGGATGAACACTTGGTGTCAAATTGTGTGATGTTGATGCGACTCAATAAAGCCGATCTTGATCAGTTATTACAGTGGTTGTAATTCTGCCTTCGCGTCGCTGGACGTTTCTGGAGTGTGGTTTCGGGATAAATTGGAGCTGCGGTTACATCGAATGGGGCCCGACGACTAGAGCTAAAGGCGGAGCTAAGCGAGTCCAACGTGAAAAATGGCGACTGCAAATGTTTGGTTGATGTCATCGAGGCCGTCCCGTTGCTCCCGCTACCGTCACGGGTCTGTGGAAATCAAATGCACTTTTGAACTATAAGCACCACCCAAAGTTTGGCCATACATAGCGTTAATTTGGAAGTATTCTCCTTGCGCTGTGCTGCTGTGGTCCCTGCATACTTTATCGCTCCCAGAAGCCAGTTTCAGACGATAGAACAGGCGCAATGGGTGAAACTATGAAGGCCGTCGGTAAGCAGAACCCCATGCTAAGCTCCTTCTCAGGCTCGCGTCGATGAACGGATGAACGGGCATCCGTCTTGGGAGGCCGATGAGTCGAGGAGCCCGCCTCCCCTTTCCGCCTAACTTTGACTAACACGGCCCGCAATTCCCTCCCCAGACATCAAAGGCGGCAAGGGGCCCGCGACGGCCCTCTACATCAACGACGCGACGCCCAAGCCGGTCCCGAAGCAGGGCGAGGCGCTCGTCCGCATCAAGGCGTTCGGCCTGAACCGCATGGACCTGATCCAGCGCGAGGGGAAGTACCCGGTGCCGCCGCAGGCGCCTTCGACGCTCGGCGTCGAGTTCAGCGGGACCGTCGAGTCGCTCGGCCCCGCGCCCGGCTCCCGCAATGATAACGACGGCGACGACGACGACTTCTTCAAGCCGGGCGACGCCGTCTTCGGCCTCGCGTACGGCGGCGCCTACGCGCAGTGGATCGCGGTTCCGACGGCGATGCTGCTGCGCAAGCCGGCGTCGCTGACGTGGGAGCAGGCGGCGGGCATCCCCGAGACGTGGATGACGGCGACGCAGGCGCTGCACCTCGTGGGCGAGTTCCCGGCGGGCGGGACGGCGCTCTGGCACGCGGGCGCCAGCGGCGTCAGCATCGCGGGCATCCAGCTGACCCGGCGCGCGGGCGCGGCCGCCGTCTACGCGACGGCCGGCAGCGACGAGAAGTGCGGGTTCGCGGAGCGGGAGCTGGGCGCCGCGCGGGCCTTCAACTACAGGTCGGGGGACTGGTCGCGGCAGGTCCTGGACGCCACGGGCGGCCGCGGCGTGGATCTCATCGTCGACTTCGTCGGGGCCAGCTACTTCGCGCAGAACCTGGCAGCCGCGGCGCGGGATGCGCGCTGGGTCATGCTGGGGCTCCTCGGCGGGTCGAGGCTCCCGGAGGGCGTCGACATCGGCGCGCTGCTGTACAAGCGTGTGCGCGTCGAGGGCAGCACGCTGCGCAGCCGCGACCTCGCGTACCAGCGGCGGCTGCGCGACAGGCTCGCCGAGTACCTGCCGGACTTCGAGAGCGGGACGCTCAAGATCTTCATCGATGCGGTGCTGCCCATGGAGGAGATCGTCAAGGCGCACCAGCTCATGGAGGAGAACAAGACGCGGGGGAAGATCATCTGCACCGTCCCGTAGGTCGCGAGACATGATAAAACGTAGATCACTTGTTTCTCTCTGAAGACATTGTGTCGTTTCTTAGTGACTATTTTTTCATGCAGCATGCTAGCTCTGCTCTAACTTGTGCAATCAACACATGATTCCCACTGCCGGCTTTAAATGAAGAGAACCAAATAACGCCTTCCCGCAACTAGGCTATCAGAATTGCTTGTTAATGCTCTTCGATCCAATCCAGCATCTGTACGAAGGCCGTCGCCTGCGCCTCCTTTATATTCGGGTCGTCGTAGTCTCCGAAAACGCCAAAGCCTGTTCACAGTTCGCATCAGGATTATGGCTCCCACGGAATTTCCTGTTAGACAAAGGACGTCACAACTCACCATGTGGGACACCGGGATATACCTGTACCTCATGCTCCAAGTTCTCCTTAGACATGATGTCCTCGCCCGCCATGCGCACCTCGTCCGGGAACAGGGGGTCGTTTTCCACGCAGACCAAGCTCACCGGCGCCTTGAGGCCCTGGAAGTCGTCCGGCGAGACTAGCGTCGCGTGCGCGAGGGCGCCCGCCTTGATGTACGGACCCTTCTTCGCTTGCTCCCCACTCTCCTCGTCGGCGGGCTTCTGCGCCCCCGTCCAGCCCGACTGCGCGGCGACTGGGCGCTCGGCTGCGAGCAGCAGGACGTACCGCCCGCCGAAGCAGTAACCGACGGCGTAGATGCCGCCGCCGTTGCCGATAGCGTCGGCGAACTCGCCCTCGGCTGCGTGGATGACCTTCTCCAGGATGGGCCAGACCTTCTCCTCCGTGTGCCGCGCCAGCCACATGTCGATCAGGAACGACTTGGCCGTCTCGGCCGCCTTCAGCTTGAACATGTCGAGGAAACTGCTCTGCGACTCGGGCTCCGGCACCGTGGTGCCCGCGTTCGGCGCAGGGTCGCCCTCGAATAGGTCTGGCATCACGACCACGTAGCCCTCTTCTGCAAACATGTCCGCTTGGATTTGGTTGTTGGTCGATTTGAGGCCCGTACCGCCTGTCAGGAGGAGTAGGAGTTTAGACGGATTCGATGGATAGTCATCGGGTTTTGTGAGGTAGATCTAGTGTTAAGTTCTTAGCCTGCTTCAAACTACTAAAGGCCATCGCCTCTAGGTACTAACGTCGACGCCGCCGAGCTTCCTTATTTCGCCCTTGGGGGCTTCACCGGCGGCTAGAAAGCGCAACGTTAGTGATGGACGGCTGAGACGCCGACTTCGATGACGTACGAGTCGGTCTATCAGTTGTGCAGTGTTCGCCCATTGTAGGACCAGACTGTGCTGGGGTATCGCCCGGGATCGTGGGATTCTCCTGAGCATCGCTCTCGGGAGCTTTCGTTGCGACGTCTGCTTCTGACATGGTGGTCTTGGTCGTTGTTGTCGTAGCTTTTGTATTTCTTAAAAGTTTAGTACAGTATCTGGAGTTTATACTGTTAAGCGACTCACTTTCTGGAGAAAGGGCTTAAAACATACAAGTAGACATACGCGACTGCTTACTTACTTAAAAGTTCTCTCTCGTGAGCTGTTTCAACATTTGTGTTAGTTACATTCCACCGTGGAGAGAAGCTGTAAACCACTAATTTAGGAGTAACCTCAAGTGGGCTGCTCTTTGGACTTGGCGGGGTGACGTATGTACTGTAGTTGGATTGTGGGCAGCTGTCAGCTTCGATCAGTCCCGCCAACTGCTCCTTTCACTCCCGAAATGGATGCCCTGGCAAAGAAAGTCCTGGTGGTCTGGCATACGCTAATTATTAGGAGCTTACTTACATAATACCTACATAGTACGTAGATCACCTGGGCAGTGACGGATTAGCGCTGGGGTAGCGTCTAGTCTAGAGCCTTACAGAACTGAGTACGTAGAGAGGACCCCGCGCCGCTTGCCACTTTAACTCGACGCGACATTTCTACGTTGGACGCGTTTTCCCTGACTGCTCAAACTTGACCATATTCCCGCCTCCATTACGATAACTCATACTACACAAGACCCTCAAGCTCATCCTTTTTCCGGGGTTTCATTCAAACGACGATAGACACACCTGTTTCGTCCAGGCTACTATATCTGACTGACATCGGATTATTGAAATCTTAAAAATGTCGGCCGCTGCCGCCCAACAGGCCATCACTCAAGGCGCTTTAAGGTCTGTGAATCTTCGACCCAAGTTTGAATGAAATCATCTTCATTTTTTTCTAGTCAGCTTCGAGATGCAATGTATAGTCTACTAACATCAAGGCTTATAGCGCCATCTTCAACGACCCGGATCATGTCGCCCAGCGCTTCCCTGTTCCGGTGCTACAATGTCTTCAGATCAAGCCTCTTGCCGCACAGCCAGCAGCTGGCGGTGCTGCTCAGCCTGAACGATATCGAGTTGTCTTGAGTGACCTGAGCAACTACGTGCAGTGCATGTTGGCTACCCAGGCGAACCACGTCATCCACGACAACTCGCTTGTACGGGGATGCATTGTGCGCGTCAAGTCCTACCAAGCGAACTCCGTCAAGGGCAAGAACATCCTCATCATTCTCGACCTCGAAGTGGCTACGGAATTTGGTGTTCACGATCGGATCGGAGAACCCCAGGCCTTCGAGGCTAAGCCCGCCTCTGCGAACACCACTATTGGCGGTTCGGGATTTTACGGTGCGAAGGCTGAATCGCCCGCCCCCGTCAAGTCGGAACCTATGTCGTCGCGCATGGGAGGCACCGCGAACGCCCCTTCGAGCAATACACATGGCAGCAATACCATCTACCCTATAGAAGCCCTCTCTCCTTATGCGCACAAGTGGACAATCAAGGCTCGAGTGTCGCAGAAGTCCGACATCAAGTACTGGCATAAGGCTTCGGGAGAAGGCAAGCTGTTCTCCGTAAATCTCCTCGATGAGAGTGGAGAGATCAAGGCAACAGCATTCAACGAGCAGGTCGACCAGTTCTTCGACTTATTGCAGGAAGGCCAGGTTTACTACATCAGCAACCCTTGTCGTGTCTCTCTCGCCAAGAAGCAGTTCACCAACCTGCCCAACGACTACGAGCTTGCTTTCGAGCGCGATACACCGATTAAGAAGGCAGAAGATCAGTCCAGTGTCCCCCAAGTCCGATTCAACTTTGTCAAGGTCGAAGAGCTCCAGAATATTGAAAAGGAAGCCACGGTAGATGTTGTAGGGGTGCTAAAGGAAGTCCACGAGGTCTCCGAGATTGTCTCAAAGACCTCCGGAAAGCCCTACCAGAAGCGTGATCTGACGATAGTTGACGACACACATTTCTCGGTGCGCATTACAATATGGGGCCAGGCGGCTACCTCCTTTGCCGCCCAACCGGAGTCCGTCGTCGCCTTCAAAGGTGCCAAGGTGTCAGACTTTGGCGGCCGCTCGCTCTCCCTGCTCTCGTCGGGCAGCATGGCCATCGACCCGGACATCACCGAAGCACACCGCCTAAAGGGCTGGTACGAATCGCAGGGCCGGGGCAACAACTTCTCGACGCACAACGCGATGAGTACGGTGGGGGCAGCGACGGGCCGCAGCGACGAGGCCAAGAGCATCACGCAGGTCAAGGAGGAGAACCTGGGCATGGAGAACACGGACTACTTCTCGCTCAAGGCGACCATCGTGTACATCAAGCAGGACACGTTCGCGTACCCGGCGTGCCGCAGCGAGGGGTGCAACAAGAAGGTGGTGGACCAGGGCGACGGCACCTGGCGCTGTGAGCGCTGCGACGTGGCCCACCCCCGCCCCGAGTACCGCTACATCATGAGCGTCAACGTCAACGACCACACGGGCCAGCTCTGGCTCAGCTGCTTCGACGACGTCGGCCGCATCGTCATGGGCGGGCGCTCCGCCGACGAGATCATGGAGATCAAGGAGAACAACGAGGAGCAGCTCGCCTCCATCTTCGAGGCCGCCAACTGCACCAAGCTCAACTTCAGGTGTCGCGCCAAGATGGACACCTACGGTGATAATCAACGGTGCGTTTCCCCCCCCTCTTGGTGGACGCTTCCCACTCCTCCACCCTTTCATCCCATCCCTTTTTCTTTCTTGTTTTTGGCACCCCTCCTAATTGCTAGACCTGGAAACGGTAACTGACTGTGGTTTTCGTGCAGGGTGCGGTATCAGGTAATGAGCGCCAGCCCGCTGGACTTCAAGGCCGAGGCCGCGAAGCTGGCGGAGCTGATCAAGCAGTTCGAAGTCAGCTCATGATAGAGGCGTTCCTGTGATCGCTTCCGTCATGAGTAATGTTGCATGTATATCACAGACCCCGCGGAGGGTTTCCTTTAACCAGGCGTAGGTTCGCGCGCAAGTGTCAGCCAGGTATGGCAGATGAGATTGAAGCATGCGCTGTCAACTTAGTTAGCTAGTCGTCGAAATATTTAGTCGCGTCCCGCCTGTCGTTATGGGTGGGGACTCGTCCTGTCGTTGTTGTGGTTCATTATCGGACCTCTATGTCTATGGTAGCTATGTGGTGAAGGGAGCAGAGGGGATGTACTCTAGTTGTCACGCGATTTACGAAACGGACGTCGACATGGACGGACGCGGATAAGGCAAGGAGTTAGCTACCCACGAGAGGTGATGTACTGTGCGTACGGATGGATGGATGTATCAGGCCAGTGGGCACCACGGTGACGGAAAGAAAGGACACCGGCACGAACATAAGGTTAATATGAAGTCCAACCTTCGCTTTATTTTGCACAGCCCCCTTTTTCATTGAGTCTGCTGGGCTAAATAAATAATGTGATGATCTATGGGGATGTTTTCCAGCGAGCTATCCACAAGTGGGCCGGATCTATCTGTGCTCTCCTTCTGCCTTGGCCCTCGGTCGCGTTCTAACTCTGAAGCTAGCGTCCCATGACAGCGTCGTCCAAAAAAACGCCGATGCGGAATCCCCTTGACCGACTGACACCTTCCCCTGCCTCTCAACGCCGGTAACTCCCTCCGGTATATGTGCTTAGGCGTCGTAAGGACACATGGGTTCCTGTGATGATCAGGGCTTCCATCAACAGGGTTGATTCGCCTGTTCCGTCCCAAAATTTCCTGCTTTCTGCACGCCCTCCCCTTAGCTGGGCATATAAACTAGCGCCCCGGCGAAGAGTCGTTAGGATCTCAAATCTAACCCAGCAGCCCTGAAGAGCAGAACAGTGGAGTCATCCGATGACGGCGTGCTGGTGGAATCATCGGACGAGTTATCCTAGCCAGTCGAGACGATGCCGCCCATTAGGTCCTCGTCGTCGACCTCGTCCTCGAAGTGGTGACCGACGGCGTAGTCCTGCTGGGTCTTGTCGCGCTTCGACTCCTTGATCACGTGCTTGATGTACTCCTTGTGCGTGCCGAGGCGCTCGTCGGTGGCCCTGAGGAGGGGCCGGAGGTTCTGGAGACGCTGCGCCGTGCGCGCGAGCTCCTTCGCGAAGTCCTGCTCCGAGAGCGCCGTGGTGGGCGACAGGAATGTCAGGAAGCTCGTGCCGTCGTCGTTCTTCTCGACCACGCCGTGCAGCATGCCCGAGATGATCATGTTCTGGATCAGCGTCTCGACGTCCTCGTCCTTGGGCAGGTTGCCGCCCGTCTCGGCGCTCTTGGTCTCGCGCCGCACCTCAGGGATCGAGATCTTGGAGTATACCTGCTGCAGTCCTAGCACCTGCCACTTCTGATACGCGGCTAGGACCTCCTGCATAAGACCGATGTTGTTGTCTTCCTGCCATATCTGCGCGTTCGAGTCGACCTCGTGCTTCAAGGCTTGCGCGTTGTCGGTGACGAAAAGAGCTGCGATTGCCGTATACGGCTTACCTAGGACCTCATAATATTTATTTGCCGTATGTCCTGATGGTGAGGGATTGTCGAAATTCTTCCCCTTCCATAATAAACTGACCAGAACCCATCTCTTGTAAGCATCAACCATGAGCTTGTTCACACCGTTTTCCCGCGCGGGGAACGTAACAATCCTTAGGAAGGCTTCGGACGCCTTTGCCCAGTCTCTCCTCGAGCAGTACATCATGCCACAGAGTAAGTCATACTCCATGACCAGCTGGGGCTTGAGTACTGCCGTGAGACCGGTCTCCCGTGCGATGTATGACGGGGGAGGTAGAGTAGGGTCGCAGAGGTATTGCGGTTCTCCGCGGTTGGCCATGCCGGGATAAAATACTATGCTCTTGTCGACTACCTGCAGGGCGGGCTCAATGTTGTTGGTGCCGTATGCCAGTCTGGCAAGGAGGATGTGGGAAGCAGTGAGCATGCTGCCAGTAGGGTCGAGCTTCAGAATTGCCGTGGCCAATATCTCGACGGCCACAGAAGGGGGAAGTAACTGGCCACCCCCGACAGCCGCAAACACATCTTGTAGGTGGGGACCGGCATATCGAATTTGTAGGCCGTCGAACGATATCATAAATAGGACGACCTTCTCTAAGAGGTATTCGCGGGAAGCCGAGGTAGCTAAGGCAGGAAGAATGAGGGTATGGAGAACGGCTAGATACGACAGTGAATGCACGGCTGGGTTGAGCAGCTATGTATGCCAAGTCAGCCGATGGTTAGGAAGACAGGACGTATGGGATAAAGAGTAAGATATCATCATACCTCGAGAAGCTGAGGACCGTAGGTTACGAGGTCGGCGCTCTTGTCCTTGAGTATGCGCGTGACTTGATCAAGGTGGTTCTTGACGGCCTTGTCGTAGCTCTCAAGATCAGGTGGGGTGTCCTCGGGCGGGAAGGACAGCAGTACTGCGGCGTACTGATCCATGGTGGGAGGTGGTAAGTCAGTGGACGGTATTCACTTGCCGTATGAGATGTATGAAGGAACGACAGAAAATCGACGTGGTTTACCGTCGCATATTTCCTGGCCGAGCAGTTGGCGGTGCAGCCTTGTGGTTTACCCAGTCTTTAAGGTAGGTAAGGTAGCTCTTATTACGTACGTACCTTATGCTGGGATGGAGGGGGGACCGATACACTACACCACTGATTAGCTAACATTTCGGGTCGTTAGTACTGTAGGTACAAGTACAGCTCTGGTGGGGGTTTCTGGGAGAAAGAAGGTGTCTGGTGGGGCTACCCAAGGAGCTTTCAGAAAAGGAGAGGGGTCGCTGGTGAGGCCTACTAACTCATTTACTGATATAATCTACTGATATAATACAGCAGCAAAATAGACGGCCCAGGAACCCCTTATCTGCTTTCGCTTTGTATAGTCAGCCACTTGTTTAATGTCGGCTACCCCTTCAAGAATCGTGCATTTCCATTTGGGTTACTGAATTAGGCTTAGCGCCCTTTGCTGCTTGGTGCAAGCCCCCGCTCATCCCACCGCTGTATGGCCCTCCCTGACCCGTAAAGCAGCTAGAAGCCTCCTCTGAAAAAGATAATGGGAAAAGAGAAAGGGGAAAAGGAGAAACCTTCCAATTATGCGGTGTGCGGATGGCATGTACGACCTTTAGATTTGATTTAAATGAAGTTCAACTTCAGTCTAACGTTCTCCCAACTGAACTGACCCCGACTTGGTAGAGGTCGGTAGAGTTCGAGGCCGATCAAACACATCCATGAAGGTCATTCTAAAGTGGTCTGAGCCACAAACCGGCTGGCCATACCACTTGCTTAGATTCAGGAGTGTACTATGTTATAAGCCATAATCAAGCCCAAAACCCTCCCAAAAAGAATGTCACAGCCCATTTAATTGGCATCTCTGGATTTCTTATTAAGATAGACCTACAAGGTCCTTTACGGAATTAAATCACCGATTGAAATTTGCCGGGAGAGTCGCGCAGCCGAGGACTTGTTATTTTCTAAAACTAAGCGGTTGTGGCACGAGTTTGCAATAGTAGATACCTCCTTATTAATCTGCGGCCCCCATTCCTTTCCATCTTTCCCGGTCTTCAGTTTGCTATATAGTTTCCGATTGACGACCTCTCCGGCTACCAAGAGTGTTACCTTGTCTGTCTCAAACCGTATCGTTGCTGAGTTACCACATTCTCGGACCTTTCGCTGCAGCGCTCTTGCTTGTGCGAAATTGAAGTGCAGCGGAGGTAGAATTAAAAGAAAGATCCGGACGGTCCCATTCGTCTGGACTTTGACCTGTTCACCGTCCCAAAACTCTCGAATGACATTGCCGTATCTCTTGCTGTTGATATCGCGGTTGAGCTGCGATCGATGCTCCTCAAAGGTAGGATAGCAGTCTTTTACAGAAGGCCCGTTAACTGTGTTCTTTTCCCCCTCAGGAAGTGTGGCTTTTCCATCTTTAGAGAGACCTCAGGTGTTAAGCTCAAAGACACATCTTGGTTGGAATAACATAATCAATTCGCCGCTGGGTCTGAAAGCCAAGCTCCTGGATTTTATGCCGCTCATGCTCTGGGTCAGCTCCGCGAACTCGGACTGTTCGGAGCATTGTACTCCTACGAGATTGTCAACCCGACGAGTGGTTGTCTGCGAGGAATATTGAGCCGATATTCGAAAGATATAAACCTGCCTTCGGCCTTCGAGGGCTCTGATTTCCAATTCTACCGAGCCGGCCTTAGCGACCGATTGTCCATTCTTACAGGGGCGGCGAACTCTCCCCCTAAGAATTGTTTCGCCCACGTCCAGAAGGATGAGTCGTATTCTGCTTGCATAAGCGTCTTACTCATTTCTCGCTCCAGAGAGACATATGGCCAGAGTTCTGCGATCGGAGCCGATACGATATTCCGAGGGCGCCGTAAGGAAGTCGGCTCCAGGCCGTTCAAAAGAGCTGTATTATTCGTACATTAGGCTTTTTGATATGGG
Source organism: Monosporascus sp. MG133 (assembly GCA_004155925.1). NCBI lineage: Eukaryota > Fungi > Ascomycota > Sordariomycetes > Xylariales > Monosporascus > Monosporascus sp. MG133. Next base: position 73,509 of record QJNX01000094.1, on the reverse strand, counting down.
AGCTCCGGGCGCGCAGCGGCGATGTGCGAAGGCCGCCGTCCACCCCGAGGGGATCATCCCGACCACGCGTTTCGAGACCAAGGAAGAACATTGCGGGGACAGCGCCCCGGCGGACCAGCAGACGTTCGGTTTCCCCTGGGCTCCGCAGCGCTAGTGACACTGTGTGTATGTATGGATGTGTTTTCATTGTTCCATTTAAGTAAGGCTCATGTGGTTTATGGCTCATGGAGAGATGTCTCTCTGATAACACGCAGGCTCGCTAGCGCCTTTCGAGCGCAATATATGTATGATATCCAACAATAGAAAATTCTTTGTTCGAGGAAACCTAGAGCCCTAGCCTGGGTATAAACGCTTCCTAAGAACATAGAAACGATCGGAGTGGTGATCCTTATGGTGTAATACGTATACCTACACTAATCGGTCAATTGAATCCGTGCGCTCCGACAACCCCACCCCAAACTGCGACCTATATTCGTAACCATTATTACCTTTTTTACCTAATAACATAACAACCACACCATGGATTTGGCTGAGGCTGGTCGCATTTTTACGGCCGATCGTCGGCCTAACCAGGAATTTAATCCGGAAACCCGGGCTTTTATAATTGGCGCTATAATAAGGGGGGCAACCTAGATCCAGGTAGCCGAAACGATAAGAACGGAACGTTAACGAATTAAAAAATAACTTTAACGTTTTATAACTTACAAAACGGTTTATAACTTATTACGGAAATATCGTTAACGGGTTATTCGAAATCGTTTAATTTTATATTTTTATTAATTAAGCCGTTATTATTTTCGGAATCCGTACCGTAAGTTTAAAAAAAAGGCCGGTATTAATATTAACATATTAACGATAAAACGTTTTTTCCGTAAGTTTACGTTAAAAAAATAATACGTTACGAAAAAAATTAACTTAATAGTTAATAACGTACGTAAACAATTACGTTTTGTTAAAAAAATCCTTAAACGGAATAACCGGAAATATTTTCGATTAATTTTTTATTTTAATAAATATTTTATATAAAACTGTTACAATACAGGAACAGGGGTTCCTGTCTTGGAGAAACCTGTCCTCGGAGGTCCTCGAGGGAGGCTCCGACCGGGTAAACCTCGGGCAAGGAAAAGCTTGGCTTCCCCGCGCCAAGGTTTAAGTAATCTAATTAATCTAGGTAATCTAAATGATCTTGGACTAGATCACATAGATCACGTAAATCCCATAAATCCACAACACACTCATTAAATCCAGAATAGATATATATATAACGGATAATTTCCCTCTATAGATAGCACCTATTTAATTTCGCTCTTTAACTATCAATCTAAGCTTTTAACCAAAAGTAACTATACCGTTTTTTAGTTAAAGGAAAAATCCGCAAATCTTTTTAACGAACATCCCATTTATTATATTATTATTACCTACAAATCAAGAACCCCCATTTCGGATACTGCTTATACCTCCAGGTAAATATATAACAGGTTCGTTATATTTTAATAGCTCTTTAATTAATAACCAACGAATAATTTAAGGCCCAATTAGGCATAAGCTCTTCTAAACTTAATAAAAACGATATTACAAAATAACGTTCAGCAAATAAATAACATACTCGATCCCCGTTACTAATTAATAAAAGATTAATAACCGGATTACATAATTTACCCCCTATTAAAAAAGTTCTTCAGTTAATCGACAACATATCACCAAAAGCTACCAAAGCTAAAGGTTAAAAAAAGTCCTCCTCTTCTTAACAGTAACTAACCCCCGCCCCTAAGGAAGCAAAGGAAACTATCGAAGTACGACCTAAAAAATTAAACCACGAAAAAGAAGTTAAGGAAGCTCCTGTTACCGATACGGGAAAAAAAAAAAAGCTTACGACCGACTAACGATTAGACCTTATGGCTAAGGAAATCGTAAGGCTTCAAAAAGAAAATACCAAACTAGCCCAACAGCTAAAAAAAGTTTCCGCGGCACTAAAAGTCACTTTTTATCCAAAAACTCCAATACCTTTTTTCGAAATACCTGCCCCTTATCTACGAATTCCTGCCCCTCCATTATTTGGTCGAGAACGAAAAGGAACTATACCCCTTTTTGCTTACCATAAAATACCTGATATTAAGGGCTATAAATCTATTACTTCCAAACCTTATGATGGAACTACGGATATAAAAAGATTCCTAATTAAGGCCAGACTTTACCTTAAATAGTATGAAAATTCTTTAACGGAGGATTACCAGAAGGTTATGGCCATCTTCCAGCTATTTGCTGGAAAAATACTCGATTAATTCGAACCCATCCTTAACGATTACTTAATATATTTCCCTAACAATTACCTAAACGTTACCAATTACGTCTTTAGCAACTATAGGCATTTTAAAAAACGAATACGAACCTTATACGAAAATATTAACAAATAATAACATACGGTTAAAAAAATGCACGACCTAAAGCAAACTACGTCTGCTGCCGAATATACAACCGAATTTAATCGATTAATAACCATCTTTAAGTTACCAAAAAAAGCTTTATTCTTCCCTTTTTATAACGGCTTAAAAGAATAAGTTAAGGATAAAATATTTAAAGTTCTTAAAAAAGGATTTTTTAAAAAATACGTCGACAAAGTTATCATTTCCGACCGACGTACCTTTAATCGGTATCTTAAAAAAAAAGGTACCGGCAGACGAAATGATAACAAACGTTTTAACAGCAACAAGAAACTAAAAAATAAATCCCAGAAAAAAGCTAATATGGTTTTAACGGAATTTAAAAAAAATAAGTCCAAAGTTAAATATTTTAATTATGGCAAAAAGGGCCATTTTAAGAACGAATATTACTTTTTACCGAAAAAAAAAAATCCCCAGAAAAATTATTAAAGGGATAAGATTCCCTAACCCAAAAAAAAGGTCCGTACGGCCGAACGAAACATAAACAATAAGGATAAGAATAAAAGGGAAGTAAACGTTACTTCCGCCAATTAGGAATTTACTATTATTATAACCAACAGGGTTAAAAGTAATAACCCAAATAATAAAGATTGCATTATTTACAAAAGTATTATGGCCAAAGCTTACAAATATCATCCAGGACGAGCGAGCTCCAAAGTAACCATTACGTTAGGATATACTTGTTACCTCGATATATAAAAGTATAAGATATACGACCAAAACGGTTAATTACGAAAAGATTCCGATAATTATGGATAGTTATCCCCTAAATATTATATCCTGCCGGAATATATAATACACCCCAAACTAGCGGATAATTATAAGCTTTTGCATTTTACCGCTTATTACGATTATTATTACCTTATTTATTAACGAACTAAAAAGGATAACAACTTTTGGCCGGGTTATAATAAGGAAATATTTATAAAACCAGACGATAAATATAAATGCATAAAAATCCCTTAATGGCCAGATTATCCTAAATTTTGTTATTTATACCCCAAATTAAAGTAAAGTTAAAGGGTTATAGCGTAAGGATGTTTATATTACGCGCCAGTTTTATGCGATAAATACGACTTCTTAATTATGGGAATACCCCCTTCGGAGGTTTACCCTTTTAACCCCTTAATTCGTAAAGTATTAAATCTAAAAAAGAATTAAAAGAAGATAATCGTTTTTAAATGCTAATTTAGCAATAGGAAGTGGTTTAAATGTATGGATAACTACTGTACCAAGTACGCAGTTAGAAAAGTACGCGAATGGAGATACTTTCTGGCCCCCAGAACGCGCTAATCAAAAAATTACGGAGGCCTTCGAAAGTAAGGTATTAAGGAGCCTTTATATACAAAACTTTATGCAAAATAAAGAAAGGAATACGGAATTAGATTAAGATTCTTATTTATTACGGGAATAAGATATTTAATGCTATGATCGATTCCGGAACAAAAAGAAACTTTATTTCTTTTAGGATAGCCGAATAATACCAGATCCTTTAGAAGTATAAATAACAGTTATATAAATTACGTACAGTCGATAAAAGCTTTTTTACTTACGATAATAATCGAGTTTTCCGAAAAATAAAGGAATTCGAAATTTAAATATAAGGATATTTAAAACGGATTACTTTTAATATTACCGACATTTTAAAATATAATATTATTTTAAGAATACCGTAATTTCGTTTTAATAATTTAATAATTAACTGGAAAAAGTAAATGTTTTTATAAGATAACTTTCAGGAAAAATTTTATAAAATTTATTACATAATTAAAGAAGTTAAGGTTTTTAACCTAATAATAACGGTACCTTTCGAATATCGACGGTTTAAAAAGTTGTTTAAAAAACGTACTCGAAAGAAGTTACCTAAACATAACCAGTAGGACCATAAAATTCCTATCAAAAAAGGACATTATTTAAAGCTTTATTAGATTTATTATATAAATCCCGAAAAAGTAAAAATTTTTTGGAAAAGTTTTTAATAAGATTTGGTTAAAGGTTATATCCGAAAATCCGAATTATCCGTAGGTTACCTTATAATTATAATACTAAAAATAAAAAACGGCAAAATCAAAATCGATAAAGATAAAGATCCAGTATACCGACGAATCCATAACTACCGATAACTAAACGATATTACCGTAAAAAATGGTTACTTACTAATATTAATAAATATTATAAGGGAAAATATTAATAAAGCTAAATAATTTACGGTACTAGATTTACCAAACGGTTACCACTTAATTCGAATAACCAAAAGCGAAAAATAAAAAACCGCTTTTAAAATAATTTACGGATATTACGAATACCGGATTATACCTTTTGGGCTAACTAATACCCTAGCTAGTTTTTAATATATACTTATAACTATTTTACGGAAGTTTTTAAACAAATTCGTTTTCGTTTACCTGGACGATATTTTTATATACTTAAAAACTTTAAAAAAATATAAGAAATATATTAATTAGGTTTTAAAAGCCTTTAAAAAAGCTAACCTATTAATAAACGTTAAGAAAAATGTTTGGCATATTTAAAAGCTAAACTTCCTAGGTTTCACCCTTACCCTTAAATAAATCCAGATCCAAAATTCCAAATTAAAAATAGTTAAAAACTGGCTAACCCTAAATAAAGTTATTATCATTAATATCCGTTAATTTTTGGAATTTACTAGTTACGTACGATATTTAATAAAGGATTACGGCAAGCTTGTTAATTTTTTAACCAAGTTTACTATTAAAAAATACGTTAAAAAAGAATTTAAACTTTTTCGGGAAGCCAAAAAAACGTTCCAAACGTTAAAGGATATAATTACCAATAAACCTATCGTACGATTACCGGATCCAGATAAAAAAAAACGCTTAAAAACAAATACGTTAAATTATGCGTTAAACGTTATGCTGGAACAATAAAAGGATAATAAATAGTACCTTATGGCGTATTACTCCAAAATATTACGAAATGCAGAATTTAAATACCCGATTTATAACAAAAAGTTATTCGTTATTATTTACGCCTTAAAAAAATAAGAACCTTTCCTTAATAAAATTAAGGAATTATTCGATATTTATTCCGATTATAAAAATTTTACTTACTTTATAACAACTTAAAAATTAAATAAACGTTATAAAAATTAAATAGTTTTTTTATCCAAATTTAACTTTAAGATTTATTACATAAAAGGCAAAAAAAACATTTAAGCGGATATTTTAAACCGAAAAAGAAATTACGATTTTAAAGTTTCCAAGCGATACATATAAATGCTATATCGCAAGGACGATAAGATAATATAGCTATATATAACCCTAAAATAGTTTATTTTAAAAAAGTTAGCCCAATTTAAAAACTTTTACGACCTAAAGAAATAAAAGGAAATTAAATAATTAAAAAGAAACGATAAGGACCAACTGTTATTTCGTAACAAAATTTATATTTCCCGCCAACAATAAAAAAAATTCGTCCGGAAATTCCATAAAAATCCTTTATATAGGTACCAGGGAATGTTTAAAATTATTAAACGACTTTAAGAAAAATATAACTTTTTAAAACTCCGCCAGATAGTTAAACAAGTTATTAAAAATTATAATATTTGCAATAAGATAAAGGCAGCCCGCCATAAGCCGTATAGTTTATTACAACTTACAGAAATATCTAACAAAGTATGGAATACCATAACTTGGAACTTTATTACTAATCTCCCTATATCAAAAAACCCCATTACTGGAATTAAGTATAATATAATATGGGTAATTATTAATAAACTTACTAAATATAGGTACTTTTTACCTTTTAAAGAAATTATAACGGTAAAATAACTAGCCTACGCCTTTATTAAATACTATCTTAATAAACATAAAATACCAGAAAAAATTATCTTTAATCGAAATAAACTTTTTATATCCAAGTTCGGAACCAGCTTTTTTAAATAAATCGGTACTAAGCTTAAATTTTTAACAGCTTATCATCCCCAAACAAACGGTTAAACAAAACGATTAAACCAAACTTTGGAATAATACTTACGAAATTACGTTAATTATTAGCAGAATAATTAGGTCAAGTTTTTACCATTTATACAAATAACTTACAATACGTCCGTTAACGAAAATATGGGCATATTACCTCATACAACTATATATAAATATAACGCAAAAACCTAACGACCAAAACAATTAATACGTAAGGCACTAATTATTACTACGGTAGTTCTATAAGCAGAAACAGTAATAACAGAAATTAAAATAACATAGGCCCAACTTTAGTCTAAATTACAATTTTTGCAGCAAAAGATAGCCCAGTATTATAATAAGAAAAAAATTAAAGGATTAATTTTAACGAGAAAAAATAAAGTTTATTTATTACGCCAAAAACAAAACGCGACGATAAACCTTTCCCAAATTAAGACAAAAAAACCCAGCGATAAACTTAATTTTAAAAAACTTGGTCCGTTTAAAATTAAAGAAGTTATTTTTAAGATTAATTACAAACTATTATTACCCAAAACTATGAAAATATACCCTATATTCCATATTTCCTTGTTAAAACCAGCCCCAAAAAACGCCCCGCTTAAAAAGAACTTCGAAATCGAAAAAGACGATAACGAATACGAAGTCGAAAAAATACTGGACTTTAAAATAATTAAAGATAAGATTTAGTACTTAATTAAATGGATAGATTGCTTACCTGAAAATAATATATGGGAACCATTTAAATATCTAACGAATACGATGGACCTGGTTAAGGATTTTTATCGACAAAATCCTAACCGACCGTCTCTAACGCAGCCAAGGTTGCAGACGATAACAGTCCCCCGCCCAAATCCAGGCCTTCGGCGTTCCAGCCGAAAAAAGTAGACGCCTTTACCGCAGCGTCTATTTTAGAAGCAAGCCGTGCTTGTTCTATTTCCATACGACGTTATTCCTTTTCCAACCTTTCCCATTCTTCTAATTAATTTAACTTTAAACCTTTTTTCAGCATTTCTAGGGCCCTTTTTTTGAAAAGGTCCTGTTAAAAACGTAAACGTCTTAATTTTCCAATAAATTCTTTTGATTTTTCGTTTTGCTAACGCCGTAATTCAGCCAACCTTCCTTTTACCGCCTTTTATTCTTTTTTTGCAATTTCTTGGAACGTTAAAAAACTGTTTTTAATTTCTTGCTGCTTCCGGAACAGGCGATCCTAAGTTTCGTTTACCTTCCTTAAGGAATTTATGGTTAAAACGTTATAAAACGGACGTTGGTAACGAATATAATAATTACAACTTTGTTACCCTAAAATAAAGAAATAGTCGATTTCTTCGAGTCGAATATAATTAAAACAAGAAAATGCCTTGGTACCAAATGTTTTTATCGAGTTAATACGAACGTTACGAAAGTCGCGCTGGCTTAAGCGTAATTTTCTTTTTCTTTTTTCCTTTTAAATACGACCTGTTATAATAAAGTTAATTAAAAAGAAGCTTAAAAGAAACCTTTTTAACGAAACAAAAAGGATACTTACGGTTTTTATCTTTAGGACAAAAATTTTCGGAAAGAAAAAATAATGTTACAGTACAGAAACAAGGGTTCCTGTTTTGGAAAAACCTATCCTCGGAAATTTTCGAAGGAGGTTCCGACCGGGTAAACTTCGGGCAAGAAAAAGCTTAACTTCCCCGCGCCAAGGTTTAGGTAATCTAATTAATTTAGGTAATTTAAGTAATCTTGGATTAGATCACATAAATCACGTAAATTCCATAAATCCATAACATACTTATTAAATCCAGAATGGATATATATAACGGATAGTTTCCCTCTATAAATAGCACCTATTTAGTTTCGTTCTTTAGCTATCAATTTAAATTTTTAATTAAAGGTAACTATACCGTTCTTTAATTAAGGGAAAAATCCGCAAATCTTTTTAACGAATACCCTATTTATTGTACTATTATTACCTGCAAATCAAGAACCCCCATTTCGGATACTGCTCATACCTCCAGGTGGATGTATAACAGGTTCGTTACAAAAACGTACCCGGATATTCCGGCTAATAAATATTTCGTTTATTATTAAAACGTTATAAAAAAAATTTAATAAATCCGGAAAGTTATAAAAAAATTTATTTTTTATTATAATTTAAGGAATAATATAATAACGCAAAAAAAAACCGGTTTTAATTTTATCGTCCTTTATAAAGGTAACAAACTTTCCGCCGGCAGCAAAATAATTTTTTAATATTATATTAAAATTTTCGAACGAAACCTTTTTTTATTTTACGAAATTAATAATCTTTTTATTTAAAATAACGTCCTAATATATAAAGTTAATACCGTTAAAAATTTTTTCGAACAATATAAAATTTAGGTATTTAAATAACCGCCATATTCGCCCGATTTAAACTTAATCGAATACCTTTAACGAACTTTAAAGGACAAAATTTACGAAATTAAACCCGAATTCGGACGTTTACTTAATAACGAAAAAAACTGTTACCGCGCGTTCGAAATAATTAAAACCGTATAATTATAACTTAATTTCCGCCTTATAATAAAATTTATTAAGTTATTCCCTAATAAACTAAAAGCCGTTCGTTACGTTCGGGGATAATATACAAAATTTTAAAGCCCAGCTTTAGGGCTTTATAATGGTATATATAGTTTTTTAATTAGATATGTTTTGATGAAGAAATTTATTATTGAAGTTATAGGTCTAATATAGGGGGGAGGTGGATTGATGGGGAGCGCACGGATTCAATTGGACCCCCGCTGTACTTAAGCCAAGCGACTGGCCTTGTGTTGTCCAATTGCAAGCCTCGGTGGATGACTACTACCTTGTATGTATGAAGATCGATAATCTCCGCTAACCTCTGGACGCAGGGCAGTCAGCACACCATTTGCGTCCCGTACTAAATGTGCAGTCTATCTTTCCCTATATATCAGCCCGCTGGTCTCCCTTTATTAGATCACAGCCTCCTAAATAGACCTACCATATCTCAAGAAGACTGCTCGAAGCCCTGTCTACCAACCTCTTCTCTCTCCAAGGTGAGCTCCTTTATGAGCAACGACACGCAAAGGCCTACTCCAGAAAGACACGTCATAACTATCCAAATAGCCCGGAACGTTACCCGGTACGCCTCAATAAGACTAGTCATAAACTCACTCGGCAGGTCCAAAGTCCTAAGGACGGGGATAAAATTGATAGCTTGGCTCGCGTCATCCAGGGCCCTTACAGGCTCCGGGAGTGTTCCTAAAGCTGCAATGGATTGCTGGAAAACGGAGTTGAATACCGTAGATCCGATAGAGAGACCGACCAGTGCGCCGAAGAGACGGATGACGATGAGCGTTCCGACTGCGAGGCCCGTGTCGTCGACGTGAATTACGCTAGCCTGCATCGGAACCTGGGAGCTCGTGAATACCGTGCCGATGCCCACGCCGAGCATGGACTGGAATACATATACTTCAGCCCGAGAAGTGGTTTGGCCTACCAGACACCACAGTCCCAAAGACACCGTGAGAATGACCCAGCCCAGCCAAAGGAGTAAGCGGTACCGACGCGTGAGCTGTATGATAACCGGCGCGATGAAGCTGAAAGCCACCGCGAGACAGCAAACCGGGAGACTTGACAGAGCCGCTTTGAGGGGAGGCTCGAGGAACACCGCCTGAAAGAACAAGAGGAGGTACTGCAGCATCGTGTACATGACCATCCCGTGCACGAATCCAGTGATCAGGGACGAGATGCTTGTGATGTTCGAGAAGATACGGAAGGGCAAGGCTGGTTCCACGGGGATTTTCCTCTCGTAAAACCCGAAAATAGCAAGTATCACCAGGCCGACAACGAAGGGCACAAGGGTTCTCCACGAAGACCAGGGGTACAATGCGCCGGCCCAGCTAAGTGGCAGTGCCATAGCAGTGGCGCCGACGGCGAATAGTAACATACCGAACCAGTCCAGCCGGTGAAGCTTGTCCATAAAAGACATAGGAATCGCGCGTAAACGAAGGAAGAATACAAAGGCCAAGAAGCTGACACCGACGATCGGCAAATTGATCCATCCGATCCACCTCCAGTCAACGAAGTCGCTGAGAAGGGCACCAACTATAGGACCGGAGACAGTCCCTAACGCCATGGCTATGGCGAGTAAACCCAGGTACATCGGCCGTTCCTTGAGACTCGTGATGTCGGCCAGGATAATGTCCTGGAGCACGTATAGCCCGCCTCCCCCCAACCCTTGGACGAGGCGTCCCGCGATAAGGACGGCCATATTGTCAGCCACGGCGAAGACAATCGCGCCAACAACAAAGAGGACCAATGAGGCGTAGAGCGGTGGCTTGCGACCCAGGACATCAGATATACTCACGTATATGGGCTGGGTTATGGCAATACCGAGGGTGAAGGAGATACTGGCCCAGAAGGATTCTAGTGTCGTCCCATGCAGCTGGCTCGTAATGGTCTGGAAGCAAAAGAGTCAGAAAGGCCAGGGACAGCGATTCACTGATAGAAATGTCGAAGACGTGGCCTCTAAGCCAAAATAGCCATCGACTCACCGGTAGCGCGATGGCCAGAGAGGTAGCGTCCCATGAAGTTATCAAGGCCACCAGCCCGAGTCCGAAGACTGATACATAGAACGAGAATGGCTTTTTAGACTTGGAAGTTGATTCTGAAATAGCGCCGATAGCTGTTACCATTCCAGCCCCCTCGGCCGACTTGGTCAGCGAGCCATCGCCTCTGTTACCATTTTCTTCCATCTGTTTGATGCAGATATTCTAGAGACACTGCTAATAGGCCCAAGGTCTGGGAGAGCCGAGGGGGTGGTAGAAGCCAATCAGCGTTGCAAGGTTTTGTCTCCTTAACATTCGGTGTGAGCAAGCCTGTAAAGATAGCGGAGAGAGCGTACCGGAATCGGTAAGTTTAACTACTTGCTAAGGTAGGCCTAGGCAAGTATATATCCGTGTTCGATTCTCGCCCAGAAGTTCTCCAAGAGGAACGCATATGTGCCTTGCAAGTTAAGTACAATACAGTAAGGAGAGAGCCGTAGCAGCGTGGCTAGGCTCATCCGAGAACCATGTATAGGTACATGTGTCAAGTGGGGATAGAGCCGGGGCCGTTATCCCAATGAGCTTATATTATATTACAGCCACCAACCAACCACATTTCAACTTACCAGTCCTACTGCTAGTAAGTACATACATGTATGGTTTAAGCTCTGCTCCAACCTCTTTGCTAATATGAAGTCGCCCGAAGAATCAGTGCAAGGAGATCTGAAGTTCTTTACAGAAATCCCCTGGTGTGCAAAACACCTCAGCCACCCTGACAAGACCATCTGGATCCCGTACTGGAAGCGCAAAGATGCGCCCCCGCAGACGAATCTTCTCTTCGCCCGCTCATTGAACACCCCCGACACGCTTCCGGCGGTCGTCGCATGTTATCAGAAGCAGGCCCAGGGCGATGCGCGCATCGACGAATTGAAGGCGTTTGTCGCGCTGGGGGGAGGCGTCGGTGGGTTCCCCGGCGTCCTGCACGGTGGGGTCACGACGGCCGTCTTCGACGAGGTCCTGGACATGATCGTCAAGCTCAACCACGAGCGGGGCGTCTTCCATGACATGTTCATGACGGCCTATCTGAACACGTCCTTTGTGAGGCCCGTGCCTGTGCCGGGCACGGTTCTAGTTGCCGCGAAGCTGGTGGAGCTGGGCGAGCGCAAGATGCTGGTGGCGGGGACCATGCAAGACGAGAATGAGACGGTGCTGGCTAAGGCGGAGGCCCTTTTTGTCAGAGTTGGGGCGTGGAAGCTTTGATTCGCTCTTGATAGTATTTCGAGTCTTCCGTTTACTTCTTGTCTATTCGGCTCTAGTCTAGCGAATTTGCCATGCTATGGGCAGATAGATCATGGGGTAGTTATATGAGATGGTCTTGGTTGACAAACTCCGAGGGGCATTAATACACAATTACTACTGTACCATATTCACTATTCATATACTCCAAGTCTGAGTTCTATTATTTCGCAGTGTCTAATCTGTCTAGAATTAACAGCCCCTTCCCGACTCTTTTCTCACATATCAATGATGCTTTCGTGATGGCGAAGTCTACTTCGAGAACGGTTTCCAATGCAGGTCGTTGAGATCCCATCACCGAGCCAATATCAATAACTTTGAACGTTGATAGTCTTCTGAAAAGAGTCAATAGGTAACGGAACACCATCCGCCAATTTCATACATATGCCTATTATACCGACCATTCTTGGGCAAGGAACGCCCTATGTCATTCTTCATGATACTTAGTAAAAACCCTCATTCGTGCTAGAGAATCGTACAAAAGACCTCGTGGACGCCCCGTGCCTACAACAGTTGGTGCGCTCAAGATTCTCATCCCTATGCTGTGCTAAGCCGCAACCCACGTCCGGAATCTTTTAGCCTCGACCTTCGTACCGACCAGGCGGTGCCGAAAATTGACGGCGCACGAAAATACACGTCCATTCAGCTTCCACATATCAACACTATTAGCAAAAAAAGCAACAGAAATCGAACGATTATTGCAGCTGCAATTGCAATTAGAGCTTATTTTAGCTATATGTTAATTCACCTGCCTTCAGCTGCAACTATTTCCTTCCAGCGTTGATGCATATTAGCGAAGACCTCGTTAATCGTTTCTATTGGGGGCTCGTGTGCCACCAATTTTCGGCACCGCCTGCCGACCTGCCGATGTCCCCACAAGACTACAATTCTGTCTGTTGCAGCCGCCGGACCGGTGGCAACCCACACCAGACCATGCACTCTGCAAAGAAACGTCGCTTCTGAAACACCCTGTATATATAGCAACCCAAGAAAATTCGTCCAGAACGGGTTAGTTCAGTTGGCACAGAGCGGGGTTAGTTCAGTTGGGAGAACGTTAGACTGAAGTTAAAACTTCATTTAAATCAAATCTAAAGGTCGTGCGTTCGATCCGCACACACCGCATTTTATTCCTTTTTTTTTTCTTTTTTCTTTTCTGCTTTTTTGCGTGTTTATCTTGTATTAATAATAAATGCATGTACAGTAAGTACCTTGACTTCCGTTCCGCGTCTTCTATCCGGACGAGATCTGAGAATTAACGCGCTGTATCTATCTATTCATTTGGTTGACCTTTTTCTGCTCTTTTGTTGAGCTTCATACATCGTAGTCTGATCGGATCCAAGATTGTATTGTATGTAGGTGAATAGTGTCCTGAGGCATGCTTGGCATTTGCTGCTTTAATTCCGGCCCAAAAATGGTGATCTTAAGCACGCATGTGTCTTGTAATAGGACAGGTATTACAGGAAATCTCATCTTTTGGATTCCTGCTCAAAAGACACTCATGGCAGTTCTTCCGCGGGCTCTGGCTACCTGTGCGGCTAGAGGTATTTCTCATCGCTGTCGCAACCCCAAGGAGGTTGAAGACGGACGTACATACATGTCCATCATTACTATTGGCTTCACCTTCCAAACCTGATGAGGCGATGGCACTTCAATGCTTCAACAGGGATGTTTCCGAAGGCATCTACGGCTCCTCCAGTGTTCGGAGCTCCCAGCGGACCAACGATGAGCGATGTCAGCCCTACGTCATTTCTCGGTGGCGCAGCAACATTAAAGTTGGGCGGATCGAGATGGCTACCCCCATGCTTACGCGCTTGGCAGTGGGATTTCATTCACCTCTCAAAGCTTTGCTTGCCTGTAGAAAGTATCAGTGAGATCAATCAGTCCGTGACATACCTCCGGTAAGTAGGCAAGATGCTTCTAGTCGCACCCTGTCGATGAAGGATGTTTTGATGGGATCGTTCAGGCAATTGGACACTCGCCGGTGATGAACACCTCGATACCTATTCATACCTATTCATTCATAAGGACACCTTAAGGGTCCCCGAAGAATAGCCATGTTCTGAGCTTCGAAGGCTGCTGTCGTTCGTTTATCATCGGCACTAGGGAGCCTCTCTAAAGTTCGAGACTCTGTAGATCACCAAGATGAGCCGTCTTTAAGTTTAGACAGGCTCCTGACTTTCTATAGCGTAATGTTTGCGACGGCGATGGTTGCCTAGCTCTAAAGGTGGGAGCTCGCAGGAGCAAAACATGTGATTACCTTATTTGTAACGGCTGCGACCTTCTAATTGGTCAATACCATCGTACATCGAACCAGAAGTGACGCCACCACTCTTTATGCCTTGGATCCTGAATTTTGGTGGCGTTGGCATCTTGAGCGGGGTCTTTCATCAGAGAGTTTCCCGTCAATGAAAAGTACTCGCTCGCGCCCTTCTCATATAACAGATCAACGCTCCTCATTCACACGACGAATTGTTCAGCTCAGTATCACAATCTACCTACCTAAAGCACAAAAACATTGAGATCAGCCACAATGATCGTACCTCAGGACTTCGTGGAGGAAGCTACCCTTTCCCTCCTACCTACGGCAACGATGACAGCTACACCAACCCCATTGCCTACTGTGAAACCCGACCCTATTCCACTGGTATTCAGTCAAAGTGCTACCGATACGGGACGCCGGACTTTATGGTCTGTGCCATGATATCCAAAGACAACTTCCCACGAGCTAACCGTTATGATTAGGGTTATATGTGCTCTTATGGGACTCACTTCACTCGTCTTCTACTACTTGGCCTCGAGAGTTCCAGTGGTACGTCACCCAAGCAATCGGTTCGCCCCTTGAACCGGAAGAGTTAACAAGTGACTAGCAAAAACGTCTCTTTCATTTTATTACATCCTTGATCACTACAATTGCTTTCTTATCATATTTCGCCACGGCAATCGGAGATGGCGTGGCCCTACGGACGGTTTCTACCAAGGAGAACGACAGTCACACCATCATCGAGATTACGAAGCGTCAGGTTTATTGGGCTCGCTATGTCGATGTGAGTCTCGTACCGCTCTGAATCCCAGCTTTATAGGGAGCCATCGCTGACCATGTCCCAGTGGAGCCTAACTACGCCTCTTCTGCTCTTAGATCTGGCTTTCCTCGCCGGTCTCAGCGGCTATAGCATTCTTGTCACGATTACAGCGGACGTAGTCATGATTCTCAGTGGTCTTTTCGCCTCATTCGGTGACTCCAAAGCCCAGAAGTGGGGTTGGTATGCGATCGGCTGCCTCTCCTACTTGACTGTCATCTACCAGCTTGCATATCAGGGCCGCAAAGCTGTAGCGAACAAGGACAACCGGACTAGGTCCTTCTTTGGAGCGACCTCTCTCTACATCCTGGTACTCTGGACCGTCTACCCCATGTGAGTCTATCGTTTCCTGTTAATGTAATACGTACTGATCAAAGTAGCGTTTGGGGCTTTGCCCAGGGCGCCCGTATTGCCAGTGTGGATGGTGAAATCATCGCCTATGCTGTGCTGGACGTCCTAACCAAGGCCGTCTTCGGTTTTTGGCTATTGCTTACGCATGACCGCAATGCTGTACGGTCGACTCCGTCCCTTGACGGGTTTTGGTCTGAGGGTCTGCTGAGCGAAGGTTCTATTCGCGTAAGTCTATTAGCTCATGATTGAGACGACATGCTCATATATCAACAGGTTGGCGAGGAGCGCGCCCATGATGATGACTAGAGAGACTGAGAATCAGCTTGATGAGGTTGGTTAGTAACATGGGGAAGGCCCATACATGAAGGTCAGGACGCTTTGCGTGCTTATGAACGGAGGTACATCAATAGGGGCTGCGTTTTGCGAAAAGCGGGAGATCGATCGGGTGGTCATTATTCATGGCATATTACAGTTCGGCATTAGCACTTTAACTAGCTTAATCCTTCCTTAAAAGGTCGTCCCTGGACGCGAATACAGAAAGTTGCGAGAGCACACGTTCCGTACAAGGGCTTTTATGCTCGCCCCTGTTAGTATCCTGGTCTCAGCAGCTGAATCACCTATCAGTTCCTCCATCGACACAACATCGTAACCCCCGGTACTCCATATCTTTGGGAAAATACCAGAAACCCGTTAATACACTGTCAAGAACCTAGCTTCACTCCAATTTCCGTTCTTCGGCGGGATGTCGGATGTTACATCAACTTCTCACACAAAGTAGAGACGACCAAGAAGGGGGCCAGGGCTATGGCTTAATGATCGAGGGCCCTCCATCGGGCCTCGAGAGTATTGGAACTACGAGTCTGGCGGCCACCACCCGATCCATTTAGGCGATCTTCTCCATCGGCGCTATAAAGTCGTCCATAAACTCGGAAGCGGTGGCTATGCAAATGTCTGCCTTTGTCGCGACACGATGGGCGATACCCCGCGGGACTTGGCTCTGATAATCATCATGGGAGAGGTATCTATCAAGGACTGCTCCGAGCTGAGGATCAATAAGCTTCTCGAGGCTGGCCGCGACGAGAATGAAGCTGCCGAGCACTTCTGTATGCCGCTGGACGAATTCGAGATCGAAGGTCCCAACGGCTTGCATTATGTATTTGCGTACCCAGACCTCGGGCCTCGCGAGTCTAGACTCCTACACATTGCCCGCGCCGGGAATCTAGGTGACATTCTTAGACGGCTTTGCTTTCAGGTGACGGAGGCAATGACGGCCATACACGCTAAGGGCACATGTCACGGAGGTAAGCGTTATCCGACCAACTTCCTCGAGCATGTTTCTGATAGCCCACCTCGAAAGTCTTCCGGCCGGCGAAACATCCTGGCTCGTATAGCTGGGTTAGATCTTCCTGTCCGAGGAGGAAGTCCTCGACACTCTCGGGAGACCAAGAACAGCAAGGGTAGTCACAAGCCCTGGAGGGACACATGATCTCACCACGGCGCCTCGGTGCCCAGTGTGCCCCGTTACTTGGGATACTATGGCATCGGACAATGCCTGTGCCCTCATTGAGGCAAGAGCTTGTGTTATCGATTTGACGAGGCTTTTGAAACCGCACGCCCGCCTGGGCGACGTTGGAGTTCCGCAGATATACTGCTTTCCCGAATATACGTTAGAAACAGAGATAGGGTGTCGGTAGTGACCTGTGGGCTTTTACGGTGCACGTCATTCGAGATTCGTACTGAAAGACGGCTGTTTGACAAGTTCGATGAGGAGACGGATGAATATCTCTGGGGGGTAGCCGTAATTCTGGGGAAGCTCCCTGAACCGTGGTGATCTGAAACGAGGGGGGAGCGAGAGCACATCTTTGGAGGATGAGGCAAACGGAGACGGGCAGGTTACCGAGGTTATGGGACGTGAGGAGCCCCGGCCGACACGACCGATGGAAGGGGAGTTCGGGCCGGGAGCCTTCCAAAGGCCAGAGGCGAGGTCATTGTGCGAGGTTCTCGCGGATGACCTGATTTACGAGTATGGGCGTTGCCCGGATGGCGTTCACCGTGATATTTCTGATGGGGAAATTGAGCTTCTCTCGCACCTTCTCCCGAAGTTGCTCAAGAATACTCCCCAGGAGCGTACCTTGGTCGCCGAAGCCTTTGAACACGACTGGTATTCAACATGGCTGATCTGAGGCAGTGCTTGTGATGAAGATGGAGGTGCACTTTGAAACCCAGTCCTCGGTGATGTTATTACTATTCCAGTCTCCTCACTTGAAGATTCAGCACTTGCCCTAGGTTATGAAACCAGCTCGCTCTTGCCAAGTTAGTCTATAGGAATGATACAAGATCGTGACTACGTGAAGCGGGCGTTGTGATACACCACATGCATCGTCGACGGGTTCGTGATGGGTGCACAAAGCTTGAAGACTCTGATTGCAACGGGTTCATCTCCTTGTTTTATGGTCCCATGTCCTAAAGGTGAGAGCGCGTGATTAGAGGTGAGAGGGAAGCAAACATTTCTCTCGACTGGTTATTTGCTCGGCTGCGGTCTGGTTTAGCTCCGCCTTCCAAAGTTTTCCCCAGCACCCAGGTATTTAAATCATCCCAACCTCCCAGATTATTCGTGGCGATTCCCATTCTGGCTTCTACGAATCCAGACCAACAAACATCAACAAAATCAGATAAAAGAAGACTGCCACTATGCCCCAAGACATTATGCCGCAGAAATTCAAGGGCGAGATCACAGTTCTTACCTCTTCCCTCTTTGACCCGAAGCAGAAATGTTTCATTTCGAACATCTCGCTCGTCATCGACGCAAACACCGGCCTCATCACTAAGGTCTACAAGCGAGGCAATGATGAGCCGGCGGCACTACCCAACAGCACGGCAGCCGCTACACCGGAGGCCCACAAGACTACCGTCGACCTTCGCGGCCTGACCGTGCTCCCGGGCCTCGTGGATTCGCACACCCACATCTTCCTGCACCCGTACTCGGAGGCAGGTCCGTTGTACCAGATGCGCGACGAGAGCGTGGTGGAGCGTGTGGTGCGTGCCACCAACCACGCGCGCGCCGCGCTCGCCGCCGGCTACACGACGTACCGCGACCTCGGCACCGAGGGCCTGCGTGACGCTGATGCCAACTTCCGCGACGCCGTCAACCGCGGCCTCGTCCCCGGCCCCCGCATGTTCGTCGCCACCGAGTGCATCGCTTCTAGCGCCGGCTACGAGCTCCGCCGCGAGAACAGCCTCCCCGGCGTTGGGCCCTGCTACCCGCGCATCTCCGACCCCGCCGATGGCGTCGACGGCGTCCGGGCCGCTGTGCGGAGACGTCGTAAGTACCTCCCCAAACCAAACCATCTCTTTTATTTCCCCCCACCTTCCCTTCCATTCCAGTAGTGTTTCTCGCTATTATATATACATTTTCCTATGACATATTCAACAACGCCTGGCTCTTTCCTATTTACCATGCCAGAAAGGACAGCTTAACTGACTCGCTTGCATGATGCAGTGGGCGCCGGCGCGGACATCGTCAAGTTCTATGCCGACTACCGAAAGCGGTCCCTACGATTCCCGCCGCCCTCGTGGCCGGGCGCGCCCGAGATCATGTTCCCGCCCTCGAGCGACCCGTTCACAGGCCAGAGGAACCCGAACGCGCTGCTGTTCACGCAGGAGGAGATGGACGCGATGGTGTCGGAGGCGCGGGGTTCGCGGGCGCCGGTTTCAGCTCACGCACAGAGCCCCGAGGCAGTCATCATGGCAGCGCGCGCCGGCGTCACGACCATCGAGCACGGCTACATGCCCAGCAAGGAGGCGGTGCGCGCCATGGCCGATCACGGCACCATCTTCGTGCCCACGCTCACCGTGTACGAGGACTGGTACGGAGACGTCCCCGGGGTGCTCGACGCCATCCTCGCACACACGCGCGCAGTTTTCGAGGCCGGAGTCCGCGTCGCGGCCGGCGGTGATACCGGCGCCTTCGCCCACGGCGACAACGCACGCGAGCTCGATCTCCTCGCCCGCGCCGGCCTGCCGCTCCCGGACGTCCTGCGTGCTGCCACGCTCCACGGCTGGGAGGCCTGTGGCGGCGACCTGTGCGGCCGTCGCTTCGGCTGCCTGGAGGAGGGATACGCCGCCGACATCATTGCTGTCGATGGTGACTTCGAGAAGGACCTCGGCGCGCTGCGGAAGGTGAAGTTCGTCATGAAGGATGGCATCATCTATAAGGACGAGCTCGCTTGAGCGTTGGATGTCTTTCCTGCGTCGAATATGGACTTGGTCTCGGCGAGGAGCACATTCTGGTTGGTCCCGGGTGCGAAGGAGGCTTCGGTCCCGGCTGCAAGGGAGGTTTCAGCGCATTCTTGCGCTCTATGTTCATTGAGCCGATTTCCATAGAGGATGCTCTTTCAAGTATTCACGCGCAGACTTAGACACTGAAGAATCATTCATAAAACTCCTGGGCTGTTTGGACACCTACCTCGACAACTACCTACAGTGAACTTAGGACTCGGATAATTGTAGACGAGGGGGGTACTTCTCCATTCCTGAGGAAGGGTGATTATCTGAATTTTATCCCCTCCTTAACTATTTTCGTTGTGCGCGGAACAAACCCTGGCTGGAAGGGTCAACCGAAGGATGTTGAAGCGGTAACAGGATAGGGGCTTGAGCATAATCTGAATCGTTCTCTCGGTTACATTGCCACCGTATAATGTGCCTCGTTTATCCCGAAAGAATACTAGAACCATGTTTGCATTATTCCTCCTCGTACTGCATGGCTAGCTTAGACAATAACCGACCGAGTGTACTCGGAAGACGGAAGATAGCATCGGAGGGCTAAGGACGTTTTCTTCCGCCATTGAAGAAACTGAAGCAGGTGGAATCCTGGCATATTTAGAGATCTGACTTCGAACATTTCACCCTAGCTACGCGCTTTCGCTTGTTTTCAGGGAGCCGACTTCAGATGGGAAGAGAAGGGTACTGAGACTTTGCTTTTCGACGTCGTGACTCGACTCTCTACTTCAGGTCCTCGATAGAGCTATAGCACTCCTCATCATGTTCGCGGGATCCTACCAGACGCTTAGACCTGGGCTTGAAAAGGTTAGGGAGAGAGGGAGTATCCGGGGTTGAGCATATCAAGGAGGAGGAGTCGATGGTTCAGAGGCCAGCTGGTTAACGAAAGGTAAGCCCATTCAACAACCTGGGCGTCTGGCACCTGTTGCCCAGGTGGTACCTGTTTACCATAATAGGTCGGAAACAATGGACTAACTATACAGCCGACGCACACCCCACCAAAGGGTCCAAGCTTTATTAAGCCGCGAGAATTCTGACCATTCGGATCGGTTCTTCTTGCATCCCGTAACGCGATCCCAACCTGGAGCAATGGGCACGGTAACTGGGCGGCAAGAGCCGTGGCCAGCACTCTGTCGTGGACCTGGCTCGAGCGCGTCCGCCAGACCATTTTAAATAATGGCCCAGAAGGATCTATGCTTCAAGTGTGCGAGACCCCCCAGACCCTGTGCTCGTGCTACCCTCTTGAGCTGTACCCTTATCCCTGTTCTTCCGTTCCGCGTCCCCCCCGTTCCTCGTGATACAGCTGTCGTGATGGCCTTGTGTGATTGGTCCGTCCTCTAGGACGACCTCCTGTTTACCTGTAACCTCGTCGACCTCAAGTCGACCTTCCCCCATTGCTAATCGCCATCGAGTCTTCACCCAAATCTCCCCTAATTGTCTCCAATTGTGCTTCGAAGTGATCGCAAGCCATTAGCGACCCAGCATCACGTCTTAAAATTGCAGTCTCCATCCCCTTTTAAGCTTGATTCTGATCCCGTGAGCTCACCATGCCTGTCGAACTCCGAAAGCGAAAAGCACCTGCGCCTCCGCCAGCGCCGGCGCCCAAGAAGCAATCCAAGACTTCCAAGGTAGCTACGAAGGTCAAGGAGGCTGTGACAGGGAAGACTGCCGAATCTGACAAGAGCAACGGCTCATCCAAGCCCGCGAAGCCCGTTGTTGGTGATACCATCACTTTCGAGGGCTTCGGTGGCGAGGTTGAGACTAACGACGGCACTAAGACCACCTTGAAGGCGCTCATTGAGGAGAGCAAGTCCGGTGTTGTTCTGTTCACTTACCCCAAAGCTTCAACTCCTGGCTGTAAGCATAGACCCGATGATAATATGCGGCACACTGAGCTGCTGGGGTCTGACTTGATATAGGCACGAACCAAGCCTGTCTATTCCGAGACTCCTACGAGCCGCTTACTGCTGGCGGCCTTGCCATCTACGGCCTCTCCACGGATTCGCCCAAGGCCAACACCGCTTTCAAGCAGAAGCAGAACCTACCTTACACGCTGCTGTGCGACCCCAGCGCCACCTTGATCGAAGCCATTGGATTCAAGAAAACTCCCAAGGGCACTACTCGCGGCGTCTTCGCTGTCGATAAAGCCGGCAAGGTCTTGATTGCTGAGCCCGGTGGCCCTGCCGCCACTGTCGATGCTGTCAAGAAACTTGTCGCGGAGTTCGACGGAGAAGCTAAGAAGGAAGAGCTAGCGGCTGAGGAAGCCGTGCCTACCAATGGAGAAGCTTCCGAGGAGAAGAAAGATGAGGAGAAGGAAGCTGAGCAACCTGAGGATCCCGAGAAGACTGCTGAATGAGTCCATTTGGGATCAGACACTAGTCTGGATATGAGTATGTTGAATTTTGTTTCCTAGTAGGAGTATTGGGGAAAGAGTATTATAGGAGGACATTGGGTACCGGGTTTTCTACTTGTTTGATTTTGGTCGTCGTAAATGAATTTTGTCAAGTCCTTCGGATGTGTTCCAATGTACGCAGCTCAGATATATAACTCTTTCGACTTATTAGGGCCGTATGCCCTACCTCAGAGCTACGTAGGAAAGGATGCCTAGAGATTGCTGACCTATACTCCAAGTGCAATAAACAGCCTTTCATGACGAGGCTTGAGACTGGCGAATGCTGCATGGGGTCCTTCATGTATGCGTTAGAAAAGAAACAGTGCTCAAGCCGGGGAGTGTATGTTGCCTCTTATCAGTGTCGCACGGAAACTATGTGGACCGGCAACTGTGGCGCCACCAAGAAATTGTTAGTGAGGTACTTTTTGTAGCCCCTCTGGCCAATGACATTACCTTGATTAACTACAATCCATCGTCAATTGAGCAACTCAGCGACATATCAACGTCCGAGCCCGAAGCTTTGCCATCGCACTCAATTGAACCTCACAACCCTGACGATGGCGTCCAAGTTAAGCCCGTCACTTCTCAGGACGGCCGCTCGCTCGGCGTATCGAGCCCAACGGCCACATATCTCACATGTCCGAGCCTTCACGGCCGGTAGCTCCCGGAGAAGTGCTGCTCTCGCAGTGGTATGTCTGTCCCTCTTTAGCAACCCGCTCATTGCTCGTCTCTCTGCTGCTCAGTGGTTACGAAATGGCCTCTCGTACCAGCCGCCTTGATTACTCTTCGTTCGATTATTCCAGCCCCTCTTCTTCACATATGACCAAAGACAGCACAACTAACCCGTGCACTTCGCAACAATAGCACCGGAACACACCCGACAACAACCCCGACATCCCCTTCAAGTTCAACGCCCAGAATGAGGCCATCATCGCCGAGATCCTCAAGCGCTATCCCCCGCAATACAAGAAGGCCGCCGTGATGCCCCTGTTAGACCTGGGCCAGCGCCAACACGGCTTCACCTCCATCAGCGTCATGAACGAGGTCGCGCGCGTTCTCGAGATGCCGCCGTCGCGTGTCTACGAGGTCGCTTCCTTCTACACCATGTACAACCGGTCACCGGTGGGCAAGTACCATGTCCAGGTTTGCACTACGGTGAGTCTCCGCGCCTTTTCGATATCCGAGCTGCTCGGCGACTTTGGCTTCATACCGACCCCATAAAGCTGGGTTCCTTCTACATTGGGCGGCTTCATATAAGAGCGGGAATCATGATGCAATAGAATATCCAGAGCACATATCCGCTCCCAGTGCGTTCGCATAGAGATCAGGGCTGACGGATCTACCAACAGACACCCTGCCAGCTCGGCGGCTGCGGCAGCGACAAGATCGTCAATGCCATCAAGGACCACCTGGGCATCAAGCAGGGCGAGACGACGGCCGACGGGCTCTTCACCTTCATTGAGGTCGAGTGCCTCGGCGCCTGCGTCAACGCACCCATGATCCAGATCAATGACGACTACTATGAGGACCTGACGCCCGAGACGACCAAGCAGCTGCTGACGGCGCTCAAGGAGGCCGCCACCGCCACCGACCCCTCCAAGGTCAAGGTGCCGGCACCGGGGCCCCTCAGCGGGCGCCAGACCTGCGAGAACAGCGCCGGGCCCACGAGCCTGACGGAGGAGCCCTGGGGCATCGAGAAGACGAGGCCGGACCTGTAGGTGTAATCCTGCGAACGCTTGTCAGGAGAGGCTGGGTTGCGGGGGGGCGCGAGACGGAGCAGAGGGAATGGCGATTCAAGCTGGCCTAGACACTTTTGTATATAAGTCCCACAAAATAGGTCCATTCGAGGCCCTCACGGTGTTAGATCCCACTACACTGATGCGATGAGCTCCTATTGTTCTTACTTTTGCTTGCGCTACGGGAAAGTAAGATGCCGGCATTGCTTGGTAACAAACCGCTATGCGATAGTCATGTCATCGTTCCTAACTTTATCAATCTGAAATAAACCTGGTACCTCTATGGTTGACGAGGCGGTCTGCCATGCGGCAATCTCTATACGTCGCTAGTGTTAGTTGAAGCACCATATCCAGGATGGCTACCTAGTAAACTATCAACAAGGTAAGATATCTGTCAAGTCTATCCCGCCTGGGTACTCGGCAGACGACCCGACCCTATCGAGGTACGCGAGACCGGTCTCGTGGGCTGCGTTTCAGGAGTTGCCTCTTCCCTGGCTTTCTCAACCTAGCTCTAGGGGGCGCGAGATAGTTCGTCGTCTCCAGGTTTCCCACTGGTATCGTACATAGGTCACGGCGGCATGGTGCTGAGGCCGGAGGGGATATTGACGTTCGACATCCCCTTCAGTGGTTCAAGTGCTAACGGGTATATCTATGCGTATGCCACCCTATCGCTCCATTAGAGAATGTAGAAGTATGGTGGCCCCTTCTTATTGATCATTTTACGAACGACGCCGTCGAATCGCCCTTGGGTGACATTATCAAAATTGCCACTTAGTTAGATGTTGTCTTGGGACTATTTGCAGTACACTATCTGACTGACAATGTTTCCTGCCATGTGTGCATATATTGTACTAGCTGCAGCAGGAAAGGGGATGGTCAGGCACAGGCTGGGGATTCTGAAGACGTAGGTATTTGGGTTTCGGAGAGAAATAAGTTCTTATGCCAGGCATGGATGAACAGAGGAAATTATATAAAGAATAGGAAAAACAGGAGCAGCATAGCCCGCATTCTGAGATTTACCAAAGCCGTTTGGTCCAATATATTTGACCGGTGTATAGAGGAGATGCTGACGTGCTTGCGTGTCTTCACTTGTAAGTATTGGACGTAATATAAATTTAAACAAAGCCGTATCTTTATATATATATTTATTATTTCTCTTTTTGAACTTTAACTTATAGTATAATTTAATTATTTAAATTGGTTTAATATTTACTATCATTAAACGTAACTATTATTTCCTGTTAATTGTTCGGATTTTTACGATACGACTGCCAATATAAACCGTACGACTTGGTTTAATAATTGGTTAACCTTTGTACCCGTCATATCGGGGCTACCATTTTTCTGCAACTGTTTTACTACACTGCGTCGTGAGCTCTGGAGTTTTCCAATGAATGTCCTTCGGTTCCTTTCATCGACAAGGTAATTGCCGAATTCGATGCTTTGGGCTTGGTTTCTTGTCTGTTGAGTGGGATGATATCTTGTCGGCCAAAGCTCTCGGCATTGTTCTCGACCCTGATGTGTTCTGAGATCAACCTCATAGAACTCAAAAGGCTCTTGGCGGTTCTGATAATGGACGTCCACGACCCATGTCTGAGAAGGAACTGGAGAGTTGGAAGGCAAGCGGCAAAAACGCCAACGCCACATTCCACGAGTCCCCAATAAAGATATTCTGTGACGACAACTGAACTGGCGTTAGGAGGATCACCGAGCGCAGAGATCGTCTCATGGCTATCACTTACGAATACCGTCTTGGTCCGGGCTAAAACCTATTGCGACGATATTGGCCACCACGATAAGTCGTATGAGGGAGGCTACAATGGTCCTATCGGGCCGAGCATTCAGCACGAGCTAACGACATACAGAAATAGGAGAAGGGAAATGTATCGGAAATGTATCATACACTGATCCGAGGAGGAAGATTGCGATAACGGATATCTTTTTCCCCCTTGAGAGATTCAGTCGCCAAATCTGGGCGCAGGTCAGCGTGGGTCGACTTGGCCATCCGCGGGTACTAACCAGAGGAATTGGTGTGCAGATGATTGCAACGTCCGTAATAAATCCCGTAATACAGACAGCGAGCACCAGCTGCATGGTCTGCGTACAGTGGCTTACAAGGTCCATAGCGGACCCCCAGTTAGCCCAAATATTCAGTCTACACTGAAACATAGAAGCAAAAAAGAATGATATCGACCACAAGACCATCAATATTATAAGCGCCGTGAGAAGATGGCCGGATAGACTTTTCCTAGTAACTGCGAATATTCGCAGATAAAAGAATAAAAAGCTAGCCTTAACGCTCCCTAGTGCTAGCGGAAGCATCATGCCGAAAGCCCATTGGATCTATAAGTCACAGTCAAAACTCGCTCTATCAATACCAAGGTCGATAGACATTTTACCTTGTAGACGAGAGTTATTTGAGGAGTTGTAATTTCGAGGGGGTTGCCAGTGAAGTCAGGGGGTATCCGGGTTGGGTACGCAAGCGCCGCCTGAGAAACGCCATATGTTATCGCGACAGCAATTCCAGCAACCAAGATCTGGAAATGTAAGTAAATTGCGTGAGAGTATGATATACGACCGATCACTTACTGTCGCAGGTAGCATAAGCCAGTCATCCACCTTTAGGGGTTCCCTTTGCCTGGTTCGAGCCACAAACCTCAAGGCCACGGCAATGATGTCCAAAACAGTCAAGCATATTGCCGCTGCTACGACATAGCCCGGCTTCGTCACGTATTCCCGCTCGGTAGACATCGCCGGAAAGTAGGACCGAAATAGTTGCTACTCCAAAAGATGGAGGGTAGTCACAGGGACGCAAACGAAGGAAGGTAATGCTTCCAAGCTATCAGTTGATGGTGTTAATATTTCCGCTTCCTGCTTCCTAGAGAACAGATTCAGGTGGGCATACTGTCCGGCATAGAAGTGATGAATAACAGTTGGAGTCAACATCTACGTGGTTATTACCGAATGCTTGACCATCCTGAATCCTAGATGTGACGGCATCTATTATTAGCCAGCACCTCGTATATGTCAATCATTGTTAAACGTAATTCAACGGCGATAAGCAAACCAGCCAAGGCATGACCCAGGTTTTGCACCCCTGAAGTGTAGCAGTGGATGAGGATCTACTTATCCAGATGTCGGTATGCTCACCACCCAGGAGCTGCGCATGGCAGGATGGCTAGCTTCTACGTTGCAGTCAGTGGCCAGCCCGTGAGATCAGGGACCGCATCGCTAATATACATATAGACATGGGCCTTCTAGACAGCCAATATCGCAATAGAGATGCAGTAATGCTGAGAACTATAGCATAATTCCTATACATGCAGAGCGCCACTGCCGTTGTCTACCCGCTAGGGGGCTTTCTGAAGGTGGGTAGCACTTCATTTTTATTCGCCCACATTGATCCAATCGGCTTCAGCGCTGAGTGGCTTCCCGTTTAAGCCTAGCACCTTCGGAGAAAAAAACGCCCAGTCGCCTCCTCGCAGATAGTTGCTCTGTTCAATTAGTGGGCATTTGCAAAGAGCGGCCGAATAGCAATCCCGGTACTGCATAAATACGACCTCGGCATGTTACAACGCTTGCCAACTGCATACCGCACTGCAGTTTCTTCTAGCCATCATGTCAGCCTTGCTAGCTTGGTCGTAATGTAGTTTCCTTTCTTGACCAGCAACGCCTCTTTATTGCATTCACTCATACATCCTAATTGGTCCTATTATATTAGCCGGCCGAAGTATCCCTCAGGGCCAACTACCCTCACCTCGTAATTCCGTGCTACTACCGCGCGTCCTTCGATCTGCATCTTACTGTGCCATATATCACCATAGTTATCACAGCTTCGTCTGTAACTTGAGCTTATTGGCGGTTCCCCTTCAAACGCTTATTACCGAACACTGCCTACAGTCTCCCTGCCGTAATTTGCCCTCATACGGACCCTTACTGCGAAAATGGGCACTTAACGTTATACCGCGAGATATATGATGACAAAAAGTGTTACGATAATCCTAAGTGAAGGATCGAATTTTGTGCTGTTGGCCAGTTGGACAAGTAGGGCGAGTTAAAATATGGATATGTAGTTAGAAACCCTCGGTCTTTGGCCCCACCTATCTTCAGTACTGGATGTCAACACCGGATGCCAGCACCCCTAAGTCGACTAACAATGGAGTGGAGCGGGACAAGTAGTCACTTGTTAGGTAAGTCACATACTTGCTCCCGTAAAGTAGCCTACCTTAAATCGAGACCATAGGAATTCTCTGTGTTACCATTCAGATAACTGTTAAAATACTGACATTAGAACTGTTATGTTTCCCTGCTTGCTATAATTTCCGTTAACGTATATAGATTCGCAGGACCCAATAATTTAAAGCAGTTTACGTATATCGGATATCCGGCTTATTAATATAAGTGCCCTATTGCATATAGGGCATAATTCTGGACTTAAGGGCCAGGGAGCGATTTATAAACTGGGAAATTTAATAATGTAAGTGCTGCTAAATAATCCACCTGATATGCGCATTCCTGAGATTTTTTTAAACCCCAAGCTGGTCTCGTTACTTCCGGTATTTCAGGTCAACCCAATTTCGAAGTCCCTTCGTTGAATCGCGGGGAGGTTGCCACTTGAATGAGTGCCGTATCCGTCCATTAGAACACATCAACGACGTCCTCAGCCCCCTGGGGGACAGGTCTATCAGCCTCAATAACGTTAGACCAATCCCCGGATGCTTCGCCATCTAGATACCATGAGCTAACTTGTAACCTGAAGGAAACATGGGGATTCATACATATAGCAGGTAAAGCATCGACAGCGACAAAGGCAAGGAATGCCATTAGGAGACTGAGAGGTTGCATATTCGGTGAAGGCGAAGTTCTGGCGAGGAGACGTTTTTTTCAAGACAATGAATGTTCAGATGATCTGTGATGATTGGAAAGCTCATCCCTTGAGCGAAGGGGTCTTATATACCCATCACTATGCCTGTGCGGCTTCAGCATCTAGGCACACTACCAGACTACACTAGTCATGATTGAGGCATTACCGCATTAAGTCGTATCTACTACCCTCCTATGCCAAGTTACACTGGTATCCTTGACTATTGATGTAACATCGGGCTGACCAAAGATAGCTCTCATGAGGCTGTGTGAGAGGTTCTGTTGCTTCCGCTCCCTATCCTTCCGCAGTCTTCTTTTACACGTTCTGATTTCTCGTCTGTTTCATTCCGCGTTGGTTTATCTTCTCCCAGGATATACTTTTCATACAAGCTTGTGTTTGACTTCTATTCGCTTTTGCAGATCATGCCGTCAACGTCTTCTGCCCATCTTCTACCATTTCGAGATGCTTCAAAGGAAGAGGAAGACTCGTTGGATGGGTTTCCGTCACGATCCATGAGAACCAGGTCTCCCAAACTTTCCACCTGGCACCGAGTGTACATAGCCTTACTCCATATCTGCATCGTTGTCATGGCCATTAGAATGTGGAACAACAGCAACTATGGTCCGCGGCCTCTGCAGGAAGACCGTAGTTGGTGTAGGTATCCTCGCACGACGCACACGCCTTCAGTTAGACACTGACGACAGGTGCAGCCCCAGTTCAAGATTATATCGAATATGAGATT
Organism: Monosporascus sp. MG133; assembly: GCA_004155925.1. NCBI lineage: Eukaryota > Fungi > Ascomycota > Sordariomycetes > Xylariales > Monosporascus > Monosporascus sp. MG133. The sequence goes on along the minus strand of QJNX01000094.1, from coordinate 43,841 downwards.
AATCAAGAGCATGCCACCGACCACAACAAGCATAGCAAATACTCTGGGCCCCCTACAACAGAGCAAGATGCGGCTTGGGGTGCTTTGATCAAACGTATGTTGTAGTTTCCATTTATTATGATAACGACTTATCAGAAGCAGCCATATTCTTCAATGCCAGTCTTGAAGAGCTTCGCCGCGGAGGAGAGTCACTGGATAATCTAGCAGCGGTCAAAGGAGGCGGGTATGCCGCTACCATTGGCGTATATCACGAGCTTCACTGCTTGGTAGGTTCCCCTTTGCCCACTCCATATATATGGAAGCTAACCCCTTTCCAGCGGCAACTTAGATTCTATCTTTTTCGCGACAAATACTATCCCAACCTTACCAGGGCAGAGGAACTTTATCTTCACGGGCACTTAGGTATGTGATGTTGACGCCGGGCGTTACCATACCAATATATGTTGAGATAACCGTATATAGATCACTGCATTGAGTCACTGCGACTGACTATCATGTGCCACGGGAATAGCGGCTTGTATTCATTCGCATGGGACGACCCTGAAGCACCTAAACCCGCCACACAGTCCAATTCACGAGCAGTCTGCGTAAAATGGAGTTCAATTGAAAATTGGGCTCGCTCTAGATCGCTCCCTGAGATCATCTGGGAGAGGACGGACAGAGTACATGTAGATATGTCGGATGATACTATGAAGCCGGAAGTCGGATGAAGCTATTATGATGCAGCCAGGTTCGTAAGATACTGTCAAAGAAGCACCCTATATATCCCTAGCAGGTTCATCGTACAGTCCGGGTGCCGACTTAACATTCGACCAATATAGAGGCATGAATTCCTACTTCAAGGCTCCCGTTATCCACCCACGCCTAATACAGCATCAGGACCTATATCAAACTCACGTTTGCAGCCGAGTCGATTGATTCCTACCTATGCTGAAAGGAGCTGCTTAAATATCTTTACCGAGGATTATCCCATCGGAAAAGTTTATCAAGCTTCATTTGCACTGCAGGTCCATACGATTTCTACTGCGCAGAAGTGGTAGGTACTTTGAAGGAAGGAGCCATCAATGTGTAAAATGGGTATTTCAACTGGAGCTTCGAGTTTGGCTTGTACCTAACATCTTCGTCATCCTTAGACCACCCAAAAGAACCTCATCTTTTCTAGCAGAGCATCAGGTACGGGCGGTCTCCATCAACCTCTAACGCAAGGCGGAATCAAAGTGGGGGTTAGTGGGATGACGCAGTAGGTGTTGGACATGTAGAAGGGCGGGATACCCCTGGTGGCGTTACCGATAACCCCCTGCACTCCGCCTTTCTGCCGCTGATCCCGTAGCTGCCGGGTCATGCAAGTTGGCAGGTAAATTGTAACGTCCCTGGTCGGAATCGTACCTGAAAGCCTCGATGGTATCCACCTTTGTTAAAAGTTCATTCTTCTGACTAATACGGACATACTGTCGGCAATTGGTTGATTTCAGGTGTTGCCGGCTGGTGGGCTTTGTGGGCCAGGCAGCAGAATGCTGCCTGGGACAGCCTTTGTCCACTGATGATCCTTTGTCACCCAATCGTGTATGTAAGGGCGATTGCCCGCGGACTAGATTAGTCCTTTCCTAGAACACCATTAGAGAACACATAGAGAGTTACGCCAGATTCCTGCATTTGATCACTGTGACTGCTGACACATACCCTAGTAAAAGATGGAGGTCGGATACTTTGGTAGCATTCCAGATAACCCCCTGGACTCCGCCTTTCTGCCGCTAATGTCGTAACTACTAGGTTGTCATGCGGTTGGCAGGTGAATTGCAACCTTCTAGGTTAGAATCGTATGTGAAAGCCTCGATGGCACCTACCTTCATTGAAAGTTCCCTTTTTCCGATCAATACGGACGTACCCCAGCAGAGATGGAGGTATCCCGTCCTTTTTAGGTCAGGTTACTGCATACGACATGGTAACACCATGCTCCATGAAAGCAAATAAACCCCCTCCGTATTACATTACGTTGAGGGGAATCATTGAGGGGAGTCATTGAAGATGACCTGGCCAAATAATACAGCCGCTTCCGTTCAGCCCCTCCGTGAATAGTGATGGTCGAGCTTAGAAATCCTAGCCGAACACCATTATCCAAAAGGATGTGGAAAAAAAAATGGAGAATATTAAGTGACTGCGGCGTTCGATGCGTGAAATTCATAGAGTCCCGAGCCAGTCTCTCGTCGTCTTAGCTCTGCTGCATCTCCCTAAACTTGTGCAGTGCCTCTTGCTTGTGGGCACTCATATCCAAACCATAAATGAAATCCCATCTAGGTGCCAGGAGCGCTCGTAATTTCTCTGGATCTAGACCTGCATCTGCGTGCTGTCCACAAAATATCAATCCTGTCTCCCTACTTGAGTCGATTACTCTTTGGCAACGCGGCCGTCTGACGGCATCATATGCCTTGAAAGCGGCCTTGATATCTGCCGAAGTAGTAACATTGCCGAGAAGTTCCTTAAGAACCATAGCATCTTCGAATGCCATCGCCGCGCCCGAGCCTTGCCATGGGGTTGTAGCATGAGCGGCGTCTCCTATAATACATACAATACCGCTCGCATAATTTGGGGTTGCCTTGTGCTCCCACTGAGAATAACCGTGCAGGTCATCTTGTTCAAGGCAAAGCTGCCAGTGTACTTAGCTTATATCCTTCAAGATTGGAGAACCAGTCTTACCTCGATCATTCCCTTTGCAATTGGGCCATTAAGCCAGCCACTCAGCGTCTGAGTTAAAGTCTCTTTAGTTAGCACACGCATTCTCTCGTGAGTTGGTGAGTGTTCGACAGCAGATATAATGCATTGCACCATGGTCCTGTTTTCCAATACATCATGCACCAGGAACCCACCATCTCCGACCCATCCATACTGTCGGTCCAGCTCAAATAGTTCTTCTCCTAGCACAGCCTTTGCCCTCTCGAGTGGTACCAGATTTCTGCAGTCCCAAAAGCCCGCCGGCGACGCAGCGAATTGGTCAGCATCATCCTGAAGAACGTACGAGCGCACCGAGCCGAATATTCCATCGGCACCGATGACCGCGTCGAACCTCTCCACGGTCCCATCTTCAAACACTACCTCGACGGCATCCATATCTGGTATGCGGTTGATTGCAGCCAGTTTCTTGTTCGTATGGAGAGAGTCCTTAGGCAGTGGCGCAACCAGTTCACGAAGCAGAGAAGCGCGATGGACGATCATCCCGGGATCAGCGCCCGAAAGGTCGAAGATGGTTTGGCCAGCATACGGTCCAGACCCCTGTAAATGCTATTAGTCCTGCGATTATATTAATACCAAATCACGTACCACGACACTACGGGTACAGTTCATGGGAACTGCCCCTGCTCTCTTCAGGAGGTCATCTTTTCTGCCAGGAAGTACATGTTCCAGCGCTTGTTGCGCATTGGTACCGAGTCCAACAGCCGCCCCACGCTCTGAAAAGCTAGGTGCGGATTCGTATATCTGAATGTCGATATGTGGGATATGGACAAGCGCATTCGCGAGGGTAGCTCCAGCAAGGCCGCCACCAATTATGGCGATACGTAAGGGGGGATTGTTTCTAGTGGCCATGCTTGTAGATCATGCCTGGAAGGAGAGAGATGAATAGGGAAGAGAACCGAGTTCTTGCCATCAGGGTATCTACTTATAGGGCAACAGCTGTTCCAGTGGTAAGCTTGCCTCATATCCATAAATCGACAAGACTATTGGTCATCTGCGGCACGACGCATCGTATAGATGACATGCGTCGGGTCCAATCAGAGTCAGGATGTGGTTGCATCAAAACTCAGCATGCGGCTGGGTTTCTTGGTGTATTTTGGGATAGTACGTTTTGTTGTTAGATATAGGGGATATCAGTTCATAGTCTAAGTGTGTTCTAGAACACTAATGGAACTGTTCTAGGTGTATAGGTCCACGCAACGGGATAATGTTCCTCCGGATATCCGAAGCTCCCTGATCAGGTGATTTCAGCATGCTGTAACACACCAAGCTCGCTGACATTTGTACTTTATCCTAAACTCGGGCTGATATATTATGTATTATCCTCAAATTAGGGATGGCATATCACGTACTAACCTATAAAAGGGGCTGGTATCTGCTAGAGGGCCATACGTAGGGCGTTAGTTGCAACATTTTTTCTGAAGGTTGGTGACACACTCTTTTTTTTCCCCCCCAACATCCACCCAATCAACATTCGCAGGAAGAGCTACCTTTAGCCACACCTATTTTACACTATGATACATGTACCAACACCGGTCATTATTACTGTCGCAAAAGCTACGCCGCTATTGCATTGCTCGCAATAGCGTTATATATACCCACGGCAATTATAATTGCAACATTGCATTCGGCGTAACGAGACGTTGTGTATCGGGCTAGCTGCCGATTTATAGCAGTACCCGCAACTTGAAGCCCTACTCGTTGCGTACCGCGATATGTGTGGCTGAAGTTGATGGTGCGGGGAAGATTTTAGCGTTTTTTTTGCACCTCCACTGTATTAGCGGCGATAAGGAGCCCGACGTTGGCGTCACGAGGCGTATGTAACGACCCCGCCAGTAACTACGTATCGCCCCAGATAGTGGCCAGGTTTAGCCCACATGCCACTCGGAAGTCTCTTACTGTATGAACAAGACACGAGAAACATACTTGTCAATTCCCCTTTGTTTCTCGGAGAAATGGACAAGGAGTGATTCACATCATTTGGAATTTCCGACGCATTCGAGATTCCAATATGGTACTTCTTCTCTTATTCCTAATATATGTAATCCGTTGGTGCTTTTCCATCGCTCGTAAAGAGTAGGTTTTTGATACACAACTTTCAAAGCCGTTGTGCAAGCCCCTCCCCAATCTTACGCCACCTATAAGGCAGGTCAACAACCTTGAGTTTAACGTACGTTACCTACGCAGCCTACAATAGCTCAGGACCAAGAAACCTTCGGCGACTTTTCTAGGGCGGACTAGAATACTAGCTCCCCCGTTCCTCAGCTCATTTGATTCATTCATTCACTCCTTGAGTTCATGACTCGTCCCTCATTGTCGTCGCAATCGCTATCTCCCTCTAAGAACATTCTACCACCAATCTGACCGACAAAATGGACTCGTTCGCTAAACTGAAGCAGCGGGCGGCCGACATCATGCACTCAATTCCGCAAAACATGCCGTCAATGCCTTCTGCACATATGCCGCACAGTAAAGGAGGCCCTCGAACGATGAAAGGAACCTGGCAGCATGTTGACGTCCCGTCGCTGCCTCGGTCCTCCCATTCGCTCAACGTCGTCGAGGGAAGGGCTTATATCTTTGGTGGCGAAGTTGAGCCACGGAAACCCGTTGACAATGACATGCACGTTATCGCCTTGCCTGCCAACAGTGCCCCCGCCGATTACTACGCAGTCAAGGCCAAGCCAAGCCCCAGGAGCCAGCCCGCTCCCGTCACCGAGGAAGACGAGACGGCCGCTGAACTCAGAGACCCCCTCACTGATGTCCCGCTCACCTCTCCGCCTCCAGACGAGCCATCGTCCGCCGCATTCGAGAGGGGCAAGGAAAGCGCTACGGCTCAGGTCCCTTGCGCGCGAATCGGCCACGCGAGCGCTGTCATTGGAACCCGCATCTTCATCTTCGGTGGCCGCACTTCGACCGCAGGATCCACTACTATCAACGAGAAGGGGCGTGTCTGGATCTTCGAGACCAAAACCAACACATGGACATACTTGGACCCCTATCGCAATAGCCCCATTCCTCCCGCGCGGAGCTACTTTGCGGCTGTGGCGACGGACAAACCGCGTGAGTTTGCAAAGAAGCCGCTGCGTCGAGCACCAAGCTGGAAAGAATGGGCCGAGGGCGACTCTGCTGAGGTCGGCATTCCTCAGAGGCCCATAGCAGGCAGCGTCGCGGCTAGGGCTACGGACGAGGATGAAGACGGGTTCGGCACATTCATCATACATGGCGGCTGCCTGGCCGACGGCGGACGGAGCAACGATGTGTGGGCTTTCGATGTCCGCAGCAGGACCTGGAAGGAACTCCCATCTGCGCCCGGACCTGCCCGCGGCGGCGCCGCTCTCGCCATTGCCAAGAGCCGACTCTACCGGTTTGGCGGATTCGACGGAAAGACAGAGCAAGGCGGACAACTGGACGTCCTAACACTAGGGCTTGATGAGTTCGATGACCGGATGAGCAGAGGCGAGATCGGTATCTTCGCACGTGGAGGGTGGGAGAGCCTAGTCGCCCCTACACCGACGGCGCCGCCTGCGCAGGCTTCGGAAGGCGCAGAGACCGGCAAACTAATTCCGGCCGGTCTAGATCAGCCGTGGCCCGGTAGCCGTAGCGTAGCTGGCATGGAGCTAGTCTTCGGCGGCCAGGGCCGTGAGTACCTGGTTCTGATGCTCGGGGAGCGCGACCCCAGCGGTTCGGGCCACGAGGCCGCCGGCAAGTTTTGGGACGACGTCTGGGTTTTCCAGGTCCCGCCGGTCAGTAAGACGGCGGCAAGCTTCACAGACGCCGTCTGGCGGGCCGCAGGCCGCAAGACGGGCGAGGGAGAGTGGACCCCGGTCCAGACGGGCCCCTACGATGACGAGGAAGAATTGGATGCCCGGGGCCCGGGCCCGAGAGGCTGGTTCGCGAGCGCGCCTCTAGGCGATCTCGAGGAAGGGGGTGTTGTCCTCTTCGGTGGCCTGGGTGAGGACAACCGCAGATTAGGCGACGCGTGGATCTTCAGACTGGGCTGATCAAGGTCTCTTCGCGATTTTGAGGACGTGTCGTCGTGTATTTGGGGCTCGGAGCACGTTGGTGATCATTTGGAACGAGATACGAAAGATTGCGAGCCGTGAAAAAAATGGGGTTATATGATATTCCCTGCGTTGAAATTAGTATTCTCCACACAGATATAACCTAATGAAGAAACACTTGGGCGGTATGGCTTTAATGGTATCTAACACCCTTTTCTGCCTTCGTAGGTAAACCGTTGTGCTTCCTCCGCCTTGTTCTCAAGGTGAGATATCGAATTAGACCTGTCAGCTTTGCCCTCAACACTACTCGGAAACCACTTTAACCTGGCTACGGCTACATCGACCAAACGTGACGAAAGCACGACTAGATAGCAAGCCGGGCGCGATTGAAGAGACTGCGAGCTAGTCCTTCTGGATGACTAGGGAGATGATGCCTCTCATTCAATTGAAAGTCGAAATGGGTGGCTCGGTCTCGATATTACCGGAAAGTGGTTGGCGATTACCTCCCCGACGTCGAACAAAGAGAACCCGAAACGTGCCTCACCGCTTTCTCGCCATGAAGTTTTCGGGTACGATGGATTTCTGCTTGTTGCCGATTCAAGGACTTCTACCGAGCTCACGCCTCTTTTGGAACAGAGGACAGACAGATGCTGCTGGGAATTCTCGAGAGGCTCTGGCTAATGTGTCTCGTCGCACTACACATATTCCTTCCTACAAGATAAGATCATGGCCGTCCTCACCTCGGGAACGGGAACGGAACCCCCTATGCACCACCACATCTACTCATCCTCATCCCCTCCATCTCGACAACAAGCCCCGGAAAACCAGGCGGTGGCGATGGCGGCGGCGACAACGACACAACCGACAACGAGGATACCACCTCCGCTACTCTCACACGCCGCCGTGGGCGCCATCACGGGCGCCGCGGCCGGCGCCGTCTGCCTCATGGCCGCGCTCCTCTGGCTCCTCCTCCGCGCGCTCGAGGCGCGCCGACGAGCGGAGTCCCGCGAGTTCGCCGAAAGGCTCCGCAGCGGCGCCCTGAGGCGGGAGTTTCACCTCGGAGAGGCCCTGCGGGGCGGCAGGGGGCGGCTCAGGGGGCCCCGCCACCAGCCCGCTAACACTACGGACAACGACGACAACAGCGGCGGCCCGGATTCCTGCCAAGAGGTACTAATTCGGCGCCATGCCCGCGCACAACGGCCGCCACGAAAGGACGTCGGATCCGCCGGGGCGCATAAGCGCGAGCGCGCAGGAGCTGGCAGACAACAGCCCCGACCACGCACCCTGCTCCCCGCCGCCGCCGCTGCCGCTGGACAGCGGAACCGGGACGGGAAGCATGCGCCGTCCCGGCACCGCGTCCGCCGCCCCGTGTTCCCGGAGCGGTGGATCCGGGAGCGGCGCCGGCGACGGCACCGTCGGCCCGAGCAGGCCGCCGCTGCCAGCGTCGCCGTCAGGGAGGGCGAGGAGAACGGCGAGGAGGCGGGGAGCAATCCCGACAAGTATATCCCGCTCGAGTCGGAGCTGCGCGAGGACCGCGCCATCGAGCGGCTCCGGGCGTGGATCCTATGGGCCGAGGGCGGGCCCGAGGGGCGCGCCGAGACGAGGCGGCTTGAGAGACGCGCCGCGCGGGAGGCGGCGGTGCGCGAGGACAGGGCGCGCTCGATCTTCGAGGGTATCGAGAGGGCGAGGGTGAGGGCCGGTGCTTACGTTTGATGTTTTCTTTTCCGTGCTTGATATTTTTTAGTCATATAATCGACACTCTTTTCCTGTGCTTGCTATCTCCATCATATGCCTGATATATCCGTCCAAGGCTGGATGCATCCCGTGCTACACTTGATGTCTCCTCTCCTAATGCTTGATAGTTCTGTGCCCGAGAAGCCATTCACTCGGTAATGATCTGGCAGGGGAATCAGTCTTCAGCATTGACACCTGTTTGCCGAAATCCGTCGAGCCCCACCCTGAAAATCTGAAGTGGTCTTGGTAAGACTGGTATCACCAGCGTGGGCTAAATGTGATTCATCATGGGGCGCCAGACACCGCAGCCACTGAATCACCGACTATTGCGGATCACATTCCTGGATAGAGAGTGCATTTGGCCCTGCCTGCTGATTAATCGACGAGCGGTTCCCGCTCATCAAACGCTCACGAAGCCTTTAAAGCCGTGAATAACCCACGTAGTTCGCTAGCTGCAAACTTATACATACTCATAGGGGACAGGTCCCGGGACCGCTTCCATGTTATTCCTGTACCATCATTGACATCTAATATCGTCTTCTCATTCCATGTCATCCTTACAAAGCCCAGAAGAGGAGTCAAGCCGTTGACTATCATCCACGAGCGTCGTGCCAACCGACTCACAATGCCTGAGCCGTATAAGGGCAAAAGAACCCGCAGGGAAGGGGGGCTCTAGTCAGGATCCGTGCTCAACCGGCAGTCACCACAGGGGTGGACAAGATGCCAGCGCATCCACTGCAGAGCCATCGAAGAGTCAAGTTGAGCCATCAGCACAACTGCTGAATGCAACAACGCCACAAAGAGCGGATCCATCCTTCTATGGATTAACAGCACAAGCGCATGACCCAACAGCACGCCGTATATCCCATCAATAGCGCCACTCCACGATCCATCAACAGCGGCACAAGCTGTACCGCATCTAATGGCGCAAGCCGTTCGAGAGAGGCAAGTCCCGTACCTGTTACCCTCACTGCATCACGTATACACAAACAGGACCATATGAGTGGCTGAAGATGAAACCATTCCAGGCCCTCCCTCACTTGAACCGGGGAGAATTGGTAGCGGGAGAACTAGAGGCATGCCTTAGATCTGACCTGAATTTCTGGTGGCCCGTAAACCTTTTGACACAGTCGACTCGTGCTTGACATATGCCTGGATTCAAAAACTTACAGAAAGCAAAATTATGACCCTCTTCAGGGGTACCAGGTAACGGCCCGCGCCGTCCCGGCGGGCCCCTCGTCCCAGCAGCAAAAGTAGGTGCGGGCGCGAAACAGAGAGTCTCTAGTGTGAGTACAAGAGGACATCGCCTCTGCATGATAGCTGCTGCTTAGGGGCAGTTCGTCCGGAAGGGAATAGTTGGGTTTATGGTTTACTTAAGGTGACACTGTCCCCGTCAAGCCGCTCCAAGTGATCAACTCGATTGAATTTGCTAGAACTGAGCTATGGACCAAGTCATGAACGTCACTAAGAAGACCCGCCCCATATAGTGGGGCCTTCACACCTGATTGGGCTTATTGAAACGCCATGCTCATACTCTTCCTGTAGCCATTGCTCACCATCGATTGTACCGTATTTACTAGGTGTAATAGAGTTTCCCGCGGTCAAGGTTCGGAGGTTAGGCCACCCCCAAGTTTCCAACAATCTAGACTGACAAGACGCACCCTGATTCTGTTCACCTGGTAGGCTACAGTTACTAGGCCTAATTATAAGCATATACTTAAGGCGGCCTCAAAAAGCCTCATTGTCCATCAGCCTCTTTTGGTTTGTCTTCTCTGCTCCTCCTGACCGTCAGCCGGAGGAGCCCTTTTTTGATGTAGCCATTACCTCCCTCTCCATGCGTATGATGTACCTATCAACTCCCTTTCTTTCCCTCCTACACGAATTAGAAACTAGAGATCCCTGTCGCTAGAAGGAGAGCAGAGCTGGCGGACGTGGTCCATGGAGGAGGTGCTCCTCGTAAATGACAATATAATTTAAGGCTTTTCCGAATGGGGAACTACAAACGCCTGTTTCATCCAGCATGCGATCTTCGTGGGAGAACCACATATCGCATGGCTGCAGAGTGAGCATGTAGTATAGAAGCATGCGTATCGCACAGGTCGATAGTGCAAGCTAGGGGTAGCTCCGTCAAGGATGCCCTCGACTGCCTGCGACACGATGACTAGCACCAGCTGTAGGTTGGATTTTAGAATAGGAATGGCCATAAATGGTCTATCACAAGCTGGACGCGTTGACGACGTTGTTCAAATACACGAAAGTCCCACTTTACACTCCAGGGAGAGAGATTATAGCATTGTATCCGCTGGAAAGTGGTGGGTAAGGACTTAGCAAAACAGAGGTGGCTTCGAATTCACCACTGCATGACAGAAATACGGGACAAGGAGGGATCGTGTGGCAGTACCGTGACTATGAAACCGTGCGCCAAGCCGTACATTCGTAAACGACATCAGAATGCCTATCGCTCATTGTCCTAGTAACGAGACCCTAGTCGCTCAGGGTCTTTCCGGTCACTTCTTGGAACTTAGTACGACGAGGAAACACGTGTATGTGAACACCATTCAAGGTATCAGCATACGGAGGCGTACGCCCAGGCACGCCTGAGCCAATAACCGCCTAGGGCAGGTCGGCGCATCTCGTCATGCCCTCTCCCTGAGGGAGTGCGGTAGAGGCGGCAACTGGCTCTGGCGTCGATGGGGACCAGGTGGCTTCGTGAGCAGGGTTAGCGGCCACATGCGCTGGTATTTGAGCACTGGAGACACGTATAGTTAGTGTTTTGCTTCCCACAATGAAGATATCGTTTATATAACGGGACTTATGTAAAAGAAGTTCTCCCCGGAGCTCGGGTGGGGAAATTCATCGACACCGATTTGCATAAGTGGTAAGAAATAGCTATATGATCTAGAGCTTACTGTTAGGCTCGATCATGTCGCCGCGAGGCTCAAGAAAAATGATTACTCGTGAACTATTCTGCTCTGCATTGAGAGGCAGTGGCTCCGGAAATTTGACACTGGCGGAGCTGCACGGGGCGACGATGTTGCTGGCCAACGACTCTATGTCAAAGGCAAGTCAACATTCGCCAAGCACCGAAGAGACTTGTGGAGGCAAGGTTACGGTGGGAGACGGAGAAGCTCCAGCAGGACTTGCTAACGATGCAGGGGTGTCTTCGCTGTGCCACCCCGAAGGTTGCCATGCCGGAGGCCAGGTCATTGCGAAAACTGGACACTCGTCACAAGGTCATAATGACCGGTATTACGTGAGGTCCAACAACATCAACATGCCGGGAGCAATCATCGATGAGCCCTTTCATACACTAGCGTTGATTTGATCAGTGCGTGTGGCGATCCCATATGCAGGGTGCCCTTCTCCACAGCAGCTCATTCCCTTCCCAAACTTCCGGATGGACGGTATAGTGAATGTCACCACGGTGATCCCGTTACTGTGCTTCCTGCCAAGCCGAATCGACGAGGAAACGAAATGGTACCTTACACACACGCCAAGTTTCTGTCCTCTCAAAGAAAAAGGCGCGGATCCTACCGACCGCATATTTAGATCTGATCGGCAACTCCAGGGCGGATGATCGACGGATTCTTCCCGGCCTGCGGGCACCAACCTAGCGGTTGAAACGGTGGGGATTGTGACACAGTAGGGCTGTACCCTCTCGACCATCCCGGTACTCCCTTTTTTAACGACTACAACTGAGACCCTAGCAGCGGCCTCAATATGCGACATCGTGCTTTTTTGCTTTTGGCCTCTGGCGGCCGTGGCCTTGTGGCCGCCACGCCGGACCGCTGGCTATTAACATCGTCGCATCGCCCTCTGCCTAAAACGCTGTGCCGCATGGCAGCGTCGATGTTTGAGTCATTGATGAGCTTCTCCGCGGAGCCAGAGCTAGCAAGACACATGCAGCGTGTCCACGGGCTCTGCTGCCTCCGCGGCTAGTCTCATCGGGGGGTGCTCGATCGATTAGCGCCCCTAGTCCTACGTCTTGTTGTTCAGCTAAAAGCCCCTCGTTTAACTACCCAATCTGGGCCGTGGTATCTGCCGCCCAGACCGGAAACCTCACCGGTTTTGTTTTAGGCAATCGAAGGACTCCCGAGCGTTCAAGTGGGATGGGGGCCGATAAAGTACCTAGGCGCCAGCCTCCAGCGGTAGGCGCAGATCCCCAGGCTCCCTTCTCCTCGCGGGATGGCGCGGATTCAGCCACCCGGTTGTCGATCCTCCACATAGAGACATAACGCCGGCTACAGATTTCTCTAGCGATTGATGGACTCTCGGGACCGTACCAGTAGGGAAGTGGTTAAGATGAGGAGCAACAGTACTCTCCGGAGCGACGGCCGAATCGAGAACCCCCCCAACAACGGACATAGCTGGAGACGGGAGACGGGATGTAAGCTTCAGTGGATCGTCATCCGGTCAAATATAGAATAGGATAACGCACATTGTAGCTTCCAAAAACGGATAGGTAGGTCGGGATCGGTAGGCTGATTTGGTGCTGAAGGCGCGAAAGAGATAGCGGGGTCGCAGCGTCCCATCGAAGGGCAGTTCCCGGGACAGGGGGGCCCATGTCGTGGTTGGGTGGTAACGTGCAGCAACGCCCGCCTGATTGGACGGCACGCGCAACTGTCTGTAGGGGCCTCGCTCCGCCATTTCCCCTGATAAAAGTGCGTCAAACAAGCGCCATAAGGCGGGCTGGGCGTGTCACAAGCGATGTAGCGTCGGACGTCGTCAGGGGGGTGGGGGGAAGCACTGCAGAAAAATCGGCCCAGGCACAGTCGCACAGAAAAGCGCAACCTCCACATATGTTGGGGGCTGCGGTCGTAATACGGAGTATATGCCTACACATTGTGGGTAGTACGTAGAAAGATCCGCCGCCGGTGAGGATAGATGCAAGTGAGGAAAGACGGGCGCCCCAGAAATACCTACTTGCACACCACCATGCAGGGTCATTCGCTGAGAAATACGGCCAGCATATGTGTGTGATTATTTCCAGTTCTAGAAAGGGCAGGACAAATCGCGATCTCCGCTCGGCAGATCCTAATGGTGAGAACTCTATCTAGCGGGAGCGAAAAGTCCCTTGCGTGCGACGACTGCAACGGCCTGTCCCGTTGACGTCAAAGGCATATACCTGTTTTCTGAGCTGTAGTCTTCGCGTAGCGTGCCTGGTTCGTGGGGCCTGAACGAGCCGAGCTTGAAGTCTTCACGTACTGATACAGCATTGAAAATTTATATTTAACAGAACGGGTATGTTGCCGATGTAATCAAAGTCGTGAGATCGTGACCATCGTGAAGTATTACCAGTCTATGGCATGACAAACGTCCCAGAACTTTCCTCCTCGCCAATTAGAAAATAATGTGACAGACGTAAATACAAGTACATATTACAAACTGGTACTCGTACAGGGGCAAGGACAGCATCCTCCAAGACAAGTATACAAGGTCTAGGCAGTGCGTACTATTTGCACAAACCTTATGACAGCTGAAGGAGAGTGATAAGGGAAACCATGACTTCGCCCTTAGGAGATGAACAACAATAAGCACAGAGGCCCTCTCATTCGTGGAATTCCTCGCCCTCGGCGTCCTCGTCTTCGTCCGACGGCATTCCCTTTCTCTGGCTGCTGCCGGCGGGCTTCAGTGGGTTGTGCAACTCCCATCTCCCCTTTTCGTCCCTCCTGATGATGGACACATCCGAGCGTGTTGCCCATTCGATGAGTGTATTATCGTGGTCCCCGCCGAATGAGATGGGAGATTCCAGGCCGAGACCGGCTTTGTCGAGGTGTTTCGCGACATGCTCCATCCGCTCGTCCCAGGCGTTCGTACCCTCGAATTTAACTTTGCAGCCAGGCGCGGGGCAGTCCATGTAAGTAGGGAGGTGACAGCGGATGCGGTGAGCTGCCTCCTGATATGAGCGGACGCTGTCTTCCCATTCAGGCACCTGCTTCTTCTGCTTGACCTGCTTCTTGACGTTCGGAGGGACGTGCATTCGACGGAGATGTTGGGTATATAGGTCTTTGCGGTTGAAGATGGCGCCGTTAGGGAGGGGGGGCACGCATTCGTAGCGGTCGTCGCAGGCACTGCGCGGCTCTTGCCATGACCCGCTTAACGTATGAGGACGGTTGGCGACTTTCGCACATTGATCCTGCTGGCACAACCAGTAATTTAGGAGCAGATGCTGGGAGGAACAATGCCGCTTCCATTCGTTCTTGCTAGCGAACGTGGATTTGCAGCCAGCAAAATGGAAGACGCAGATGAACGGTCGTGTGTGCTGTGTCTTGATGTGTTTCTGGAGACCATTCTCATCTTTAAATGCGATATCGGGACATTCGTTGCAAGGAAAGCTCCTCTTTGCCCCTTTAAGTGAAGCCTTGGCGGTATTGACGTTACCGAGAGAATCACTCAGTTCGGTCTTGATTCGCTTCGCGTGCGACGTGCTGTGGGAAGTGTTTGAGCGTTTCTGGGCCTTATTGTTCCGGCTTGCATGTGGACTAGGTCGCTTGTGCCTCCTATTCGGGTGGTATTCGTCGTCTTCGTCTCCAATCTTCGCACTTGTGGCTTCCATCTCATCTGTGGATAAAGGACCATCGTCCATATCGATCGGCGGATAGACACAGCCAGCTTCTGGAATAAATATTTCTTCCTTTATCGTTGGAGAGAGTGCCTCTGGACTCATTTGTCGTGGCAATTGGTGTGCTTCGGATTGATTCCATTCGTCTGGATTGGGGTTGCTAGCATCACTTGACATGCTAAGATCTCTGAGGAGCAAGCTCGGCCTTGCACTATTGTCTTCGTATATTCCATGTAGGTTCTCCTGGTAAGGGTTCACATCTAACGGCTTCACGCAATCATCTGCGAGACCAGTGTACTGGTAAAGCTGGCCGTGCGAACCCCAAGCCTCGTATTGACTGGAAACCGGCGGCCACAGCGGTGTGTCCGCCGGCGTTGGAGGTGAGTGAGCCTGCGAGTAATCGTTTTCCATAGAGGGGCTTAGAGCACTGCTACACGTCGATGATGGGTAAGTGAACGATGGCGAGCTGTGGCGATGATGCGTAGCCGAAGGAATAGGGGCCACCACGCTAGGTTGTGCGGTCAGACCCCCCTGGACTTTAGAGTCGATCTCATGGTATCCAAAGTATGTAGAACCACAGCTGTCGGCGAGAAAACGCTGTATCTGCGGAGGATCACAGGGATCCATGATGTGTGGCGGAGACATGGGAGCCTTGAGACTATGGTCAAACGAAAGATCACCAGCAGAGCCTATGTTGGTGCTATCTATGTGTTCCTGAACTTGTAGCGATTCCGGATAAGTGCAGTGCTGGAAGTCCATGCTCTCGATTTGTTGCTGGATGAGCATTGATGGCGTGTCTTAGGTAATAGTCTTACAGACCAAGTCGAGAACTCGGTCGGTGTCGTATATCAGAGGACTGGCAAGCTTCAATGCCAGTACGTGAGGGGTGGGTTTCAAGCATAAGCTGTTACTGGGGCCGAGTATAGGATCAAGATTGCTGTAAAAGGGCGGCGGTTACGATCAGAGTAAGATGGCGAGGCCTGTGCGGTGATCTGGGTCTTCATAACATGAAGTGAATAGGTTGTTATGAAGAGAAGGAGGCCTTCCGTAACAGAAGTGCACCTTGTAGGCAACAAGGTGGCGAAGCAACGAGCGTGGAGCATCTTGCTTAACGCAATGTATATAAATAATAGAGGTTAGCCGACTTAACTATTGTCCACTCTCCACGCTGGGGTAAGACGCGCACCTGGACCCCCGAGACTGAAGGAAATCAGGAAGGCCCACACAGAGCCGCAACTGTACCAACGTACTTCTATTTCCCCTGATGTTGCGTGTATAAGCAGTACGCCAAGCGTGGGCTGACGAACATTGCGCCCATGTTACTATTGCTTTTTCACCCCAAGTTCTGACCCTGCCAGCGCCTAGCGCCATGCACCTTGTATGCAAACCCCTGACCTTGGTTCCCATAGTCTTCCTGTCACGCTATTTGGCTGTTGATAGTCGAAGGTACTGGGTACCTGTTGATGGCGCGCGAACCACTTTTGGTCCGCGGCCTGCCTACAGTAACAGCTAACATTGATTAGGACTCTGGGTAGACCAAATCTGGTACGCGGGAATAGCCGCAAGAATGACTCGCACTAGAATCAGTTGACATAGCCATAGGCGCTTTCTTAGTCACCGCGTCCACTCGGAGCAGAGTTAAGGGTTGTCTGGCAAACCTATAAGTGTAAAAGCGAGGAACAGCAATAATACTCCGTCACGCAGAACGCCGTGGAGGCTTTTTCAACATTCGAGTCTAGGCGTAGCACAAGGCGCTCGACACCCGACAGAGTCTTGCGCAGCCTAGCTTAGGCAGACATCCTCAAGTCTTTCAATGGGAACACACCACCCGCATAACGGTTTCTGTGTCCCAGTTCGAAGCAGCCAATGTGTATCGCAGATTTGGTAACTTTGAGGCAACTCTGGCGCCCTTTTCCTTCTGCATGGGACACTCCATCATCTCTAGCGGTCTATCAGTCACAAGGCGCCTTTACGTGTTCGCCCGACTTCAGTGTTTGTCCTAGCAGCCTGCGTAGTGTTGCTTCGCATCCAGGCCACTTAGGGCCACTCGTTTGATAGGACCGAAGAACCATGGAAGATCCAGGGAACCGTATCTGGTCAATGATGGGTAGTTTTCGAGGGCGCCACTTACCCTTCGTGGGGGGAGGAGGGCTCAGGACTTAGCCAACAGTGATAATGCATCACCAACGCGGACTATAGAAGCAGAGGTACCCGGTACTTGAGTTTCTTGCCATATAAACCTTGGTCCTTTCCCCCCCCATACCACCAACACACTTTAGGCTCCACCCACCCATTACATCGGGTACGCATCCCACTCGGTCATATGGCCCAATAGGAAACTAAGAGGTGGATGGTGGTAGAAATCGATTTTTGGCGGCTATACTATGTAGACTGTTGGTTTGAAACATCGCAGGGGTAGTAGGTCGTTGATCTCTCCGCTTCTCCACCTACGTAGTACTGGAGGTTCGAAACGCGAAGTCTGTGGCACAGCACAGGCCGGGTCCAACAACGTCCTTTTCCGAGAATGCTACGCGGTATTTGGAACATAATGAGACCCGTTACAATGCGAATGTTCGAATTCCTTGCCGACCAACTGCCTCGTACTTTGAACAGGGAGAGAGAAGGGGGAGGAGGACTCAACTCTGTTGTTTAATCTTCCCCGCAAAAGGCTCTTGGGAAGAAGACCGTCGGGATGACTAGTCAGATTGTTCAATGTGGGATACGGCAGGCTCAGATCAGGCGGTTTGATTCCCGTTTCCATTCATAGACACCATAACTGGGCTAGTATGTATGTATTTGGTATAGGTAGATGGCGCTATAGGTACCTAGTACTGAGATTTACTGAGGTGGGTGAACGTACTTAGGTACCTACAGTGATGAATCCAGAAGCTGAAGACGCTAACCCCAGGAATGGCTGAGCCCGCATTTAGTAAGTATGTGGGGCCGCTGCCCAAAAACTGCTTGGCCCGTTCACCGAAGAATTGGGACAAACTCTGCAGATCCTTCCCCCCCTGAAAGCGTCTATCTATCAGAGACTGCCACAACGTGTCGAGGACAAAACCATCTCACATAGCATATGGTTGCCTCGTTTCTCTGCCCGAGGCAAACAACTCGGCAATTAACCCTCAATGATGATGATGCCTGACGTGACGGAAGATAACATCGATATCGGCTCCTCGAGGTCCCAATTTTACCTCAGCTCCCTTGGGTACTTGCCTGTTACTATCTTGAGGAAGTGAGTGAGTCACTAATAAGTGAGTGTGGAGTGTGGTACATACGTCTGGTCTCTCTCAATGGGGAGAGAGTAAGATGGGAAAAGGGCCGCCCATTGGGGACCACCGTTACACAGACCGAGCATCCTTGCCAAACTGAGTCCGCAAAGTCCTAGACCCGTCCTCACCCGTCCAGTCGGTCGCCAAGGCTAGGCCATAAAGGACCCGATTCTCTTCTAAATTAGTCATCCTCTCGCTTTGCTCGATATCGGGTTGGACGTCCTTCAGGGGACACCACGCCGATCGCACCCGATTCTACAACACGCCTGAGGATGCGCCGCAGTCTTGCGTTCAACTGCTTGCTAATAATAACGGGCCCCTTCTAGAACACAGTGATGGACGTGCAGATAAGCTGAGCCCTCGATGAAACCTCGAAGCTCGAAAAGGATTCGCATGTTTCATCGAGCATGCACTCGTTGTAGCCGTCAAAATTTTCATTGGTCCGATATCTGTCCCTTCGTTCATCAAAAATAGTCGACCTGCCCACGGCAACCCTTTCCCGGATCTTCGATGCGGCGCGGGAGTTCTTAACTTGCTTGCCTCGTGGCTCAGACAGGGAGCTGAATCTTGGTTGCCATTGCTACGCGGTCTTGATTCCGGTTCAACTTCCGAAATGATTGGCTCGGTCTCCCCAGTACTCTCGACTATCCTGGATACGTCAGTACCTGCAGTTTGGCTTTCTGCAAAAGAGACCAATGATGCCATCGCCATCGCTTCCCCGTCACTTGGAACTAAATCCTAGGGCTGAAACCCCCAATCCGCGATCGTCTGCGGCAAAAAGGTCATTTACCGTAGTTCCTGGAGACGAGCGCATGCGGCCGTCTCTCACCTATTAACGCGGTTCTCAAAGCATAGCCGACATTGGGGTGTCACCTAAAACGGACCTAGAATCCACACGCCTACACGTTTGTGTAACCTTATGTAAGCTTGCTAGGGCAGCTTCCGGACAACCCGACACGTAGTAAGCCTGTTACCCCTGATATGCTGACATGACGGCATTAATTAAGGATATAGGCTGCACAAAAGAGATGATCGTCGTGTTGGTTGGAACGAGCTGCAGCGTGGACGCCAATGTAGTAGTTCTTGTTATTCCTTGCGTCACTCTCTAGTCGGCAACCATAAAGACACCAGCCATCACTGTCACAGGCCGTGGTTAGGCCGGATGATCTCTGTCAAAAACCTACACTCTGTGAGTATCAATAAAACATAATACGCGTATGCGCGATGAACGGCGTAAGTCTAACTGTAACAAGGAAGCCCGAAGGACTTGAAACCAGGCTGGCCCATGCTGGCAAAGGACGGGCTCTCAGAAAACGTAGTCTACCGAATCACCGAGTCTACTTGTGTTTTGTTTACTTCGCTCCAACCTCTATGTAGGTCAATGCAACACCACCGTTGCCGTGTAAATGAGATCCCCTACTTCGTAATCAATAAGTGGTCATAACCCTTCTGATGTTGCATCGACAGCGTCTCGGCGTGCCACAAGAGACGCCCGCAAACGCAAGTGGGTCGAAATAAGGCTCGCAACCGGACTTCATGGGAAACTCGAGGTCTCATGTTTCAGATCTGATGAAACGTTATTCGACTTTTAGGCGCCTATTCGCTTTGGCCGGCGCCGTGCGATGCATCTAAGCTACGAGGAGTGGTGTTGTATCGACGGATGGGGTTCTGTCCAGACCGTGGGCTAGATTGCGAATCGATGAATAGTCCTGTCCATTCCTCGCTCAAAAGCGACTCAGGGTGCACACGGGTTAAGCTTGTCCAAGAAAAGGTTGTAGTTCGCCTTCGAAGGATTTGCTTGCTCGCTCGCCCCTCCGCTAATAGGGGTAATGTAACGATCCTGAGCCCATCCAGCTGCGCTGGTCATTGTCCGCATTGGGGTGCCGACATATTACACGTGGTTCGATAACGCAGTTCAGATAGAATGTAGTTTAAGTCAGTGATTCCACTCACCCTTCTCGAGTCGGCTGAGCAGGCGGGACAGTGCCGCGGAAGTACCTCCTACGTCCTGGGTTCTAAGGATCATCCTACTACCATTTGACCTAGGATACGGAAGGTAAATCGTCCTTCGCACCTGTAACTATGTAGGTACTATCACAGACAAAAACAGGGCAGTTTCTAAGCACATGTAGGGCTGAGATGCTATCATAAGGCTTGTTCTATGCCTCTTGTACATCATACCTACCCAGACAACATAGGCCGTACAAGGCTCAGCACATTATCCGCGACGTCAATAAGTTATCCGTCTCTTGCAGGAAAATGCAACTTATCCCGTTTCTGGATACCCTCTGACGATGTTGCTCAGAATCTGGGGTGGCCTCCATAACCTGGCGCCTCTACTGAGTGGTAAGACCGAATGCCTATGTCAGGGGGTGCGTGTGAGTGCTCATTTCCGAGGGGGTTGGCTCGGGCACGGATTGGGTCTGGCATAGAGCACAATACGGCGTTTAACAGGCGTTGTGACAACTTTGGAGATGCAATATCATTCGGAAGAATACAGGTGATGCATCATAAGAGTGAGAGTCATCTACGTTCCAGTAGACTAATCGCTGATATGAATATGTGTTTCCGCGCCTCCGCGCCTCCGCGTAAACAGGTTCAGTGTTCTTCTCTCCCACAAGGCTTAGCCCAATTCCCTTTAACCTGACCCCCCGCAGCTCCTTGCCGTCCTCGTCTCGATCCTCCACGCGATCAATGAGTAGCTGACTGTACTGACCTTTCTCAATATCTCTGATCACCACATAACCTCCCTAGACGGCCAGCCGTCTTCGAACTCTTGCGACACCCTCCGTCCGCCTTCAGATGCCTTCAGATGCCTTCGAACGGGACAAAAGCCACCTCTCTCGTAAACCTCCCAGAAGCTACGCTAGGCCTTTAGCGAGGACTTAGCCATGTCATCGATCCAGCATCTTATCTAGGTACTCCGTTATCATTGGGGATTACCGCCCCGGAAGCCCCGAGAAGAAAATATGCGTTCTGCACTAGAGACTCATTTCCAGTCTGCCAAATAACCGATATACTAAGCCCCGGGCCCTTCAGGGGGCCTCTGTTGACTGCGGCATAGCCGGATTCCCATTGCGTCGAACACTACAACGACGACGACAGAGAGCGCCCCCACCACCTCCCTATTTCCCAATCGAATCCACCGGCGACGCCGAACAACCCGCTGATCTATTGGAGCCATTCATACCTAATACTGGCGCCGCTCGTGCCCAACACAGCGTGTTGTGGTGGCGACAGCGGCCGCGGGAGTGACGGCCCCATTTGTCCTATTCAAGAGCCAGACTATGATGACATCAAACGGCATCTAGCTTAGCGCGGCTTCGAGACCTCCTACCTACGACGCCTGGCGATCATGGAACTATGAGATGCCGACCCCCTTAGGGCCAAAGAACTAGAGTTCGATCCGCCTCGACGATTTTCTTGTTTCGTGCCTCGAAGGAGTCCTCGCCATGCCAACCTTAACCATTTGATTCCTTACTGCCGTTCATGACTAGCCATGGCAAGGAAAAAAATTCGTACGAGCTCTTCAGTTGTTTAACGGGGAAGACTAGGTGTGTCATTCCATAACGCTCATGAGTCTCTACGGCGGCCGGCTTGCAGACTCCAGCCCTTTGCCGCTTGGCGAAGCACGGCGGGTAGCTTGCGGTAGGAGGACCCTGAGTACCAGTACCAACAGCGCTCGAAGCTACCAATTTAGAGCAGCGAATAGTAATCATTAGATATCTCAAATTAGATAAGATGGAAGCTACGGGAGTGGGTAAACTCCCAGCAGCTGCCGTGTGGATATCCACGAAGCACGATGGAGAGATGGACGCTCAAAATAAATAAGCAAAGGGTATCGCTACCTTTCCTATCCATGGTTCAAAATCGTAGTTGTAGTCCTGTCCCAGACAACATTGAAACGACACAGTAGACAGCAAATGAGTTAACCATCTTAGAAACCTCGCTCATCCATCTTGTTCAACATCACATAGGAATGCGATGCACCGATCACACTGGTGGTGATCGCAGGGGAAATTAGTGCAGGCGCGATTGGTCTCAGGCATGACCTCGCCACATTGGCACTACCTTTGAGTTAGAAATATTAGGTCTCTGGGCTAATGTCGGCGTGAACTTACGCATATAAAACGACAATGCTGTAGCGGCGGGCGCCTCCGCTTCGCGGCGCGGCCATCGCTGTCCATCCCTTTCCGCCTTCTTGACTTTGAGCTTTGAAGAGCCTGCTTTTCTAACTGCCTTAGATGCGTAGTGTCAGACTTAGAAGGACCAGCCGGTGGTGGAGAAAGAGAGCCGTCATAATTATCCGAGTCGGGAGCTGATAGGTCTTTTGATGGCTGATCTGGGTCGACATTTTTCCAATCACTAATCTCCTTCCGGGTTAAGTTGTTCCGGCCGGCGAAGTGGTCGTCAATGTGATCGAAACGCTCACTCCAGGCTCCTAGTCCCTTTTGCTTGCTCTCAACGATCGCTTGGCAGAATCCGCACCAAAAACGAGCTTCACAGTTCCTGCCAATGCGGCACGATTCAAGCTTGGTTTCCAGGGTTTTCCGGTCCTCCATGCCGTGATATGCCTGTAGATGTGCTCTGAATGATTCTCGTCGATGTGTGACTTTCCCACAAATGTCAGAAGGGAGGTCACCGCACTGTACGTCACACCTCCAGACTTCTAACAGAAAGTGCTGGCTATTCTCGTGACGTTTCCAGTCATTCTTGCTTCCAAATCTCTTGTGACATGTAGGGAAAGTGCACCCGTACGGCTTTGAATGGCGCTTTTCGTGCTTCCTATGGCATAGTTAGGCTATGGCAAACGTGCAAATATGAAGAAACGCACTTGAGTTCGCAACGTCGACTGAACGTCTTCTTACACTTGGAGCAAGGGTGTTGAGGGCTCTGGCCAGAAGGAGATGCTATTTCCACCTTTTTCGTATCCGGTTCCACGGATGATTCTTTCTTATATCCAAGCTTCTTGAGTAGGCCATTGTGTTGCAGAGTCTCGAGCAACTTAACTACCTCTGTTTGGTCATTCAGGTCAACGGCATGTAGGGCCCCTTTCGAGATTTGCTGGCTACCGGGTTCCGGTGAGTCTTGCATGCCAGCGTCAATTTCCTTGGCCTCTCCTAAAGGCCTAGGAGACTCAACGTCCAGGGGTGAGGATTCTTTAGGCTCATCATGAGGCCCAGGTAGACCATCGCCTGCTTCATATTTGGGTAAAGATGCTTCACGTTCCGGGTCTGTTGACCGGGCAATCCCAGGGTCAGTAAGTAAAGGCTCGTCCCGGTTGAAAGTACTCGCTTTGAGAAACGGGCCTTGGTTATTGGTCTGAGAATCTCGAGCTGAAACATCTTCCGCAGTTTCCAGTGAATCCACTGGGAAATCAGTATCCTGATTAACCCTAAACGATACACTTGTATCAATCTTAGGCGGATGCGGAAACCTCCCGGGAGGGTCCTCCAAGGAAAGCGGGCCATCCGTATGGAGTGGGTTCTGGTTTTCCGTCGGACTTGGTTCATTAGATATTTCGATGATTGGACTCTGTGGTAACTGCAAGTAGCTCCTTGGTAGGGTGTCTGGCCCGGAGGGAAATGTTGAGAAACGTGACAAATCGGTATTGATGCCTCCCCGAGCTAAATCTGAAATTACCGCCGGCGGCGGTGGTGGTTTACTGGAGCATGTTAGACAATGTTTCCTTTGGACCGACAGGGCAACTTCTCGTACTGGGTGACATATTTGTCCAATTCGTCGTCGGAGACTTCATTCGAATGCACACGCTTTAAATGGGCGCGAAAGTTGTCTGCTCTCGGCCATATTTTCCCTTTACTCTTGCAAGAGCCTATGGGGCATAAATATCTGTTTCCAGCGGCGTCCGTTTGTGGATGTACGCTCCTTTTATGTCTGTCCAGGTCATTCGAGGTACTGAACCCCTCACGGCGAGCACAGCCCGCCACGTCGCAATGGTGTGGTTTAGTATGTCTTTGCCTATGTTTCCTGAACGGGGCACACCTTAGTAAAATATTGCGCATATGGACTCCTTGATGTTAGAAGCGCTTACTTGAGTTCAGATTGTGTCTTCAGCGGCTTATTACAGTCTTCACAGGTTATGGTGGCCCCGTTAAGCTGCGAATGGTGGTCGCTGGATTTCGGTGCTCCTTGGGTCAGCGGCCACGGATCTCCATGGTCCAATCCACTCCTCGGCAGTGACTCCGGGCCGAAAGATGGGAATGTCAGTTCACTGTGCAGTTGTCCAATCACACTCTGCGTCTCCGTGTTTCGGTCGAACGTTTCGTCACAGACAGAATTGTTGGCAACACTACGCTTGGCGCCATAGCTTCCATACCCGGAGTCAGACGGGAGCATAGTAGAGCACACCGACGAAACTGCATTATCGTGATACTGGAACATGGCATTAGCCCGCAGACTGCCCAGGGTTGATGGCAGCCCAGCATCAACGTGGGTAGGGGCCAGCCCAGTCCAGGGGCCATCATTCCTTCGGTACCATTCATCTAAACAAGAACGGATCGGCCTATGGAAATTGGTCTGCGCCTGACTAGCGGAAAAGGAGGATGAATGCAGCCCGGTATTGATATGCTCCAATCCAGAAAGGTCCTGTGACGGAGTATAACCGTTTGGCACTTCAAGGGCCTTCGGAGGTCCATCCAAGGTGGACGCAACCGCGGATCCAGGTGACGATCTAGTTAAGTGGTCTTCCATAATGGCAGTTGGCTTTTCAGATGAGGAAACCGGAGAGCGCGATGCGAGATACCAAAAAAGGAGTAAGGACACGGATCCAACGGTACCTTACGTCCGGGGCCTTCCGTTATCTGGATAATACTTGGAACCGGATGGTACCAACCAAGGGAGTGCCTGGAAGAGGCCTTAGCATTCGAATGAGGGACGGACTCGAACCCGATAACCGGTCATCAAATTCAGATAAACAGTCAGTTCAGCGATAATGAGCGAGTAGCGCAAGGTCTTATATCACTCTTTGCTGTCGCTGAACGGTACGACTCTTATGTCTAGCTAGTAGCTTGACATGATCCGGGAGGAAAAGAATGTGGCTCGCCGATCATAACTGTATGAAAAGACTCAACAGCTGGTGGTGAAGGAGCAATAAACGCCGATGTCCGCTCTCACTGAATAGGTTTGGAAGGTCGTCGGGTGCGTCTTGCTCCCAGCCAGAGCAAAAGGAGAGCCCAAGTGAGTTAGATGGGGCGCGTAAATTGTGTCAGTCTATCTAGCAAAGGCAAGGCGAAGCAATTATCCTCTGACGTGTCCGAAGTCCTCAATTAGGGAATATCATGAATAAGCGCTCACACTTGTATGTAAGAGAGGATGACGAAACAGCTACGAGTCGCAAACCGGCCCAAAGATTGAACGTATATTAGGATGGCAAGATCGCTAGTGCGGAGTAATGAGGAAGAGGAAAGCTTGCGGTGCACAAGAGGCAATATTTGCCAAGTCCAATAAGGCAACCACAGAACCAGAGTGAGGCGAGCCGGCGACAATGACTGCATGTGCCAACACGTCAGGTGGAGACTGGTTACCTCAATCCGATCCCGTTCTCTGCCAATCATGAGGGTTCCTAACAGCCAATTGCAAAACCCCAAATTTTACATCTAATGCGCATATCGGGATAGAATATACACCTGAGCACCGCTTTATCTAGCTAACCGAACCTATGCGAATTTGGGTAAAGAAGCTAACTTGTGCAAGCCTCTCTCTTCTTCCTTATGTAAGCATGCTCATGTCTTCATCTTACCTCAGAACAACCGAGAGTCTGTCCAATGGTCCATACCTCCAAGAACGACTTAATGAATCACTTCATTTGCTCCCAAGTCTCTGGCCAGCTCACTGTCTTAGTGGTACCAGGAAAGCCTTCGTCTGAAAGATTACTAGATTAAACGACACGAAAGGGCACGGGATAATGAAATCAACTGCCTACCGGATCTGGGACACTGAATTCCTGGACGACTCATCTCATAGCTCGCAGGACCTTATTCGCAAAAGGCTCTCTGATTGTTCTATGGAATACACATTCAAAACGTCCTCATGGTGTCATCATTAGATCTGAAGCTCACAAGGCGCATAGATGCTTACGTTAAGCTTCAGTCTCATCGCCGCGAAGTCGAGTCGCCGCATAACCCATCTATCCGGCTATTGCTCGTTTTATATCCATCTGAATGACACACTTTGAGCCAGCCGAACAATGATACTTCTCGAAACTCCATTGACCTACAGAGTCTTTTTCTTTCCACGTTGGCCGATGGACCTACTAAGACTGTATAGCTTCCCCGAGATACTATTGCAGGATGAAAACAGTTCCAGTACGTTAACACATGATAGCTTTGACCCGTGACTCTGGGCTAGTCCCAGTTCCAAGATCTTCCCAGAACCTCTCATGTGTGACCCCCTTTACGGGTCGCCCCGTACATATATATGGTACCTCGTCACAAGCAACACTGCGTGGGGGTCACATGTCGGGTTACGCCGTGATTATTGTGCTCCCTGCGCTGTCGTTACAGTCGCAGGTGCAGGCTCTATTCAGGGTTGGAGGCCGCGGATGCATGCTACCAGCTATGTTTCCGTTGCAGCCTTCCATCCCAATCATCTAGTGCATGTCGTGACCAACCTCCACGTTAGTGAAGCCGCGCATCGCCCGGCTTGACTTCCGCAACGCAGGTATTCGTGCGGTCAAGAGTGGCTATATGTTTTCTTCCAGGGCGGCAGTCAGACAAGGGACTGAACTAGGATAGCCACAGTAGGGCGTATGCACGTGTTCGCAAACGGTCTGACAGAAAAGGCTCGAGGTGATTCGTTGTGTATTGCAACCGATTTCCGTGGTACTTGATACTACGGCGACGTAGTAAAGACGCAGGAGATGTGCTTGTCGACCCTTGACAGCGCCCTGACTAGATGCCTCCCCCTTAATGTCTACTCTAAGATATCATTATCTGGATTTTAAAGGCATTGTTTGCTATGGTTAAGATGAAGCTAGCCTTTCTCTCGGCCCGCTCCGCAGGAACATGACTTCACCAGTGTCAAAAAGTTCACCCGGGTAGTAGCATTGGTTTCTCTATCGGAATTTGATTCGATCACCGGGTTTCTGGAATATGTCCCCGGGTTGATGGGAGGTATCTAGCCGCTACGTAGTTTTCTGAGATGTCAGTTCGTTTCGGCCGGGTACGGACAGAGCAACATGTAAGCCCGGCGCATCTCGATACTTGGGTCTCGTTGACCTCGTTCAGCCAGAACAAGGACGTACACTACGACTGCGTCTAGTTAGTTGGGAATCTTGTGTGATCAAGCTGCGCTCGAGCTGTGCTCAAGCCATGGATAAGTTCGGCCTCCATGTCAGCCGTCGTGTACGTATATATGAGCCTCTATTAGGTTTGAGAGCTGTGGTGATATCCGTTCCATACAGGTCTCCATCGCCAAGACCTCTTACACCGCGGCTCATAGGAGTCGCGCCCCGATCTCGATGGAAAGTGTGGAGGGAAAGTTGACACGTCATGTACGATTAGAGGATAACCGCCATCAATCCCAGATTTATGTGGTTCGTTACCAAGAGTGGGATGCATATCCCCTCCTGCGTAAGCAGGTAACCTACTGGCGCGATGGAAATCGACGCGTTCAAGTTTCGTTATGGACGTGTAAGCAAACCTGTGACCCAGCAGGGACGCCTCGGCCTGACCCACAGAGCCCCCTGCCCCTGGAACTGGGTGATTCGTGCTGAAGTCAAGACGCACCCTGAGGAGGGGGCTGAACTGCGCCAGCATGCCCGCGGAGATGGGGGGTGTATAAAGAGCCGACGTCGTCCAGGAGATTAGGTCTATGATCTCATTGCCTCGCTCCTCATTCTGCCTCAAGCCCACACAGTCTCGGAAAGAAAAGCTCAAGATCCCAGTATCTCTCTCAGGTATGTCCCCCAGGTCCGGTACGCCACTTGCCATACTCACCCGTGCACCAGTGGTCGGGCCCCCGAGTACAACTAGAGTATCGGTATCATACGCGTGTTTCTGGCGGAACAGAGACGTCTCACCCCGTCTACTGTCACCTAATTCTTAAAACACCCCCCCGCACGGCGAAAAAAAAATAGCAGCAACAGCAACAGCACTAGCAGCAGCAGCAGCCATGTGCGACTGGGAGGAATTCCTCTTCGTATGCAACCACTCGGTCCTCCGCCTGAAGTCATACTGTCACTTCGCACGCAATGATCCCAACCATCAGTGCCTGGGCGTCAAGGTGCTGCGGGACTCCTGGTACCAGGACGGCATGCTCTGCGACAGCTGCGTCGCCAGCGGGTTCCGCCTCCACAACGGGATGATCTGGCAGGTCCCACGTAGCGCAGGCCAGATGCGCCACCAACCCGGCGCCGGCGGCCACAGGGAAGGGCGCTGAGACGGGACGGACGGGGCTTTTCTCTTTTCCTGACTTATAGAAACGGGGCCCATGTCATCCCTGTCCAGGGAAAGGGGTCTGGGTGATAAGAGAACGGAATAACTTCCCGCCCCGACGCTGTGTTGCCGGCGCCCCTTTTTCAGGGGCATCGCATCGAAGACTTACTAGAGATAAAAAGCGGACGACATCTGTGGGCTTTCCCGATAGCCGGCGCACTACAGAGAGGCGAGTTCCCAACAGAGTCCGATGTGCCCCTGAAGCATGTTGATGAGCAGTGGTGTTAGGGAGGGAGAGTGTGTTTGTGTCTTTCGGTTACAGCTTTTGGAAATCTGGCTAGAGGGTTTCAAACCGGAGGCACAAGCCATGTGGATCGAGAATCGATGTAAAGAAAAGTGGTCCAGTCTATGGCGGGCCGTGTGATAACGTATGTCTATGTATTCCCGGTATATACGTGATTCATGATATGATCGGTTGGTCAGTTTTATGTGTCGAACTTCCCTTTGCAGCATGAGACGCTCGAAAGGTGAAGCTACATTGCGTCAGCCTTGGTGGCCAAATCTAGCATAGAGTCCACTTGTCTTCGTATAAGAGTATCTCTACTCACTTCACGCAACGTTGATAATGAAGGTACGGCATATCCAGAGAATGTAGAAGAGTGCCTCTGCTAACCCACGCAACGCCGGGGGTGCTGAGACCATGAGGCTGGTACCGAGTGTGCGGGTTGTTGTATCAAGGCTAGGGAGAGCACAGGCGGCGGTGTTGCAGGACCACACGGAGGCGAGAGGTCGTCTCGCCGATACACTGCTTGGGCCAATCTGATAAGAAGACCGGACTGGAACCGTCACGTAGCAACACAAAATCGTGGTAAGCAGGGCTAAGCCCTTGGGCGTGCTGTCGTTATTCGATACACTAGCACCGTGTCAAGTCGCGCACCTCAGGGGCAGGGTCAGCATAATCGGGCGTGAAACTAGAATTGGAGAAGATCTGGATCCTTGGACCTCGGGCAGGGTGAGCCTCAGGGACCCAGACAGGCTTCGATGAACGGAAGTCATATTATATAATCACACAAGCCTACCAGGAACCTATTCCTTCACCTGCAGTTACTGGTTGAGTTTGCGGATCTCTTTCCGAAACTATCTGAGTATGTACGTAACCACGGCGCTTCTAAGGAGTTAGCAAATGTGCAGTCGGTACACTAAGGTTCGGGAGGAACCAGCTTGGAAGTACTTCTAGCCCGATCGGCATGGGAGGTTTCGGAGAAATATGGCAGGTGTCGTTTACCAGAATCTAATGGATTCTGAGAGTGGCTAAATCGGACCATATGCCACAGTGAAGCATGACGGTTCTACAGGATGACTTGTAACGTTTGCGTGATCCCGCTCCTAACGGGCTTTTGTGTCCAAGGGCTTCACTACAAACGGGCGCCAGTGACACTAGGGTGCATCGCCTTAAGCATGCCATCCACTCTACAAGATCCTTGACCTCTCATCACCAAACTACGAGCAGCCCTATCATGACACATGTTCGGGATTAGGTTAATCTAGAAATACAAATACTACCCGCAACCACGCCGATACATTGCATATGCACCTCGAGAGGAATGCTCGTGGCAGCACCATACCAACACTCCATTTGAGGCGCATCCCTGACAAATTCCAACCACTCAAACGTGGACGCTCCATCTA
This sequence comes from Monosporascus sp. MG133, assembly GCA_004155925.1. Taxonomy (NCBI): domain Eukaryota; kingdom Fungi; phylum Ascomycota; class Sordariomycetes; order Xylariales; genus Monosporascus; species Monosporascus sp. MG133. The sequence continues at coordinate 13,462 of QJNX01000094.1, read as the reverse complement.
TTCGAGATTCGTCGCGCCCTGAACGACGCCCACAACGTTATACCGCTTGGAGAAGAACGTGACCCAGTCGTTCAGCGTCGACTTCTCCTTATCATCGAGGTCCTGCCATTCTGGCTTCACGTCATCGGGATTTGTTGACGTTTTCGCCAGCGCACGAGAAGCATCTTTCCCGGCGAAAACTGGGTACGTTAGCAAACATCCTCTATTCTCAGTGACCGATGAAGATGCTAGCTATAAATGCGGAACGACGGGGTTCCCTCCAATGGTAAGCATCAGGGCTCAACAAGCAAACATCATAGATCCTGATGCATGGTGAGGTACGTTGACGCACAGAGCGCGAAGCAGAGGCATGGAATCTTCTGGCGATGAAACCAAGAAACATCGACACTTACCGTGATATGACCCGCCAGCTTGGTACGCCTTATTCCCGGTCACGTCGTACACTCTACCCTAACATCCGATATAAGCATCCCGCCTATCGATGCATGGCACATGAATCCGAATTTAATGAATCTATTTCCTTGAGGACTGCAGGCTCCTCAAGTCAACTGGTTCTTTGACAAGACTCCTGGGCAAGCAGACGACCGTACCTTGATTGCTACATATGCCTTTTGCCCTTCAGTACCTGTCCGAATCTGTTAGTGGCACTCTCAGAAGCTTATAACGGCACAGTGTTTCCGAACGAACAACCATGTGAAGAACTCAGAGCTGAAATCCCATGAAGAGATGGCTGAGACCATGCACCAGACAGCGCCCATATATCAACAGTAGCCATATTGACGAACGAAATATCCAAACCTACCATTGGCCTTAGACAAATCCTCCAGAGATATGGGGTCATCTTTAGGAGGGTCTAGCTGAACGGGAACCTTGGGTTCGAATTTGCCAGCCATGATATTCGGACAATGTATCTATCTCAAGAACCGAGGTAATAGGTCCTAAGGATGAGTCTCAGCTTGCAGACACTGTGAAGATTCTGTGCCAGGGAGGCTTGGGGCTAGTCGAGTATTGAACGGGCCTTTTCTATCAAAGAAGGCCAATGCGTCTAATACAAGTTGTTTATAAGATAATACGGAGTGTTGAATAATATTCTCCCTGGTACGATTCGGCCGGATACTGTCTTCATGATAGCAATCGTTGTGGAATGCGGGGCAGCGGTGCACAGTATGAAAGTCCAAGAAAAGAGAACATACTGTGAAGGGTTGTTTCGACCTAGGCTATGTACCTACAGTAAGTAGTAGCACTAGAGCTAATGGAGCTCGGGCCTGTATACAAATCTTGCAGGTTCAGCGTAGCTCGATTACGACATCGCCATCTTCTTTTAGGTGCATATCACAGAAGATATCAGAGCTGCATGGGAAGCACTTGGTGCTTCAGCCATTACCCGAACATCTGACATCCACCTAATACGTTCTCGGTTCTGAGTGAGATTCAGCGCAAAGCATACGGTCCACGATGGCGGCCCTGCGCATCGTTGAGCTTCGTTCCCTCAATCGCGCTTTGCCGTCTCAGTTCCGAATTCAGTTGCCGCACCAGATATCACGATACTCCTCAAGAGCATTGGGACGGACCAGATGCCCACCTGCAGAAGCGCTGATTTTGTATTCAGTGCGATCAAGGCGGCATCAGTCATCGTCCGCTAATCAGAAACCTCCTCAGCAGAAGCCGCCGACGCCGCCGTTCCGGTTAATCCTGGGGGCCCTGCGGCAGAGCCTCAGCTTTCGCCCGATACTCGGTGCCTTCCGGGGGCAGAGCCTACGGAGCTTGTTTAGACAGAGCCCTGAAGAGCTTGTCCTCGCCATTTTTCTGTCGGTATTGCCCTCTAGAGTGTTCATCTGCTTGCATGACTGGATGATAGAGAGCTGACGTCGCACTTTACCCTGAAGCCTCGCCTGCGCTGCTGGCGTATGTGTCTATGTAGTATATGCCTACTTTAATTATTTCCAATCCGAACAGTTCACTCGGTTCCCACCAGAGATCGCCAAGTCTCTCCGCCGAGCTCTTTACTACAGCAACTACTCGCCCGACCCCCCATTAGCTCTCAAATACTATAAGCTTGCTCTGGAACAGTGCTCAGCAGCTGGCCTCGACCCATTTTCGGACGAAGTATTGGGTATTAGGATCCAGCTGGCGGCCTGGCTGGAAAAAATTGGAAACTACCAAAATTCCATCGACGTTCTGGAGGCTCTTCTACGGGATTGCAAAAAATGGGTCGAAGTGATGGAGAAAGGCGTGCAAGACGGGTTGATCGACAGGTACGGAGTTTTGACCGAAAAGGGAAAATCATCATCGGCGTCGAAATTATCTACAGAGGCTGGTAGGAAAGCCGGAAGCGATCCGGAATCAGATCCGGAACAAAAACCGGAAAACCTATGGGCTAAACGGACAAGGGTTCTCGGGAAGTCGGTGGGAATCAGCGTGAAGCTCGGAGAGCTATATGCGGATGAGCATGTGCTCCAGAGCGACGCGGCCGGAGAACGCTTGGTGTGGGCAGTTGAGACAGTCCTAAAAGAGTTACAGAGACGGCAGGTCGAGGGTATAAAGGAAGACGAAGGCGATTGGATGAGCCCAGAGCAAATCGGAGGTGCTTTAGAAGGTATGTGGTGTGCCAGACGTGGTGCGACGAAATCGTCCCCAGCTATACGAAGTGGAAAGCTGATGCCAAATCCTAGCTCTCGGGAACCATTACGAGTCAAAGTCACAACATTACCTAGCAGCACCACTATTTCTGCAAGCAATCACCATGTCGCCACCAAAAAGCTGTCATACAGCTGTCCTGAGTAAGTTCGTTTTCGTTCGAAAGTCGTATGGGTGAGAGGGGGACAGGTGGCCCGGGCTTCGAGCTCATGTCAATGAACCCCTCGGTTTCGGGAACCATTAGCTGATCATCCAAGTGAACAACCTGGCAATATCTTTGGCGCAACAGCCCGTGATTGCCAGTGCCACAGATAGCCAAACTCCGGGAAGTGGCGGATCGACAGGGCAGGTCCCGACCCGGGCTAATTTGCTCGCCAGTGCCCGTCAGTGGGCTCTTCAGGCAGAGGCGACCGCTCGGAAGGTTGAAGGTGAGAACAGGACTGAGGAGTGCGACGAAGCCTGCGCGGTAGCGTTATCCAATCTCGGAGACATTGCTGCGATGGCGGGGGATTTTGGAGAGGCTAAGCGCAGGTTTAAGGAGAGCCTCGAGCTCAGCAAGAAGATCGGGTTCGAACCCGCCATTGCTCAGTCCCAAGATGGCCTGAAGCGTGTATCAAAATCACGATAAAACCCTGTCATCAATGGAAAGCACAAAAATGGGCCCTGAAGGCTCAAGACGCTCTTAGGGGAGGAAAGCCCGACGCGCGATTCCCCCAGTCAAGGAGCGTGTCAAAATTGCTACTGTTAGAGGAACTCCAAGGAGAGCACTGCAGAACCATCACATCAACTCAAAAGACACACAGAGAATCGCCCCTTGATATAGTCTCCGAGTTACTTAGAATCGCTACATCATGACGCTCAAGTATGAGCTCCTATTCATTTCAGCTTGACGCTTTGTCTCTATGAGCTTTCAAGAGTACGGACCATGACCCATCAGCGAAATTACAGTACGTCGTCTTCCAGACTTACTATTATACTTCACCACCTCATAAGCTTACCAGGGGCATGCAGTAACTTCACATCACCGAGGCCGATTAGACAGGTTCCATTGGGACCTAGCAGGTCTCGTCAAGCGTCACATATAACATCTTGGAGCCAGAGCCAAGATTACAGATTAGGTTGATCCGCCGCACCGCCAAACTCAATACCGCAAAACACATCGTCGCCCCATCAGGCGCGGGCACCGAACCACGTCTTCGGCCCCTCACGAGTGACTGAACTTCATCTAGAGTGTTGCACCACAGGCAGAAGCGAGATTGCTTACAGCATCACGGCCTTTGTCGCCACCAAGATGCTGATGCGCATTGCAGACCAGTCAGGCACATGGCTGCTTTGCTATGTAAGCACTATAACTATGTCCTCACATACGTAATTACTACAACTTTCTGCCGTGCCCGCCGAGAAACCGGGTATCTACGCAGACAAATGCGGGTAGTAGCAGCGAGACTGATACCATTAATTTCATCGTGAATTTCGTAATCCGCGCCTTTGGGCGATGCATAGAGGTAAGTAATTGTTCACTAATCAATAATTATCGCTACTTACCACTGCGCACATGCATTACAGAAGGCCGTAACACTAGTTAACGGCGGGTCCGGGCCTAGACTCCGCTTAACCCCGTTGACCGTTGTTTGCCGCGGGTTATCAATTATTATGTTTACCTTACATATTACCTTTGGCTGGGTATAGTCACTTAAATATGTGATTGGATGGCTGTCTGGGTAAAGCAACGGATTTTCTCCAACACGTGCGATTTCCAATGCTACATAAGCTGTGCAAGTTCTTAGATGTCAGCATGCATCCTCAGCGTTAGGGGTTCGCGTAATCGTCGAAAGTGGCGTTGAAGGACGTTCCTAATCTGGCCTCGGTAACCGTGGTTCAAGGTGCTGTAACCTTTCGTCAGAAAGGTCATACGCAAATTCGCTTCAAGCGCTCTATCTCCAAAGTCTTTGTTCCTGCTTCAGCATATACCTACTCAGGAAAGACAGGAAGGACGAAGTACCGCCGTCTCTATTCGAGGACCTCTGGAGTCAAAGTCGGCCTACGCAATCCGGCGATGCAGACAGATCCCAAACGTTGAAACCCCACTGTCGGTAGATGGTTTGCCCTGTGGTGCGTAACACACCAGAAGACGCCCGCGGAAATCCCCAGATTCGGGAGGTATACCGCGGTATTCCCATAATAGAAGCACAAACCCCCATACCGCGCCCTCGTGTTTAACCCCTGCCCGAGGTAAGTATGAGTGCGGTACGGCGGGGAAAGGCGGGATTTATGCCCGCCGGCCTGGCTCGCCATCATTGCTGGAGCGGACCAAAGTAGTACGGAACGACATAGCAGGGGAATAACCAGACGACCAGAGAGCCACAAATACCTGGCATGGTTGAGGACATCTGATAGAATACCCGCTGAATATCGTCCATTCGTGTGTCGCCTACCTGGTTGTAGCTACCGATTGAGTGCAAGTAAGCAGGTAGACATCGCCAGCGGTTGCCCGGAGGGGCCTCAACGCGGCTACCGTCGTCAATCCTTGGGGGTTACATTATTCGCTGGATAGACCGGGTTCGTTCGCTTTTTCGGTATTTGAAAGCCAACCTAACCTTTTTGCGTAAGACGCGCAAGTGGGTGTATCTGCAGGTGCTTTTGTGGTCATCTGATAATTTTTCAGGCTATTACAGGTTGCATTGACCCTTAAGGTTCTTATTACCAAGACCGCTGTTTCAATCCTTCTTCGCTGCCGAAGACCAATCCCCAGCCGTCCGTCGACGGTACGGGAGTGTACAACTCCCAGGGGTATTTTTAGTTAGTTACCATCCACTAGACCACCATGTGTTATATAGGGTTATAATGTACATTTGTATAGAAAAATTTGGTGTGTGACCTCGTCTCTTTCGTTCGAAATCGATAATCTTCGAATATTGGCAACCTGCGATAATGGTAAACGCTGGGCAGAACGATCTGCTATGTCCTAGCCCATACAAATTTGAATGTGATTCTACCTGACTACCTATCTATAGTGGACCCGGTGGAGGTAACTAACTAAAATCGCCCCTAGGAGCTGTATACGTACCCTGACGAAGGATGGGACCCCTAGACTAGACCCTGGATATTTTAGCTTTGCCTAACCTTTTTTCAGCTAACCGCCCCGCGAGAGCCCCGACGTCCTCAGTTACGAGAAGGAGGTGTTCAGGTCGGTTCAGCTGCTAGGCGTTGCAAAATTTCCAAGTTAGCGCGGGCTCGCGGTATGCTCAGCTCTGGCTCAGATATTTGTGGAAGCACGGCAAGCAAGTTCTGTTTCACCTCCTCGTGCCACCGGGTCGCCATTGGCTCGGGCGTCACCGAGGAGCGCGCAATAGCGACGCCGAGGTGTCAGCAACGCCTCGTCCGAGCGCGGAGTGTCAGCTCTTTAACAGTTAAGTCCATCCACGACGCATTGGCGCGGTAGTGTCTCGGCATCGTGCAATGGCATCGAGACATGCATATGTCGTAATGGTGCCACAGAAGAACGGCGATGCCGTCACGATGGTGTTGCTCTATGTGTTTCTACCGTCCTTCTATCGGACGTGCATAATAGTTATGGTACGGTATTTTGCATGACGCTCGATGGGAGTTCTGATGCTTTCTCGAATCAGCCCCGTCTATGAAGAGGGTGCCATCGATAGTCACCATCTGCGGATTCATCCGACCTTTGATGTGTATCCCATAACCCCACCTATGTGGTGATAGTGGTGGTGCTCCATGATACTGGCAGCTATGGAGTAATTTGGGATACCCATTAGACCGGCCATTGGGGACCTGCAATGGAGTCACTGGCGTCTGCCAAACGGGGCATTTTTTAATGGTCGCATACGAAAATAGAATGTTGCAGCAGTGGGGAGTTCAATCGCTTTCGCACGACCAGCTCCTTCACCACCAACGGCCCACTTCATCGTAGACTTCATATCGACCTAGTGCAGGCCCGCAAGCCAAATCGGTTCAACGCATATCGGGAAGGTGAAGACTGCTCCTTCCGTGAATACTGGAGTGCCCCTTTTCGCATTGTAATTCAGCACTTTCGGCATTGTCCCGATCAAGTTATGTCCACCGTCAAGTTGGGTTCCCACGACCGGATCGATTGGTGGCTCGAGATCGAGAATGCGACATTTACTTAGGCCTCATGGTGTCTGTCCCTAAATTATTCAGTTCCAACTCTTTTCGGCCTGATGGCGCGAGAAGGTGCAAGGCATATCCTATCGCAACTGTCTTTCAGCCCTAAAGCGCTATGTAACCCACCACGGAGAGGCTCTTAAGGCTTAACGCGATCGTTGAGTGACGTTTCCCACTTTCGAAAATGGTCTAAATATGTATATCTGCCTTGGTTCGGCTCCTCTCCGGGGCCCCAAACGATACGGACAAAATAGGAAATACTTTAGGGAAGACCTAAAAGGCCATTAGCTAATTCCGCTGGCATATTTCTTCAGCGCTCAACGCTCTTGATGCGGAATCAAATGGAGCGGTCAGCTCAGACCCTTCCAATTTCACACATTGCTGGCGGACTTAAGACGGGTGACTTCTACTGCAGCTTCTATGTGGCGCCAGCAGGATGAGCTAAGGTCCACAAACAGGTAGGTAGGCACGTAAAGTGTGGCATCTTATTGAAGCCCTGTAGAACGGCTATTGGATTAACGGCGATTCAAGGATTGCCTACTAGGGAAAACTCGTGGGTATTGCGGGATCTCGTACTATCATCTGAGAAGTACCCCAGCACACAACAACCGACATTCGGCCCATCCTTCATTTGACGCATCCTTTCCTGCCTCAAAAGTGAAGTTTTATGCATCGGCTTCCGCCGCAGCCGCCTACAACGGCGGCGGAGTCCTGGAGGAAACAGGTTGTCCAATAGCTGTGCGTTTCACCCTCTAGTTCGATGACCCATGCCGACGGTAGGTTCCTGCGTTGCAGATCTCTCGGCTGTCAGCAGAGGGGTGTGACGGGCATCAGTTCAAGAGCTCGGGCCTTGCTGACCTAAAAGTAGGAGCGGGTTCCACCGCGGGTAAAGCTCACCCCCCGTTTACCGTAAACGGTTTACGAAGCTTACATGAAAGATACCCTGCAGCCTCAGGAGGGTTCAAGAAACTGATAACCGATGGGTTACCCGCGGAGACGTTCGGGGATTCGGCATGTTTCTCCCCTGTACGTCTGTGGTCAGGCTACAGCTTACGCGAGAAGAGCGAGCACGTCTGTATTCAATAAGGATCACAGGCCTGATGACCACAGGTAGAGGGTAGAAGGGTATCCCATTACGTTGCCGTCGGAATGCGACTTCCGAATAATTCGAGCGGTGGCGGGATCTCGGAGCCGAGGGCATCCCGCAAAACCGCGCGTTGGTGACTTTTAAGGTTTTGCTCGACAGGCCATTTCAGGACACTTGAGTGATATCATCATACGCAGCGAGGCATCGGAGATAGGCTATTGCCGGGAGAGGTCATCCCCGAAGTGTAAGCCTAACTGAGGAATCAGAGCACTAGGGAACGATTCCACATCCATTATTGCCGTAAATACCGGTGGCCGTTCGGCAGGTTGCGGCTATGCACGACCCGGAAGGGGGGGGGGGGGGGGGGGGGGGGGGGTGGCCG
>QJNX01000093.1:0-191350 GCA_004155925.1 Monosporascus sp. MG133 | reverse complement strand
GGGGAAGGAAGGGAGGACAACCAGCCGCCAACATCTTCGGTCTCAGTGCGGCTGAGGAACAGCTCACAGACCTCCTATTCCTTTTGTAGGCGCCGGTGTTACTAAGGACGACATCCTACTTGTCCGCGCCGGCGTCTCCAGCGAAAAAACCGTGGCAGGCCTCGTGGCTCTACCGAGCAGCCAAAGCCCACCATTAGGTAGGAAGATGAGGAGCCTCCCATGTCTGCAGAGAACCGCCGCCTAAAGGGGCCAGTATACAGGCTACCTATAATGGTCAGAGCCTTCTCAAGTGGGCAACAAAGCCTTCGAACCATCCGTACAGAGACTACTACAACAAAGTTAAGGAGTGGCTCAATAATGGAGGACGCTACCACAGAAAGGCCGAGGTGACCATCGAGCAGCTGAACGGAATCAGGAGCTGCGAAGGAGGGAAGTTTTTTGATCTGGTTGACGAACCTGAGTCTTACGATTCCGCGGCCGCTTACGATATGAGGGAATGGTACAATGACTTTCATGAACCCCCTGGAGAGTGATGGCCGCAGCCCTCATTCTGCTGTCCTCCATCGGCAAAATTTCCTGTCAACAAACCCCTCCTCTCACCAACCACCAGTGCCCCCACTGCTTGTACCAATATGGGCATCCACTTGACCCTATTGTGCCTCTGTATTTCCGTCGGCCGCAACACTGTCCATCCCAAGTGCTGCAAATGCTCACTCGCTACGTGATCGATTTCACTTACTAAGTCTTGGCCGTCTCCCTGCTGTCAACATCTGGGAGCACACCGGGGTAAGGGACAGCCCCTGAAATATTTGCCGAGACCGTGGGAGAGATTCTATTCGCCTTCGCCTTGAGCAAGACATCACACCCCTCTACATAGTGAACTGGTAAGTGGCCTAACCGACCCCGTAAAATTTTAGCCATGTAGCTGACACGATCACCGCAGCAGTCGCTCGATTCATCGAGTGTAAGGCTGACGGCTGCTGTCCTCCTATCACTGAAATTTTCCTATCACCAAACCTTTCCTGTCACCAAACCTTTCCTGTCACCAAACTTTTCGTGTCACCAAACCCCTGGGGAGCAGCCCCAAGAGAAAGAGCCTGAAACTCGACCTCGACCTCGACTCTGGAGTCACCCCTTCAGATGAGGCGACGCTAATGCACCATTACACCACGCGTACAATACTCAAGGGCGAAGACCTTAGTGGAAACCCCACCGCGGCTGGTGTAGCTGCGCAAAACCTACCGCTTTGACCCTGCTCGCATCCACGTGAGAGCGTTCTTGGCCCTCCCTCGGTTCCTCGTCCTAAGGGACGGCCTCCACTCATACTCAGGCGTCTACAGGACCCGCTCTCCTCCAAAGCTAACAAGAGAAAGCGCTCCACCTTGTGATGAGGACGAGGGGTGCCAGGAGAAGGGCTGTGTCCGTCAAGTTTCATGATGTTCTTTCTTGCATCTTAGATGACCTACGCAGCCGCTTACCCCGTCCCGCAGGACTTTTACGGCTGCGATGCCACCACAGCCGTGGCTATGTCCCCGACGCCCAGCCACGTCTCGGAGACCGCTTCCCATGTTCGTGGTCCCCTTGTAGTACGGAGACGGGGCGTGTGCTGACCCCTTCAGGGCGACGTCAAAGGTAAAGGGAAGGCCGTGAGCATCGAGGACGCCTCTGAATTTTAAGATGGCGAGTCCACGTTTCGAAGCAAGACGGGTACCGCCTCATGCAAGACTTGGGCGCCAGCATTCCTCCTATCACCAAATCGTAGAGTTTGTGGAGATTTGTGGACTCCATACATCTCTACAAACATCTCTACAAACTCTGAGTACTTGCCTGCCACTTACAGGCGCAACTAACAAGCTCGAGAATCCTAAGCCAAAGAAGGGAGAGGCAGCCCAGGCCCGACTTGAGAATTGGGATTTCACGTCAACTCCGCTTAGTTTCGGACGAGGAGCGGGCGAGAAACGGGCGAGTAAAGGGCCGCGATCCTGCCAAACAGAAAGAAACGGCACCAGAGAGAACAGCTGTCGACGCCAAGGAGCAGCCCACCGAGGCCCTCCTCGTCCTATATGGGCCGGAGTCGTCACCGAGGACGGCGTTCTCCTATCACCAAAACGGTAGAGTTTGTGGAGATATATGGAGCTCACACACCTCTACAACCTCTACCTATCTACATACATACCTACCTACCTACCCACCTGCCTACCTACCTACCTACCTACCCACTTACTACCTACCTACCGGCCGCTAAATAAAAATGACACCAGAAGACCACTGTAGACGCTGCCAAGAGAACCTCGCGGAGGACCTCCTCGTCATGTACCGGGGAGGTGTCGTCACCAAGGCCTACGTCCTGCTCGTACGAGGCGCCATTACCGGTGGTGCGCTGAGGGTCCGTCTGACTTCCTTTCGACTCAGGTCCCCTCTCTCATGTCACATATTCTTCGCCTCCTCGGTGGCGCCCCTCGAAAGGAGCTCATCGTGGAGCGCCACCTTGTCCCTCTCAATGTCAACGCCGGCAGCTTGTACCCAGGCGTAGGCCGAGCGAGCCAGAACCCCATCGATCGTGACTCCAAGACCACGAGGATGGTATAATCGACGGTTGGCGCGGTGTCGACGTTACGATCCGTGTCCAGGGGCATACGGCGACGGAGTACACCGATCCGGACGTTTCTGCCGCGGCCAACGCAGGTGGCTGCAAGACAAGCAGCCAGACATCGAATGCAAGGACAAGGCCAAGTTCACCATCCACCTGAGGGCTGCAAACGACTACGCCTGGCGCCACCGTAAATACAGCCTCAATATTGTCATCTTTCTCGATGACGAGCACGCCAAAGGCGAGCTCTGCCGGGAAGGGGACACCCTCTTCCACGCCGTGGGAGCGCGATGTTGGCCATCACACCATCCAGGTCCCCATCGATGGGGCTCTGGTTTGCTCGGCCCACGCCTCAGTACAAGCTGCCTTGCTGGCGATGCCCTCGAATTTCCTATCACCAATACCCCGTACACTCGTCGCCAAGCAAAAGGATGGGCGGTCAAGGTCGAAGAGTACTGTCAGCCCGATCAATGAGACCACGCTTTTGATCATCCTACTGGGAACGGCAATGGAACACATTGCCATAGGAATGGTCACACGAACCGTCATTTATGTCAACCGGCTGTCAACGGCAATACTAACGGCGCTGCCGATGCCAGTCACCAGATGATTGATGAAGAGGCCAGCTTCTACCGCCTCGAGAAATTCCCGCACACGACGTGGTTTGAAAACCTTCGTGGTTATTGGCAACCGCCGGCCACTTGAGTCCGCCCCTTCCGGCTCCAGATCTCCTATCACCATCGCCTGTCTTGCTTCAGACCCCAGCGGCAGTGCTTCACGTGAGGCCTTACAGCCGGCTGAAACAATTGACGACACAGGCAGCAGCGGTGCAGGAGGAGGTAGAGGTTCGCTCGGTGGTGCGAACTCAGATCCCGGTGCATCCAAGACCTCTTTGGCGCATTGGTGCGAACGCTGCTGGTGGTCGTCGTCGCCCTAGGGGACACCCCGGCCTCCCAGTTCTTCAGAGGCACCAAAAGCACCGTGTTGCCGGCGCCGAGGACCAGCTCACCGAAGCGCTCCTCGCCCTGTATGGGGCCGGAGTCGTCACCAAGAACAACGTTCTTTCCTATCACTAGTGGACAACATCAACGACGAACTAGGCAGGGGATAACACCAACGAAGAGCCTGTTATAGGCAACATTTTCCTACCACCATTACCTCTCCTATCACCAACCGTCGCTGCTGGAAGACGGAAGTGAACCCAGAGGACGAGGGCCCGCTGCCAACCAACAGCTCAGCAAGGCAATCCTCGTCCTGTAGGAGGCAGGCGTCATCTCCAAGGACGACGTTCTGCTCGTGCAGGGCGTGGTGGCCGGGAGAGTCGGCACCCCTGACGCCGCCACCACCAAGAAGGAGAAGGGAGAGTGAAGAAAAAGGGACATGAAGTTCCCAAGCCTTCAGGGAATCGCAGACCTCTGTCGTCTCCCTCACTAAGGTGGGCTTCCTTCAGTTATCATGCCGCAGAGCAATGGCCAGACTAATTGCCAAGGCAGCCGCAGACCTGCCTCGGGATACAGGACCTTACAGCGGTGGAGGCAGTGGCACGGGTCAAGGGGGTAGAGGATTGTTCAGTGGCGCGAACTCAGATCCGGGCGGCATGATCTGGCAGCAAACCTTCGGCGCCTTTTGGTGTGAATGCTGCTAGTGGGCGTCGCCGACGTCCGCGCCGGCACTGGCGTCCTGGCGAAGATGGGTTTCGAGAGAATGGAATTGGGGTCTCCTGTCAACAATAACCCTCCTTTCACCATCCGCCAACCCCCCGGCCGCCGGGAGTGATGAGGACAATCCCCAGGAGAGTGATGAGGACGATGCCGTGGAGACTGAGGACGATGTCGTAGAGAGTGAGAAGGACATCTTGTGTAAACAAACAGCACATCATTGCACGAGAGCCGAAAGAACCTTCTGTCAACAATAACCCTTCTCTCGCCACCCTCCTCCTCTCACCATTATCCTGCCAACCATTTCCTTTTTCCTATCACCCAACCAATTACTGTTAACCGCCTCGCCGTCGTGGCCGCGCTGTCTACGGCGGCTGAGATCCGCAAGGCTTTCTTGAGAAGGTGTACACCACCGCCGAGAAGGAGAAGGGCAAGGGCGAGCCCGCCGGCGGCGCCAGCGCCCCGCTCGTCGATTTCTCACCGCCTCCCGCCGCCGCGGTCACCATCACGGTCCCCTTGATGTCAATGGCCGTCCTACAGCCGACGAATTTGGGCCTCTAGGGGAAGAAAGAAAGGAAGGAAGGAAGGAAAGAAAGGGGGAAGAGAGGGGAGAGACGAAGGCGCTGGGGGCGCGGAAATTTGCGTCTCGCAAATGGCTTTTTAAAAATGCAAAAATGGCATAACGGCCATTACGTCGTTGTCGAGCCGCGACTCCGGAAAGTTTTCCTCGTCAACTCGGCTCCGGCCTTCGTCCCAGCCGCCGCCGCTCCCTCGGCCGCCGGGATCTGCAAGGCCTTCCCGTCACGAATTACTCTCCTCTCACCACCCTTCTCCTATCACTAATCATCCAGTCAAATTTTTTTTCCTATCACCCATCCATACCTGCCAACCACCTCCCCGTCGTGAGCGCGCCCCCCACGGCCGCCGGCATCCGAAAAGCCTTCCTATAGAAGGTCATCGCAGTCGCTGCCACCTCCATCACGGTGCCCTTACCCTCGATGGCTGTGCTGGTGCCGACCAGGCGGGCGCCGCTGGGCCTCCAGGGGCAGGAAGGAAAGAAAAAGGGAGGAGAAGGGGGGCAAGGCGCAGGGGGGGCAAGGATTTGCGGCCCGCAAATATTTTTTTCACAATCATGAAAATGGCATAACGGTCATTACCTCGTTGTCGAACCGTCACCCCGTAAAGTTTCCTCTCACTCCAGCTCCCGTCTCTGATACTCGAGACACCACGGCCTCGTCATCTGCGCCTCTCGCGCAGAGAACCAAGGACCTGCGACGATCCAGCAGGCCAGTCTTCAACCGCGACTCGGCTCGCGGGACGCACCGAAAGAGAAATCACCGTCCTTCCAAGGACCTATATGAAAGGCCAAAAGGCCCAGCAGGAATCTAGAAAATACTAGTAACTACCTGTTACTCATCCAACTCGACGAACGTCCTGGTTCAACATGCTTCCCCAAATGAAGACTGCGCAGTTGAAACTCGCTTCGAACGGCGCCTCGAGCGGGCTTAAGTCAAGGCAGCAGGCAAGCGCCAATACGCGGCTCGGCGGACTACGGGCTTCGATCCGCTTACCCTCCAGCAAGCTCTCGAGCAGGCCCAGAACCAAGGATCCAACATCTCCTATCACCAAGACCACTCGTACGATTGATAGGTTGCTGTCTCCTATTTGACCCGCGTATGATGGGAAAGTGCATACTCAATTTCGTCTATGAGTGTATGCGGCATCATATCAAGATCCCGTGGGACGACATCGCACATCCCCCTATCGATAGAACCCCTCCTATCAACAAAACACCTCCTATCAATATAACCGGGTTCATCCACGAACCCTGCGAGACCAAGCTTCGCCACAAGGTCTCTGGTTACCTGGGCGCGTGCGGGAACATTGAGGCGTGGGCCCGCCTAGAACTGCTAATGATGCGGGACATCGGCTGGGTCGACTTCTTGCGTCACGAGTCGACTTATGTCGGCCTGCCTGATGCGGACCCCTATCCACAGAAGTATTTCATGTAGCTTATGCGGAGGAGTGGAAGGCCAAGAGTGGTCTTCCCTGGGAGGACACGGTCGACACCTCCTATCAACATAAACCCTCCTTTCACACAACCAGGCGGCCAACCCGGCCGCCGTTGCTCTAACATATGTATGCAACACCGGCAAGACAGTGGATGATCCCATATCTATCTTGTCGGCCATTTCTTTCCTGTCACCCCAAAGCAACCACTATCAACAATCCCCCGCCGCCACCGCCATCACGGTGCCCTTACCGTCGGTGGCGATCCTGGAGTCGGCCAGGCAGGCGCCGCAGGCCTAGGTGACTCTGCCATGGATTCGGCCAGCAGCCGCAGGGATTCAGGCAGCAGCAGTAAGGAGTCGCAGCTCCGCGCTATCAAGATTCGCAGCGATACGGAGACGTTCCTGATGGCCGGCCTGCTTACGCACAAAAACCATCTTCGAAAAGGTTGGGCAGGAGGTCCTGGAGCGCCGGTATGTCCTTTTTATTTCTTATTCATAACTTCCGCATCATACCACCATCTCTATCATGCTCCCCAATTTATCATGTTACTTTGCATAATTCACTGACCCCTGTTCCTTTCGTTAGTAGTATCGTCGGTAGAGAGGTTGTGATGCTGCGTCCAAGATCAAGCACTTCGAGGACATGGCCGCCAAAGCTGAGGGTGGCGGCGGCGCCCTGGCTACCCACCACGGCCTTTCCTATCATCTCCCCTTCGAAGTCAGATATCAGCTGGAAGCCTGTATTCCCCAGGGTGTACTCAGTGAACACTACACCACTGACGGGTTTGTTGGAAGGGCGACGCGAGTACGCCAAAGGCAAACTCTGCCGGGAAGGGGATACCGTCTCCCAGCCGTGGCAGCGTGATATTGGCCACCGCACCATCCGCCCTCGCGGAGATCAACCCGGTCGGCAGAGCCGTTACGTTATCCGGGGATTCGAGATTTCTGGCATCAAGAAGGGTATATTCAACACTTTTATGCTGTGCTTCGTGGCGGCACATAACGTCTTTGCTCACCCGGTATTACAAATAGTTGACAATGCCCCTGGCGAAGGCGTCGCAAGCGAAATCAGCAAGGCCAAGAGATTCGGAATGATTGAGGCCGAGTTCTTCCGCTGTATCGAGTCGGGCGGCGCCGGCACCGCGCCTCAAGCATCTCGAGAACAGCCTCTCGAGTTCGCCAGCAAGCCCTTCAAGGGCAGCCCATCCTGGTTTTGGTGCCCCGGTCACCAATTTTCCCATCACCTCTCCTGCCGTCGAAGTCGCGGCTTCCCTTCTTCGGAACCAGCTGACCGCCACACTTGACATGGTCCAGGCGCTTAAACACCAAGTCAACGCCACTCCCCTCCTGTCACAATTCCTGCCGCCCAGTCGTGGCGCCTCCTATCATCTCTGAACTCTCCCACGCCTGAGACGACGAATCGAGTCCTACGCCAGTACCATAAGTACGCCGACCGCTTCTTGCGAGTTCAATTCACCGAAAAGGAATGGCTCCCGCCGAAGCTTTTTGGTGACCCCAACAAGACGTCCATTCCCGGTCACTAATTTTCCTGTCACCACTCCTGCCGCCTCAGTTACGGCACCTCATATCATCTCTCCTTCCGCGTCCAGATACCAGCTAGAAGCTTGTATCTCGCAGGGTGTACTCAGTGAACACAATATGAATAGGGGGTCTGTTGGAAGGTGGCCCAGCCCACCGCTACTCCTACCACCCCGGTCGCCAACGGCCAACTTTCCTATCACCACTTCTACCGCCGCAGCCGCGACGCCTCCTATCACCAATCCTCCTATCACCGCGCCCGCCTCGGCCGCCGAGATCCGAAAGGCATTCCTCGCGAACGTCCGCTCCCCGGTCCGAGTCGGCACTTCATGGAGAAGAACGCGCGCAGCTACAAGTCGAAGAAGGTACTCGGTCAAATGTATTCCCTTGTCTGAGCCTCCGTCGCCGAGAAGGAGAAGCTTCAGTCCACGGCACCTTCTATCGCCAATCCTCCTATCACCCCTCCTCCTGTCGCCGCGCTGCCCCGGGCGGCGCCGAGATCCGCAAGGCCGTCTTCGGGAAGAGCGGAGCTGCGAAAAAATTACTATCCTCACCCTGATTGCCTGGCCGTCCTACTCCATATCATCCTGTCTCACTCGGAGCCTACGATTCGCATGCTTGCTTCCATTCAGAATCTGCGACTCGTCCCCAAGCACTGGGAAAAGCTCAACGCTGATCAGAAACCGGCTATGCGAGTGGTCCGGGTTTCATTCCCGAGAGGAAGAAGGACAAGGACGAGAAGAAGGAGAAAGACGATGCTGAGAAGGAGAAGGGCAAGCCTGAGGCCAAGAATCACGACGAAACCACAGGCATAGCTCATGAAAATTTGGACGTTGACTACCACAACAGCCACCGGGCAGCCGGCCGCCAGTATCAAGCGACCCCTTGACGTCAACCTGGGTTAAGCAATAGGATGAGATATAATGGACGAGTTCGTACCATAGTTGGTCTTTTCGGCCTGGATCCTGGTTTAGTCTTTTGTCCCGTGGAAATCATCCCAGCTCGTTCCTACTGAAGCTTCACAAGAGATAACCCTTACAACGACCGCCACGAGAGAGATCAGGTTCAAGATGCACGAGGTGTCAGACCCCCTGAGAAGCCAACCAAATTTGTCAACATGTCTACTGTAGCTACTGAGAGCCCTGTTCTGCTTCCATGGCGTTAGCCCCCTGATATTCAATGCTAACTGAGCAATGATGCCTGTACAGCTGCGGCTGGCGTGAAGAGTCCGAGTTCAAAAGAGAACATGAGCAGACATTGCCGCACTTCTCATCGACCAGATTGAGTTGGAGCAGCTACCAAGCAGTATTGCTATATTCAACATGATCAACGGCAGTGGCAAGCAAGAGCATTTGTGTGTGTTGATGTACGTTGGGGTAGCTGATTCTTCGAGGCACTGGAAAGGGGGAACAAGCAGATGGTTCGGGTACTTGCAAGATATGATACATATGACTGCCAACATCAAGACTGTCTTCAAGCTTATGCGGAGATTTGAAGCATCTAGTCTCACTTGGTCCCCTTCTGCTTTGCTGGCATACCAGTATGCGCTGTCCATCTACAGAGTGTGGGAGGATGATACACCAGCAACCAATGGGAGGGTGGACGGGATGACTGCGGGTTTGAACTGTCCCGCCAGGCAGGTTGAATCACCCAGGGAAGCAACGAAGTGGTATGTCTCCTAACTATAACCGCACATGTGACCGCTGTTCCTTCCATCTGCAGGTTTGAGAGTCTGGGGCGCTAATAAATTTGCATGTGATAGGTTTGAACAATGGGAGTGAATAGACCACCTTGCTGGATGCCGACTTGGAAGTCACTGCGGTCGAGCCTCCGACTCGGATCACGGTGCCCTCGACGGACCAGCAGTACTGATTTGCGGCTCCGGCAGTCTTTCTTTTCCTATCGCCAGTCGACGTTTCCCCCTTTTCTACTTCCTGTCACCACAACACCGAGCGATACGATTCCTTATCGTTCTTGCCTTTGCAGGCTTTCCTGTCACCTTTTAACATTTCCTATCACCATTTTCGACCTCCTCTCACCCTGTACCTGTAAGTATAAAAAAACTTTTCGATACTGTTACACCTCCTGGTCCAAAAGTCCAACATTCTTCCGCCCACTTTCTTTTCCTATATAAGAGCTCTCCATACAATCAACATCCTTCCACCCATTTCTTTTTCCTTCGAGATCTCTGCATTGCAACTAACATCAACCAACGCACTTTCTTTTCCTTGAGACCTCTTCATTACCAAGATCTCCTCATCACCATACTTCTTCCTTTTGACGTCGGCCACACAGTATTTCCGCCTACTGATCTTCACACCTTCGCGCCGCAAACTTTCAGACCTTAACATCCTGCTGCCGCTCTCCATCATCAAAGGTACGGTTACTCAGTGCTTTGTGACACATCTGCGCAGAGTCTACTCCACGTCAGCACCGCCTCGCTTGCCCATCATCCAAATTCCTTCTTCTTGACCCTCGCATACCACGAGTAACACTTGTTCTCAACGCACAAATTCCATCCTCCCAGATCAGACTATTCCTACTAGGCTTCTATTCATCCTACCATTCCTCATTACCCCATTTGCTGTTCACGGTTTCAGCACCATCCACAGTATTTTCACATTCAATCCTTGGTCGGTGTTCCTTCTCCTTGCGTCGTCCTGCTCCTGCTCCTTTTGGCGTCGAAATTCTTCTACATTCAACCTGGTTGGCGTTCCTTCCCCTCGCATCGTCGGTGTCTCCTTCTCCTTTGGACGTCGACATTCTTTTCATGTTCAGTCTCGATCGGCGTTCCTCCTCATTTTAATGTTGACGCCCCTTCCTCCTTTCATCGTCAGCGTTCCCACTGCCTCTTTGTCGACGCCGCTCCTTCTCCCTTTTAACGTCGATTTTTGCGTTCCTCTTCATACATTCTCCAGCCCATACAAATTCTCGTCTGAAACTCCATCCGGAAGACAATCGGTACCGTCCTTCTTTGCCCAGACACCCCTCTTTGTCCAGAAATATGTTCGCAATTTTATCTAGTATACACGGTGCTAACAAATACTCTCACATCCAGACGCTAGGTATGATGGAGAACTCTGGCCAGAACCAGGTTGGGGATAATCCTGTTGGGTAAGTTCATGTTCCATTCGATCCATAGACTTCAACTGTTGGTGCCGCAAGACAGTTCTTGCTTGTCGGTCCCCTATGTTGATGTTAGCCGCATCAAGTATCCCAGTAACAACATTGGGCAAACACGCCTCGTGTGGAGCGACCGCCATAAGCAGAGACAACCCGCCGTCTAAGGAACATTGCAGCTAATTAAGTGTTTGCTACAGGAGTATCCTACAGGTGACAAACTGGGACTCCATCACCCTGAAGGTCACAGGCATCCCCCCTCAGACGAGGACGAGCGATCTATACCGACACTTTGCCGGGCACGGAACCATAACCAGCATCAAGATTGGTGAGCTGGCGCCCAGGAACACGGCCTGGGTCAGTTTTACGCCGATCCCGCCTGGTCGGTTCTGGACTCCGAACGACAGAATGCGGGTAGGGAATAAGGGCACGTTCCGTATCTGGGTGGAGAATCTGCCACCCAAACCGCAATTCACAACCAACCCAAGGACACAGGCGACCATCCCCGCAAGGGTGGTCCTCTTCCCCCTAATTCTGCAGTTTGGCGTCCAAGTTGGTAATAACAGCATGATGGCTATGAAAACTCTATCGGATCGCGGAAACGGAAGTCTGGAGCTCAATTTCGATTTCCGGCGAAAGAAGATGGACCTGGAATTCGCCTATATTTTGGAGAATCCTCGCAGGGGTGATACTCCGAACCCGGTACCGAACAACGGACCCCTTGACAAGGAGCGTCGGTTCAAGGCTGAGATTTCGTTCTCAAGTGTCAAGACTCTCCACGCAATTCAGCACACCGACGGTTCTCGGTTCCTTATCATTGCCCTCGAGAGCCCGCCGCTATATTTCAAGGCAATAGCAGCCGCGGAAAGCCACATGGACGGTCTCACTTGGGGACAACATGACACCTGGCACCGGATTACTGACCTCATGTATGACAATAACTGGGTTAAGGGTGCGAAGACAGCGCTTGTTAAGGTCGATCAAGATATCGACATAGGCAGGTGGACAGTATACCAGCTGACCTTACCACACTCCGCAAATGCGTCGTGGGAATGGCTTTGCCCAACACTTAGGGATTACCATATCAAAGTAATCAACACCACGACTGCAGAGTTCCACAAGCGTCCAGCGACGAAGACCGGTCTCTGGGATCTCCTCGACCAGCACGCTACGCGGGCAGCAGTGGCTGTCCTGCCTGGTAGTCTCAAGGACTACCACCTCCCCTTCGACGTGAGGTACCAGCTAGAAGCCTGTATTTCACAGGGTGTTCTCAGTGAACACAATATGACCGAGGAGTTCGTTGAAAGGCTGGCGCAGCTTGCACGGAGAAAGATCTACCTCACCAACCCGGCAGCCAATCTGTTGACATATATATGCAACACCGGCAAAATTGTCGAGAACCCTATGTCCATCTTCTACGACAGGCAGGCGATGACATACCGGCCGGTGTTCAGTCTCCCTGACGCCTGTGAATGGGTGCGAAAGGTGGTCGTGACGCCGACGACCATGTACCTGAGTTCTCCCACGCCCGAGACAACGAATCGGGTCCTACGCCAGTACCATAAGTACGCCGACCGGTTCTTGCGGGTTCAATTCACCGAGGAGAAAAGCCTCCCGCCAAAGCTTTTTGGTGACCCCAACAAGACGTCTATCTTCAACAGGATTCACAGAACTCTGAAGAACGGCATCCAAGTAGCTGGTCGACATTACGAGTTCCTGGCGTATGGAAACTCCCAGCTACGCGAATTAGGCGCCTTTTTCTTTCATCCCACAAGCGACCTTACATGTGACGACATCCGGTCATGGATGGGCGAGTTCCATCACATCAGGGTTGTGGGCAAGTATGCGTCGAGAATGGGACAGTGCTTTTCGACGACCAGAATTGTACAGGATCTCCCTGTTGGAAGCGTCGTCAAGGATATTCCAGACATAGAGCACAACGGCTGGTGCTTCACTGACGGCGTTGGCAAGATCTCGTTTGACCTCGCTAAGAGTATCGCCAAAGAACTAAAGATGTTCAACAAAGGTCAGATGCCATCCGCCTTTCAATTTCGACTCGGCGGCAGCAAGGGTCTTTTGGTGGCGTGGCCCGAAGAGCACTCTAACATGGCGACCTCTCTGAAGTTTAACCAGATCCATTTGAGGCCCTCGCAGAAGAAGTTCCACACCAGCTATTCCAGGGGAATCGAGATCATCAAGCAGGCGGAGTTCACGGTTGCTACGTTGAACAGACAGACGATTACGCTCCTAAGCGCCCTTGGGGTCCCTGATAAGGTGTTCATGGAAATGACTAGGGAGCAGAACAACAAGTACCTCACCGCGATGCACGACCAAAACGTCGCACTGAACCTCCTAGGAAAACATGCTGATCCGAACCACACCAACGAGATGCTAGCGGATATGGTCAGATGCGGTTTCATGAGGGTGAGGGAGCCCTTCTTGATGACGTTGCTACATATCTGGAGAGCCTGGGCTCAGAAGCAGTTGAAAGAGAAAGCTCGACTGGTTGTTGAACAAGGCGCCTTCCTCTACGGTTGCGTAGACGAGACCAACGCCTTGCGGGGCCACTACGAACAGCCGACAGAGAAAGCATCGGGCCTGCCACAGATATTCGTCCAGGTTCCCAAGTCGCCGGAGTCGGATGAATTCGTCGTCAAGACCGGTATCTGTGTTGTGG
Source organism: Monosporascus sp. MG133 (assembly GCA_004155925.1). Lineage (NCBI taxonomy): Eukaryota > Fungi > Ascomycota > Sordariomycetes > Xylariales > Monosporascus > Monosporascus sp. MG133. The sequence continues at coordinate 177,754 of QJNX01000093.1, read as the reverse complement.
GAAGGAATCCCTCTTTGCACCCTGGCGACATACGGGTCGTCGAGGCAGTTGACATCCCCGAGCTTCGACACCTGCGCGACCTGGTGGTGTTTCCAGCCAACGGAGATAGAGATATCCCCTCGATGTGTTCTGGCGGGGACCTCGATGGCGATGATTTCTACGTCTTCTGGGACCCTCGTCTTTGCCCCAGGGAGAAGAATTTCCCACCGATGAACCATGATGCGTCGAAGCCACAAGATCTGGACCGGGATGTCCAGATCTCCGACATACAGGACTTCTTCGTCGAGTACGCCAAAAACGATACTATCGGTTCTATCGCGCACGCCTTCATCGGACAAGCAGATAAACACGGTGCCAAAGACCCGAAGTGCATCCAACTCGCGCACCTGCATTCGAAGGCTGTTGATTACCCCAAGTCGGGCCAACCTGCGAGACTGACAAATCACCTTAGGCCCACAGAATACCCGCACTTCATGGAGAAGAATGCTCGTACCTACAAATCCCAGAAGGTGCTTGGTCAGATGTATGACTTCGTGCAGAGAATTCGATTTGAGGCTAGATTCAATGACCATTTCGACGAGCGGATAATCCTTATGTACAAGCCGGACGACAACCTACTGCTCAAGGCCAGGGCGATGAAGCTACAGTACGACGCGGCTCTACAAACGATCTTGTTGCAATACGGCCTCGAAACCGAATTTGAGCTCTTTACCACTTTCGTCCTGAACACGTTCAAGTTCAGAACTACGGACTACAAGATACCAGAAATCATAGGCAACGTCCGCAACGAACTGCACGAACGCTTCATACAGGCTGCAGTCAAGGAGGCTGGCACTAAAGGTAGACAAGGCGAGAGTTTCCTGCGTCTCGTCGCCGCATTCTATCGAGTGACGTGGGAGCACGTCCAGCGGAACAAACTGCGTAACGAGGACAGGCCTTTCATCAGCTTCCCGTGGATCTTCCACAAGGAGCTGTGCAGCATCGCGACGGAGAGCAGCAAGTCAACCCACCTCCGTGAACTCAGCCGACGGCCCCCTAGCAGCAAGGTCTGGACCCAGGACATCACTGCAGTATTGAAGGCTCTCTCCACTGAGAAGGGCGATCCTGCACAGACATCCGGTTGAGTACATGACAAGGCTGACCTGATGACGGCGGAGTAAGGGGGCGTGGTCATCCCCGAAGAGGATGAGCGGGTTTGAGAAATTGAGGTATAGTCATCCATAAAGAGGATGAGCGGGTATGAGAGAGCTGGCTGTGACGCCGACTTGGTGAAGATGGTATGCGCGAGCTCTAGATAAGTCAGAACAAAGACGCGGTGATAATTAGTGCGTTGACTTTGCAGTCTAGCTAGCCACCCAAAAATTGGGTGAGACAGATGAAGATATGCCATTACAGAGATTCCAAGGTCCGCTTATTGGTGTTGCGCTCGTGTGAATAAGTGCCACTGAAGCGTCCTACGTCGTATGAAGAAGTGCTACTCGGATTGAGAAATAGAGAGGACGCGATCCTTGTCACAACGGCCTCAAATGTGCCAAAAATGCTGATTTGGAAGACTGAAGAGGGTGTGCGATATTACACCAGAACTAGTCTAACATCAGTCTGCAACAAAGTCCAAAAGAGCATCCCGACTAAGTGCTTGTTATAACGGCTTAGCGTGTGCCCTCTGCGTGCTCGAGTTCAGGAGCATTGACGGTTCCTTACTCTAACTCAAATGAAGAATACCACGACGGCAGTCTCTACATATCACACCTACAACATTGACGGGACGTGCCATCAGCCTCCGGGGGCTAGGGGGCGACTTCAACTGGCACCAATGTCGGATCCAGCATCTGCTACGATCTGGGCTTACTCGTAGCCACTGAGAAATCTATTCGGTGGGTTGACCGGCTGTCCGTGGTTTTCTAACGGCCTAACTTCCCTACTAAGGAGGTGTGGAGAGACAGATACGCCAGGAGGTTTAGTTGGTGGGTGGAGCGACTGTGGTTGACTGTAACTCGGCTTAGGACTGAGATTCGAGATGCATAGCCCGCGACCGACGGCATGCGATGAATCGCCACGGCTGTCTTGCGCTTGGCGGTGGCTTTTCTGTGACTATCTAACGTTACTTATCTACTAGTTACAGGTGGAAATGCTAGCAGGAACCGACAAACTGATACTCTCGATACGGATCCTTGGGTTGACTTAGCATTATGCACATGGAGAAGAGCCTGGACTACCTAAGTCTTGGGCGACAGGTGTAGGCGAGAGAGGCGATACAGCCGTAGGGACTATGGGAACAGGCTGGATGAAACCTAGGGGGCGTCTGCTAGGATGGTGGATAGGCTGAGTAGTGCTATGTAGGAAACTCAAGGGGATGACAAGCTGATGGCCGGCGTGGCAGCTGCGTGGTCGTTTGTCCTATTCAGCGGGAGATGACGGGCAACGGCACCACCTCGCTAGAGCACAGAGAGGCCATGGAGTTTGTGCCTAGATGTGTCGATTTTGGTAAAAACTACAGCTGAGAGGATGCCAGTCCATGAATGTTATAGATGGCATACACACAAATCACGTCGTTTGCGAAAGAGAATTGAAACTTCCGATCGCGTCTAAGACGAGCCAGGCTGCACACTGTACTATGAAGGGGGGCATTGCATGTGATGTGTCTGAGTGTTTGGGTTTGGCGTAGAGGGCAACGGGAAGTTTGGATTTCGTCTAACATTTGTAACTCCACGGAGTTGTATTGTACCTGTTGGGTCGGTATGGTGGTTAAATTCCACTTGTAGATAGCGGACGACATTCTCCTATTCTCCCCCTATGGGAAGCTGGCGCTAGTAGTACCGGAGGAGGCCGTCTCGATTAGGATCCTTCATTGTATAAGACACGATAAGATTTGCCAAGATTGAACGGTTAGCCGCTGATTCATAGTAATTGTCTTCTCGCATGAGGGGTAAATGCATCTAGCGGAGAGGGGGATGAGGGGATGGCCGCGATGATGCAATAACGGGAGCTTGCACCCCGGAAGAGGGTTGATCCACAAGCGAAAAGTTCTTGGCAGCGCACATTTTCGATGGCGGGACACGGTCGACGCCCACGGAATCATCACCGGCGACCGGATTGCGAACTTAGTATTTCTCGACTCGACGACGGATTGATATTGACAAAACTTGGGACATCGTGTCGTATTACCGTATGTGAGTTACCATGTCTATTTCTGATTTTATAATTTTATGTACGATATTTGTATATTCTATGCAGTTATCCGGCTGCCACATTTGTCCGCTGGGGCATCTGCCATAATTATATTTTTTAATTTTTGGAGCCCAGCTAATGATCGGGACCACATTCCCTCGGGACCATGAACCTTGGGCGGCCTGCTGATTCTTTCTCTTATTTGCAGCCCTCCGCGACATTCACATCGGACCTCCACGTCTTCTGCCTTCCAGTCTCCATCCACTCTCTGATACCCCTCGAAAAATCACCCCACCCGCAATCATGCCTGACGTCCAGGAGCTCCTCAAGAAGAAGTTCGGCAACGCCGCGCCTGCCCGTACCGGTATGTGCTTTGTTCTGACGTCGCCTGTCTACAATTCATGATTCTCCATGTAAAAAATATGTGAGGAAACCTTCGGGAGAGCAAGCGGGGGCAGTGGGAAGGAAGAGGATGAGTGCGGGGTGATGTTGAAATGCCGGTGGAGCGGATAGACCATGAGGCGGAAATATTGGCATCTGCACTTGCGGGATGTTATGCTAACGAGGCCGATTCTCGCAGGTGGAAAGGGAACCCCGAGACACAAGCAGAAGCGCAACGTTGCACGAAACACCAACGATGACAAGAAGCTCCAGACCACCCTGAAAAAGCTGAACACGCAACCCATCCAGGCCATCGAGGAGGTTAACATGTTCAAGAGTGACGGCAACGTCATCCACTTCTCTGCTCCTAAGGGTAAGTCCTCGCGTCGCTACATATATGCTTACAACTCGGTGATCGGCCTGACTTCAAGACCACTTCCGGTGCCCTTCCGACGAGCTTCTGACGGTTGGCTAACTGTCGCACGTAGTCCATGCCGCCGTCCCCTCCAACACCTTCGCCATCTACGGAAACGGTGAGGACAAGGAGCTGACGGAGCTCGTCCCCGGCATCCTCAACCAGCTCGGCCCCGACTCCCTGGCCTCGCTCCGCAAGCTGGCCGAGAGCTACCAGAACATGTCCAAGGAGACGAAGGACGCCGATGATGATGATATCCCCGACCTGGTGGCCGGCGAGAACTTCGAGAGCAAGGTCGAATAAACATATCATACCCCGACGCGAACAGATCGGAAACCACGAACCAGGCCATACACTAGGAGCATCTTTGCGCGCCGGATAAATGGCAAGGGAAACGAGATGAAGATAGGGTGGCAGGTAAATGGCATTTTTGATCATCAGTTTGGTGGAAATTCGAGTCTCGTGTGAGTCGAAAGGTCAGGCAGGCATGGTAGGAAGGGGAGTTCTCCGGCAAAGCTGTCCTTGTGAATTTGGAAGGCATTTTACGATCGTCTTTTGATTTCCGTAGCTCATGCCGGTCATATTCACATGCCGGCTGATACTACTGACGGAGGACAACAATCTGGACTGTTGTAGCAGCCATTGCACTGGCTACCGGTCAAGTCGGGCGTGGTAGTGAGGGATCGATACCATCGCTTGTACAGAAAGTTTACTGAAAACACGTTCCCCGTAAATCCTCTGTCTTTTCGTTGTGCGATTTCGTGACCGTGCGCTCTCTCTCACCTAACCCTAGACACATAGTACCTAGCACTATGTAGTTAGACCCCGAACCCATCGTCCCCCAGGTTCCTCGCCCATCCCTTCAATGCCTCGGCCCTGACATCCTCCTTCATCTTCCTCCTAGCCGCCAAGAGACGGGACACCTTGAGTTCTCCGTACGTCCTCGCGCCCGCCAGAGCCCGCCGGATCTCGGCTACGCTGGCCTCCTCCGTACCCTCTCCCATACCCGCCCCCGTATTAGCCGCGGCGAGCAGGTCGGCCCCCTCCGCCGCGAGCCCCCACATCCGCCGACGCGATGCGAAGCTCGCCCCCCGCGCATCGAACTGCTTGCGCCCCTGCAGCGTGCCGCCTAGCGTTGCTTCTTCGAGGCCCTTTGGCGCGCGGATGGCATTCGTTCGTGCATCTGCTGTGTCTGGAATTGATGGTGTTGGTGAAGATGTAGTGGGCGCAAGTGGCGGGGATGTAGGAATAGGTAATGACGTAGGAGCCGCGGTCCACGCCACGGCCAGGTTGCTGGCCGCCGTTTTCTCCGACCGGGAGACCTTGCGCCGCGAAAAGGCGAACTCGAGGCCCGTCGTGCGGACTTCGAAGGGCCGGAACGCGTATCCGCCTCCCCATTTCCGGCGGTACAGGGGGCACATGCGGCCTTCTCCTGCTTTTGCTTTCGCTTCCCTGACTTCCACCCCATTTCCTCCTTCACCCTCGCCATTGCCCTTCTCCTCCTCGTCTAGGGCGGTAGCAGAGAACGCCCGTCGACACCCCCCCGCCGAGTACGCCGCCTCCGGCAGAACCAGGCAGCGCACATAGGCGTTCTCGGGACTCACAAGCAGCGCCGCCAGTCCCGAGAGCAGCGAGGCGCACTGCCGCAGCGCCAGCTTGTCCGAGCACGACTTGGACAGCGTCGGCGGGGCGTCGCCGCGCGCGGGCTTGCGGCGCACGGCGCCTAGTAGGGAGAAGTAGGCCCGGCCCGGTAGGGTTATCGGTTCTGCTTCCGCGGAGGTGGCGGAGTTTGATGGGAGTGGGGAGGAAGGAGGAGGGAAAGGAGAAGAGGGAAGGGAGGGTATGTCCCACGGCGACGCGTCCGCCTGCGCCGCCATCGTCAGCTCCATGCTGGCGTCCCCGCAGGGTGCCTCCGAGCAGTACATGTGCAGAGCGACGTCGCCGCGCCAGGCGAAGGGCTGGGCGTGCCACCACCCGTCCTCCGTATCGCCATCATCCCCTGCCGTGGACTCAGAGGCCCGCATCTCGTCGGGGGTGCGGTGGCGCAGAAACGGGGACGACATGTCCGGACCCCCGAGTGCCAGCTGCCTGCACTCCTCGAGCACGAACCGGTTGAAGGCCCGTATGGCGAGAACCTCGGCATGCCAGTCGTGGAGCACGTTGCCCTGCGCTTGTGGGAGCTTGGCGCTGGGTAGGCATTTCATGCCTGTCCTGAGCTTGCGTGTTAGACTTACGAAACAGCTTGGATCACGTATGGGGTAAGGTCTACGCACGCCAGAGCTAGACAGTAGAGTTCGCCATCTTTTCCTAATAAGCTGTCAGAGTCTCATTTCTTGCTGGGTATCTGATGCATGTACATGAGGCTGAAGGGACATAATAAGGAATGTGTTATATGACAAGTACCTTCAGCTACGATCCCGCTCAGGGGCACCCATTCATGCAAGCCATTGTTGCGGATGACGGGCTTCCTCTTGGATGGAAGTGCATCGTATTCCTTCTGCACCAAAGATGCAATGAGGTCTGGGGACACAGTCATTTAGGCATGACTGAAATGTTCATTCCGCCTGTAGGCAATATCCCTGAAGGCGCCGTGCCCTGTGGTAGAATATGCACCCGTGGTGGGAGATGAAGCGAGTGAACGGAATATTGCTAAAGTGAGGGTTTGCATGCACTGGGTTTTGTCGCTCACTACAGTAAGAATTGGCCACCCAGCCACACTGACTGAGAACCACCAGCCACATCTCTCTATATTAGACTCGACCCCGACTCACCCCTACCCGACCCTAAATCGCCAGCTGAGTCATCCAAGCCCACAAGCGGCACACCAATTCTGGATTTCGAAATATCCGCAATCCGTGTGTCTGCGTGCCCGCCCCGTGTGCCAATTGAACGACGAAAGAAAAGACCATCTCCGAAAACTTCACGACAACCCATCACCTCTTACTAACCCACAAACAGCCAGCACATCCCGGAAGTTCTCATCTTTCTACCACAGTCATAATGAGAACTTACGACGACACCTTCTCTGGCCAGAGAATTTACCCTGGCAAGGTATGACGACTTTTTTTCCTTCTTCCCTCACTCTCGACTGCACGCGAAGATGTACGGCGTGGACAATGCGGTTGCGACCGACGCCGGGGCTGGGAGGAGATGGCTAGGACAGAGGAACTCGATCGCGATGGATATCTCCTTTCGACGCCACATCCAACCCGTCCTCGCTACGATTGTTACCGTCATCATGTGCTGCGAAATCTACGTTCTTATGTTGAAATGGTTGCTGATGGGATATCCGAACGCAGGGTAAGCTCTACGTCAGAGGCGACAGCAAGATCTTCCGATTCCAGAACGGCAAGACCGAGTCGCTCTTCCTCCAGCGCAAGAACCCTCGTCGCATTGCCTGGACTGTTCTCTTCCGACGACAACACCGCAAGGGTATCTCTGAGGTACGAAGAAAATTCCACCCTTGCTTCGCGAGCATCCCGGCTCGCTTTGTTCCCGACCGGGATATCGCGATACATGCGCCGCTTCGGTATCACTAGCTACAGGCAACAACTGACACGTCCCTACAGGAAGTTGCCAAGAAGCGAACCCGCCGAACCGTCAAAGCCCAGCGTGCCATCGTCGGTGCCTCCCTCGATGTCATCAAGGAGAAGCGATCGATGAGGCCCGAGGCCCGGTCTGCCGCCCGGCAACAGGCCATCAAGGACGCCAAGGAGAAGAAGCAGGCCGCCGCCGCCGCCAAGAAGAGCGAGAAGGCCAAGAACGCCGCCGTTGCCAGCAAGGGCCAGACTCAGCGCATCGTCGGCAAGCAGGGTGCCCGTGGCGCCCAACCGAAGCCCGCCGCCCGGACGAAGTAAACGACTTCTTCTAGACTAGGGGCTGGCGAGGAGACGGGAGGATGAATAGAGACAGTAACAGAGGGACATGTCTACTACATGCGTACGGCGGCGTCTTCGGCAGGCAGGCAGGCAGGCATTCGGTGGGTCACACGAATTTTCCTCGAGTTGTCGTCCTTTTCGACCAAAAAAAAGTCGACAACAAACCCACTATACACATCTCGGTTGGGGAATTTGCATTTGCATCTCTCTCACATGGAAATCAGGAAAACTCTTGCCTGGTAGCTCATTCAATACCAGCTTATTCTATGATCTAACTGTGTCTTTCTGCTATGGGCTCAATGATGGTGACGGGTCTGCTTCATAAGCCAGGCATTGAGGATTGCGTGACCAGAGCGGGTTGGCCTGGTCTCCGGAAATACTAGCAGGACGAATGCATTCGTACTGCAGCCCAGGCTTCCTATATTCAGGCCTTCGTCAAATCCGTCTACGCGACATTTGAACTGACCTTCCGCTACGCTGTTTTTCAAGTCCCTTGCGTCTGCCAGGCAATAGCTGAAGCCCGACTGGTGACATCGTGTGCTTTATCCATTTCCTCTTCTGCTATCTATTTTTGTCAGAGGCTTCCTCTCCTTCTTAAATCACAGTTCAATACATATTGCGGTCAATGGAATGCCCCCCGGAAGCATGTCATCCCGAGGAAGCATGTCATACCAAGGGGTGTGATGACGGCATCGTCTCTTCTGTCGTGATCGAGAGGGGCGAATTGGTACCAATCCCACTGTTGAACTCTGACATACGATTACAATCTCCCACATGAAAGCGTTTCCTGGCAGTTGTACGCTGGTGTCTTATGCTGATGCTGCTGCTTCGAATACTCACTGCCTCACCTTAGTTCCGCTTCTACTCGCTTTTATCTTCTCTCTACTTAGGCACCTCCACACACCAGTTCTGGACAACTAGGATAATGCGCGAATATGTTATGTACCTGGTCACTTTACGGCTAGATAAACCCCCCAGCGTAGTTTTTCTAAGGTCGGCTTGCGGTGGTCCTTAAAGGGGTTCATCCCTAGGCATGGCCGAGCTCTTTTCTCCTGTCAAGGACACGGAAGGTTCGAATTTGGACAAGGCGCTCGATTCAACTTGTGTTATGTAGCGACCACATCGGTGAAAACATGCCCAGTAGAATGGATGGCTACATACATACAGATGGTTATGGCCACGACGCGACGGCACCTTAGTACGTAATAGGCAGTTAGTTCTCTTACCATGCCGGATCTATGTATAATACGGTATCTATAGATCTATTCTATTCTACCAGCTCAACTCAGTCAATCGACCAACATTGCCCTCTCGATCCTTCACAGCTTGGACAGGATGGTCTCGGCGCTCGACACGTCGAGACCCTTGGCTGGCTCCTTCTCGGCGTACACAACCTTGCCGTGGTCGACGACGATGGCGTAACGGGCGGTTCGCGGGCCCATGGTCCAGCCCAGGCTGCTGCTGAAGGCGGTGCCGTCGTCGGAGACGAAGATCTGTTTGTTGTTTTCAGCCGCCGTTAGCTTGTCTTCGTACAACTGATCGCTTCCCGCCTCCATTCCCCCTGGGCTGCAAAGGGGAGAAAAGCAGAGGGGAGCAAAGGTAGGGGAAACATACGATGTCATTACCCTTAACGCCGTTCGCCTTGCCCCAGGCCGCCATGACGTACGCGTCGTTGTACGCGACCACGACGACCTGGTCGACGCCCTTCTTCTTGAGCTCGGGCAGCAGCCGGATGTACCCCGTGACATGCTCGTTCTGGCACGTCGGAGTGAAGGCGCCCGGGACGGAGACGAGGACGACCTTCTTCTGCTTGAATTCTGTTTGTCGTTTCCGCCTCGTATGTCAGCTTCTCTTCTTTTCTTTTCGAAGTTCCAGCTTCGCGCGGCTTTCTTGCCTCCTCGCGCAGAGAGAAAGAAAGAGAGAGAGAGAGAGAATAAAATTAGCAAGGCCCAGGCCGTATCCGTAATTTACCTTTGCTCGCGTCGTAGACCTGCGGGATTCCGCATGCCGTCACGGATTCGTTCTCGGGCAGGTACGGGATGTAGGGGAACTTGACGTTCTCGGGGAAGTCGTCTCCGGGCTTGAGGGCGGTCATCTTGTCTTTTAACTTTTGTTGGTATCTATCTAGGTCGGTAACGAGCCGTGTGGGAGGAGGGATTATTCGGAATATTCGGATTTAGGTGTTTCTACTCCTTTCTAACGGGCAACTTGGAACTTGAACGACTGAGAGATATATCGAAGGAATGACGAGCTTTATGTTTCTTACAGGACACCAAGAAGGGGAGAACTAAGAAGGCAGGTTTGTAAGTATGTATGTATGTATGTAATGAATATACTTACGCCATTCCACCTTGAGGGCCAAGGGACGTAACTTTCTTGGTGGGGGCGGGGCACTGCAGAGGGGGGGTTGCGATTCGGTCCAAGGTGGGTTCAATCGTTCCTTGCCTTCCCTCTTGTGCCCCTTCTCTCACACCTTCCGAAGTCGGATGAGCGGACGGCCGCACCTCGGCATGTTCTCTATCGTCGCCGGGCCGGAACCGTTTTAGTTTACATATGGTACATGTAGCTTAGGTAGGGTAAATGCTGCTGCTGCACGCTTTCTGGAACGCCAAATGCGGGATACATCCGCGTTATGTAGAAATTTCCAAAATCCGATACTGCCCTGCCTCGTAATGGATGCCTCTATATCCATTCCGTGGGGTGTGGGTGAGCAATTAACAACAATACCGGCCTCAGCCGGATCGGTAGGCGATATGTGCGATGATACAGTAGGATCTCGGGATTTGAGTGTCACAAGTCTCGAATCCGTATATAGATGTTAGTTACCGAAATACCGTGGCAGCGGCGAGATCAATGTCCCGCCGAGGTTGACATGACAAGCGCCCCTTTTCCGACATCCATCAATAATTGGGGTCGGGAGTTCCCGTGCGGAAGCCCACCCGCACCACTAAGTACTTCTTCATACGGCACTGATGACTCATAACAAACCCCGTACTATAAAGCCTTGAAATTCCCCGAGTTCAAATCCGGTCCGGTCCCCGCGATCCCCGAAACGGGGCCGCATCAAATCCCGGAGTTGGGTAGATATCTGGCCGTAAAGAGACGCGCTTTTGAGTCGTAAACCCCCTGATTCCATATTCATATAATCTGGATTGGCATCCCTCGCTCGTAAACGCTAAAGGACTAGGCTACAAGGCGTTATTTTAAAACATTGAGGAACCATGGCCACAGAGAACCAGGGAAGACCGCCCTACCCGCCCTTCACGGAAGAGACGGCCCGAATCAAAGTCAAAGCGGCGCAGGACGCATGGAACACAAAGTAAGCATCAGCCTTAAGTTCCTCCTGGATACATATCTACCTACCTACCTCGTCATTATTGTCATCTCATTTCCATCCACTACCTACCTCCCGCAACCTCCGAGAAACCCGGAAACACTCGAGGATCAGGCGGGACGGCAGCGCTAACCAAAAGCCCCCCCGCCCGAACGAACTAGGAACCCCGACAAGGTGAAGCTGGCCTACACGCCCGACTCGATCTGGCGGAACCGGGACCAGTTCCTGCGGGGCCGGGACGAGATCGCGGCGTTCCTGACGCGCAAGTGGGAGCGCGAGCAGGGCTACCGCCTGCGCAAGGAGCTGTTCGCCTTCACGGGCGACCGCATTGCCGTGCAGTTCTGGTAATCCAACTCCTAGGGCTATTTTCTACCACTTGTTTCCTAGTCGACGAGCAGAAGTCTCCTTGATGAAGTTCCTTCGGGAGTCTATGGCTCCCTGGAGTGGTCTTAAGGGCAATTGCTGACTCCCGAGCGTTGCAGGTACGAGTGGCACGATGCTGCGGGACAGTGGTGGCGCACCTACGGCCTCGAGGACTGGACGTTCGCGCCCGATGGGCTCATGCGCAAGAGGCAGATGAGCGGGAACGACGTGAGCATCGCCGAGGAGGAGCGCTGGTTCAGGGATGGCGTCGACGTGAATTCCGTCGATATCGATGAGAGGCACTGGTAGGTAGGCAGGCGGCTATGTACTCAAAGACTGATGTTTGGTATAATTGTGCGAGTATATTGTGCACTTCGTCTCAAGCCCTGCGATCAAGATTGGAGGCGCAGAAGATTGCTACAGACAGCCTTAGGGAGAAGGGATGCGTTACGGAGAAAATATGCCTTAAGGAGAAGAGCTGACATAGGAGGAAGACTTCTTGGGTACTAAGCTACGGGACTAGGAGCGGAACCCTAATAAATCATGAATAAGAGCTAGACAACCAGTCATGTCCTCCTCTCCAACCGGAACCATACCACGAGGTACCACCGGCAACTGCGGTCGTGGGAGCTGTTCACGGACACAAAGGGGGGGAAGGGGTAACGAATGAAATCCCAATAACGAAGCTTCGACTCATTCGGGTCGAGTAACAGCTACGAGGAACGAGTCCCGGGATGTCCGGTACGACGGGTGGAATGTCGTGTGCGGGATCTTCGACCGTGATGTTTAGAGTCAGGGGCCTGCGCTGCGGCGGATTCGAGATACAATCTTAGTGCACTCGGTGCTGGCTGCCCTTTTCCTTGCGGGGCATCTTAAGCGCCCGCTTCGTTTCTGTTCCTGGAAAGAAAAAATTTGTTCCGAAACATATCGTTTAGGTGATATACGATACATGGTTGTGACCTCGCGCTACATGTGACATCTCCACATTATCTTCCTCGCCCAGTCTTATGTCATATATACTGCCTATGGAGTTATAGGTATACTGGCGTACAGGCGCTGGATTCATTCTGCGCATCTCCTGGTTCAGGGGCGAGAATGCTTGTGTGGCACGGGTCGGTCTGCTACGTAAGAGGTATGGTTGGAAGGGCGTAGTTGATATTAAGCTTATGGCCGACGCTGTAATATAATACCCTGGTATTCCCAACTTCCAACGATGAGTGTAATACATACATCGAGGGACCTTCTTAAGAACGTTACCCAGCTCTCAACAGCAATCCCTGAGATCTACAGATTTCATTCGAATTAGTCAGCAGACGGGTGTATCCTATACAGGTGCCCCTTTGTTTACGATGGCCACTGCTTGAATATTGCACTGATGCTAATATTCCTGGACTTATGGCTGCAAATTATCCGCGTGAGGCTCGAGAACTAGTAGTGAAACTCGAGTGTCAAATTGATTGGACTTAAGAAATGGGTTTCTAAAAGACCTGGGTGCACAATGTGGTAATGATAGCCGGTGATTGAACTCTTTCCGATCCACGTGAACAGTATTTAAACCCTTTCCTTATTCCAACAGATGGGCGTCCTCATATTCACTTGGTGTTCCATATCCCCATGTTCCTGGTATGTCCATCATAGTAAGCAAGTCATGGCGAAATGTCGTCGGCGTTCCCTACCGACCGTGAACCATATGTCCTGGGCAACGACGATCGCGATCCAGAACACGAGCCCGGCGTACGAAGGCGGCCTGAAGTTCCTAGCCTTACTCACCGGGGAGATCCAGGGCCGGGCAGACGACGTCACGTCGACGCCGGCACTGGGGCCAGCACCAGCGTCGGCATCGTCGCTGCCGTTGTTGTGGTAGCTTGGCGACGAGAAGTACTGGTACGGCCCTTGGAGCGCGGCAGGAGCGGTGATGGTAGTGACGACCGCCGCTGTGGTGGTCGCGATGGGTTGGGGCAGGGGCATGCCAGCCGTCAGTGGCGGGATCGGCGGTAGCGGTGGCAGCGGCTTCGTCGTGATACAAGAAGTAGTGGGCATCGCCGGGGAGGTGCAAGTAAGAAGAGTAGCGGGTCTCGGAGGTGTGGTGTCGAGGGTAGGGAAAGGAACAGGCGCCGTGCCCGCGCTCTCCTGTCGCAGGTTGAGGAAGCCCGGTATCTCCGGCAGCTGCCGGCCTGCGAGGTAGTCGTTCTCCCTCGCGCGTAGGAGTTCGTCGTTGACATTGCTCGGCAGCACCGTGTAGATCTCGGCCCCGGTGCCCAGGCAGGTCGAGATGGTGTGGCTGAGGGCTGGGCCGTATTGGTGGGAGTCACACTGCGGGTAGAGGCAGTGGGAGAGTGGCTGGAGAGGGAGGTCAGAGGATGTGCGAGGTTGGGAGGGATAAGCGGCTAGAGATGGGGTGACAGAGGAGAGATGGATCAACAGACCTTTTGATATCTTCCTTCTTGGCAGAGACAGGTAATATCGACGCACTGCCTTACAGCCATACTGTCGATCATGGGACGCGCAGCGCATTCTTCGGCCTCGGTCAGCGGATGATGGTAAACACGCCAAAGGTCTTGCAGAACATACTGGGTGGACTGACGTCCGTGGCAAGGGAAGTCTGCAGCAAGTTGGCTAGTAAGACATTCGCAAAGAGGATACCGGTATGCTTCATGGTGACCGATTCTGCGGGAGGACGATGATCTTAGAGTGATTATGCGTAGCTCTGTATCTGCTTCTGATCCCATAGATCTTCCAAAATCGCAAGGAGTGAAGGGCTGGGCGTATGATCACCAAAAGAGCACCGATCCAAAAGGGCATCAACGTATGTTGCGGCGGCATCCAAAATACGTGGCCTGTCAGTAGGGACTGTGTATGTGTGTGTGTGTTGATGCTCTGGAGCTAAGTGAGGTAGAGATCGGAGAAAGTCAAAGGTCACAAAGTCCAACGGCGTCCCAGTGACCCTCAATACTAATAAACATACACGAACATGATTGACTGAGCAGGAGCAATGCGGGTTCGCAATGACGTGGTAAGCACCAGCGGTAGAAGGCATGAAACATTCAGTTGCGCAGGAACAACACCGACATAGTGCTTTCTGACTATGGGAGGATGTATGTAGCCACCAAAACCGTAAACTCAACGCCGCCGCCATGGATCTGAAAACATGTAGCAGGGCCTCGCAGAGGTCAGTAGAAAAGCAAGTGCAGGGGCCTTTCGGGGTCTGTATATCTCTCCTTGAACTCCTTCCTCGCAAGCCAACGCGCGAGTTCCAACATGGTGTCTTTCATGTCCATCACGCCCCGTTTCTTCTGGTCTATGTGTGATGCATCAACAACCAACCTCTCGAGGCTCTCTAGTGATAGCGATCCTGCGAAATAGGTCAGTTTTCGAGGAAGACGACGGCGGAAGATGGGAAAATAAACAGACCGTTTTCGACAAGATCATTCAGTCGCTTCGGTGTCCCCACGGCCATACCCGTGCGGTGTGACTGTAGGAACTGGACGCTCTCTTCAATCTTGATATGCTTGGCAAACTTGCGAAGCGTTAGCGTGGCGAGCAGTCAGAAGAAGATGTTGTGGATCATACAAGCTTTGCAATCGCATTGCCTTTCTTCTGATACTTCCTCACAGATCTGAGACTTGTTAGAGGCTGCTAGATCATGCATGCTGAATAGACAGTGCTAGCCTACCTGACGAGGTCTGCCGCTCTGAGACCAGCACCCGTTACGATGATGGTATGTGGGGAACCGTTCTTCTTCGGTGCCTCCCCTAGACGCTCAGGGTGTTCTGAGAACGTCTCAAGAAATTGGGGCAAGTTCTCTAAATTCCGAGTTTCTTGATACGAAGTCGTGTCAAGTATCGAGTTCGCTGACAAGCGTTAGTCTATGGACCTTATCCAAGTGGGCGAGATGGCTCCATACGTGAAATGTAGAGATCAGAAAGTTCAACAGGGCTCAAGTCGGTGCCAAATCTGCTCGTCTTCTGAGCAATATGATCTGACATTAATTGGCTGTCCATGAGAGCGATTGCTCGGTTCACCCCAGCTTCGATATCGAACAGTAGGTCGTCCTCCTCGAATGCTGACTTTCTTCTTCGCTTCCGAGCGCCACCATCTTCATCACGCGACCGCTTTTTGGACTTCGCCTTCGAAGCCATGCTCTCTGATTTCGACATTTCGTTTCAGACTAGGGTGAATTTCCTGTGTTGTGGTGCCGGTACTGTAGCTATGGCGATCCAGGGTTTGAGATTTGCGACACTGAATAGAGTTTGAAAATGGCAGTAAGAGAAATTCGACTCTGTTTAGGCGCATAATGCTGAATGCGTGCTGGATAGTAGAATAGATGAGATTGCTTAAGCCCGTCTACTCCACATCCCTTTGAGCAGGAAATGCTCCACTATTTTCGTCACCGGAGGATATGCACAAAGTGGACAACAACGTCAACCTTGTTGTGTACATATGGTCCCCTTTCTGATGAGCCGGTCTGAATTCCTGTCTCAAATGACCCGTGTCGATTCAGTGAGCCCTATTAGGAGCATGAATTCCGTAAACATACTTAAGGCTCTGACCAGTTCCTCAAGAACCTTGTGTTCTGTCCAGCTAGATCGAGGAGGCTTCCGGCACGGGAGCAAGGGACGTATCAGCCGGGAGAGATGGCCGAGGAGGAAGTTGATAAAGCACATTGGGATCCTTCAGAAAGGTCTCTTGATCCATCCCGGGCTAACAAACACTGGAAATAACACAGCAACTGCACAGTCAACGCGGGTCTCAGAAGAGACTCCTATAATAGTGCCCCCCTTTCTGGCATTTATCGATAAAAGCTCAGGTCTCCTTCCACACTTGAACATGCAAGGCGTGGGGATTTGCAAACAACCGGCATTGCATTTGTCCCCATAAGGCCATCCCACTTGGTCGCATATCAGGCCGCAGTTCCCCACTGAAAAGCCTCTTATCTATTAGCATACTTATCGTGTGAAGTCCCTGAACTTTTCAAATGCTCAAGTCCCGCCCAAACTTTCAAGCCGCAGTAGCAAACGTCCAACAACCTTCCTTGCTGTTTCTTCACTGCCCTGGTGGCCGCTGTCTCAATTGAGCTCTCCACCTAATAAGAGGTGCATAATTCTAAGAACCAAAAAAGAGAAAAATGTCACGAACGAAGAGATACCAGAAGTTCCAAAAGAAAAAGCCTAAGGCTAAAGCGCTGCACGCTGCCGAGGGCGATGAAGTCACGACGAAGCCACAGGATATCCAGGAAGAGGATGTAGAGGTGGCCGAGGCGGCAGACGGTGACGAGATCACCGCTAATAAATCCAAGAAGGCCAAGAAGAAGCGCAAGGAGCAGCCAAGCGAGGACACGGAACCCACGGAGACAAGCACACAGGACGCCGGTTCCTCCAGCAAGAAGCGAAAGCACGAAGACAACGATGCCGCAGAAGACCAGGCACCGCAACAAGCGGCCACTGAGGAGGGCAGCAACAAGCCGTCCAAGAAGCGCAAGAAGAGCAAGGTCACCACCAACACCGACGATGCCGAAGAAGCAAACGCAGAGGCAGATGCCGCAGAAGACGTAGACCCCGACGCCGCCTCGAAGAAGAAAGACCGCTTCATAGTCTTCGTGGGTAACCTACCGTACAGCGCGACGCAGGCGGACATAGCATCGCACTTCGCGGCGGTGCACCCGACGTCGATCCGGCTGCTGCACTCGCGGACGGACCCGCGCAAGTCACGGGGGATCGCGTTCGTGGAGTTCGCGCGGTACGACCACATGAAGACGTGCCTCAAGACGCTGCACCACAGCACCATACGAATTGGCACCGCAGCGTCGGATGGGAAACAAGGCAAAGGTGGAAAGGGCGGGAAAGGACAAAAAGGGCAGGGGGAAGAGGGCAAGTTCGAGGAGCGCAAGATCAACGTCGAGCTCACGGCCGGCGGCGGCGGCAACACGGGACACCGGCGCGACAAGATCCGAGCCAAGAACGCGAAGCTGAACGAGGAGCGCGCGCGCCGGGCGGCGGCCGAGGCCCAGGAGAGGGCGGCCAAGAAGCTGAAGAAGCAAAACGAGAGTGGCAAGGACGAGGGGGGGAACAAGGAGGAGGCTGATATTCACCCAAGTCGCCGGGGTCAGGTCCCTACCTAGGCGACTTAGGTGCTCGGGTGGGGATACTGCTTGCCTACCTATCTTTACCTACCTCCATGTTAGCTGCTGGTTTTCTTTCCTGGTGGTTGATTGATACCCCCTCCGTTGGCGTTACGGTTTATGAGGAATGTCTGCATATAGAGCTTTTGTATAGTCATGTCTTGAGAGGATCTCAGACGTTCCGGATTTCACGCGCCTTTAATGTAACCTCCGTTCTATAACGATATCCAAGTGCAAAGTGTCTCTGACCTCGGCGACCGTGGACTTAAGATATTTGTTCAAGGAGCTGCCTGAAAAGCCAGCATGCTTGTTAGATACCTCTCCTTCTATCCTTTCATGAGATGGTCTAATGCTGCTGTAAAGCTTACTGGATTGTGTCAAATTCATGTATCTCAAAAGGCAAAGATAAATGCAAAATGACGAGTGGCAGAACAACTTCTGTGCTGTAAGATTTTGTACCTAGAATCTTCACGTCTGTATGGCCTCAGAAATACAGATCCACAAAACACTAGAGGTATCAAAACTCCCGAGAAACTCAAATGCCAACTCCTACTTATAAATCATGTGTGGCCTTTCCAGCATCCAGAGTCTCTCTCGGTAATAATCCTTCTTCGACAGCCAGTCTCGTAGCTGTCCAAACAGTGCATGTATGGGTATGTTGTGTCGCGTCATGTTGTGGGTGGGGTATTTGAGTCTGAAAATAGAAGGTGGCATGATATCAGCTTCAGGGGGGAAATGCAGAGAACACACGGCCGTATGTCTGGCAGTCTGTCGACGATGTGAGTGTTCTTTCCTCTTTGTCCGCCAAAACGCCCAAGCTGATTACAACGTTTCTCTAAGCGGCTCCACAGACTAGTTGTTCGTTCAAAATGTGCTAGGAATATCTCATAGGATAGTGCACTTGGACTTCTTCGTCTTAGTGGGAGCGGGGCGGGGATTCAAAACAGCACTGTAGCCATGTTAGTATATAAGCGGAGCCAAGTGTGTTAATAGTATGACTGTGTCAGATATTGCCACAGCAGTAGACGTACCGGATAGCCTCATCGAAGACGCTCTTCAGATTCCTCTGCGTCAGGGCAGAGCACTCGAGGTATTTGTGAGCCCGGATCTCCTTGGCGCAGACGAGAGCTTGATCGTAAGACACCGGCTCCATCCTCTTCGCCCTCAGGCTCTCAAGAGTTGCAGGATCCTCTCGCAGGTCAAGCTTTGTACCGACCAAGATGATGGGAATGTTGGGCGCATGATGATCGATCTCGGGGTACCACTAGCCATCAAGTTAATAAGCAACCCTATCTTCCGCCCCATTTGACCGAGGTGGCTATTGTCGAGGGTATCACTAACCTTAGCCTTGACGTTGTCGAAGGAAGGGGGGCTAACAATCGAGAAGCAGATCAGGAAGACATCCGTCTGCGGGTAGGAGAGAGGTCGCAAGCGATCATAATCTTCTTGTCCCGCAGTATCCCACAGACCCAGGCTGATGGGCTTCCCATCAACCATCACACTAGCAGAGTAGTTATCGAAGCTGGAGACGTCATGTTAGCTTATGATGATTGAAGCGCAACTGCGAGGGGGACGGGGTTCCACTAACACCGTGGGAATGTATTCGCCGGGGAAGGCGTTGGTCGTGTACGAGATGAGCAGACATGTCTATGGTCGAAGTCAGTACTTCAGCAATAAGGACACGGACGACTCGGGTCATTCTTGGTCGCGATATAGTGACTTTAGGGACGGACCTTCCCGACAGCACCGTCGCCAGTTACGACACACTGTAGAGCGATAGTAGGTTAGTCTCGGTTGCAATCAAAGACAGGAGAACACAAGCGATGGGAAGAGGGTGATGATAATTCACGGTCGCGAAGAGGGAAACGCGGATGATGCAGTTGTGGCAACATACCTTGAGAGATTGGACACCTGGAGCAGCCATGGTCGCTAGTGACCTGTGGACCGAAAGCGGCGGAGATGTAGTCGAGTCGGTTCTGCGATCAGATCAGGGGGGGTGGTGGGATGAAGCGACTTGTGTTGAAAGAGTTAAGAAGCCTTGAGGGAAAGAAACGTGCGAAGATGATGCAGCTGAGCAGATTTGAAAAGATGTTATCTATCGGCAATCGATATGGTCAAAGAGGGAACAGGAAGAAAGTGGCGAGTGTAGTAGCGGTGGCTCTCAGAAGATGTTGTTGTGCATAGAATGGGGACATGGACCTTGGAGTTTGAGGTTTAGAAATTGGTTAGACATACTTGCACACACAGGGAGTCGGAACAGAGAAGCGCCGCTACAAAAGAAAGGTGGTAATAAGTCACAGGTAGTATTGGGTACTTTGTAGGCCAATCGGCACAGCAGCCAGTTAGCGTACCTATAGGAGGTCTCCTGTTATGCCATTCAAGGTGGGCTTCTCCTTGTGATGGTGGTTAGTGGTGGCGACGGGGGGCCGGCGGCGGCGCTTGTTCTTGCTTTCAGGGGGTTTTAATGGTACAATAAGCTACCTTTAGTACATATGTAAATACTTTGTCTGGGTTCAAATAGGCGTATAGGAAGATGAGGGGGAATGTCAACTGAATTGAATATACGATTTACATCAAGTTACCAAGAGACCAAGACAATACTTGACTGCAAACTTGAGACCGTAGATGTACACTGCAACAGCCTTCATGCTTCTGGACAAGCAATTGGCGATAAAGGGTCCATGACTGACAAAGCTTGAGCCCCTGACACCATAACTATCGCCTCCCATACGCTGGCAGTGGAACCTCTTTTCGAACCCTTCATGCCTAACAAGCCGGTAGGAACATAGAGCACATCACCATGGAAAGATTGATAATATAATAGAAAATACCGTGATAAGTAAAGGGCTTGTATGCTAGCATGAGATAAGTAAAGCAGGTAGCGCACGACCGATAGAACAACCCTATGAGGAATACAAGCCATGTGCGGCAGAAAGGCAGGAGCTTGCTAGACAGGCAAGCTGCGTTTTGAGCTCTTGGAAGCTACCACGTAGCGTCCGGACAAGAAAACAAAGGGGTGAGCAATGAGACATTCTTCCGCTACATGCATGACAGAAGCCGAGGACCTTCAAGGGAGAGCGTACGTGAATGGACGAGGTTGATAACACCAAAGCATGCTACGAGGAGCTCAAGCAATAGCGACCCCGCAAGGGTTTGCTTTCAGGATGTTGAGCAGACAGTAGCTTCGACATGAGCGACGGAAGTGTATGAATACTCAGATAGCTTGCATGACGAAAGGTTCAACTGTAATAGGCAGTTTGAGATGAAATATCATCAAACGCTAACATGTGTCACGGAGCCTGGACTTGAGGCAGGAGGGGAAGAAGTACCTATCTTGTACTATTAATGCCGAACAAAAAAAGAAGCTGGGGCAAGGAGCACACCGTGTAAGATAACGTGTAGACTGTGAAGCGATAAGATTAACAGCCAATAATAGCTGGAGAAAGTCCATCTAGTGCTATGTATTTCCTTTAGCGGACAAGCCCCGCCCTGACTGTTGTATCAGGGGGTTTGACATTCAAGAGCTCTTCAGGTGGCCCGGGCGCCGTCATAGCCGTCTAGCGCCAGGTTAAATGCCGGCAACCTGGCTCGGTGAGCGATCCAATCAGACGACTACGACGCATATTTCAGCTCACATAAGATATCTACATCAGGAGGAATCGGTTAGGAAAGGGGCCACGATACAGTTACACACAGCTTTAGCTGCTGTTTAGGTCGATATGATCATCTACTGTTGCCAGCACAGGAGCAGCATAATACGGCCCCCTATTTTGTATCAATGCCAGGCGAAAATCACGGAGGGTCCCGCTCGATGTCAACTGGCTTGCTGAGTAATCTCAGGGTCGTATATGCGTTTGTTTACCATTTTGAGATCAAGCACATGCCAAACACGGTATGTTTCCATTATGTTGTTCAGCTGGATCGGTTCTGTTGGTGGATGGCGGAGCTCCTTATCCCTTTTCCTTTTCCAAAAGTGTGTGCCCAACCAAGGGCCAGGTGCAGCGAACCATGTCTTGGTCGGAGAACATGGCGGTGCTAGGAACCTGCATACCTAGATAGGAAAAGCTGACGTATGATCTCATTTCTAGTAACTTGTTAGATGATGCGTCGTTGTCTATAGTAAGAATCAAACGGGCATTAATTCTTCATAGCAATCAAGAGCAGTCAACAGTAAACTCGGAGGTTATGAACTTTCCGATAGTTGCCGACAAGCTACTGGTAGGGACTAATTTCCGCCCTTAGCAATATCATCAGTCCATGGCAGACGGGTATTAGACCGGACTTCAAGCGTCATGGCCTGTATACGGAGTCATGGTGACTGCACTGGAGCCTTTTGCATACGAGACCGGTAATAGTTGTGATCAAATTATTCCTGGTCTGCAATGCTGCTGTTGGTGCCAGCCTGCAGACTGATCCCAACCATCGGTACAAATACCCTATGACGGAGGTTGGTAAGCAATGATTGAACTCGCCTAACATCGTGGACAGTACCGTCCTCCTTTTCAAACAGGGCTCTCCCTCGTTTGAGTCTCCGGTCATGCGCCCAGGCCTCGGACGACGGTGACAGTGCCAAGATCGACACAAAGTACAACCCGTATCTCGAGGCCATGTTGTTATCAAAAGGCACCTCGAGAGCGAAGAGTATGAATCCGTTATTCAACAAGCTCAGACGTAAGAAGCCGAACGGGCTCTAGTGCGGCCTAGGGACTATGAGCATTTCAAGGACGGATCCGAAGCTGAAGCTCGTTACAGGGGCTAGACACGTCGGCTTGAACCCTATGTCGCCCGTCTAGCAGAAGACAGATAAAACTGTGACGGGCGAGACCGCGGCCCCTTTTCCCCCAAAACTTGTATAGTCCAGCAGCTAGTTCCTCCACAACGTTCTCAGGCCCCTGGCGGAACCTGTGCGGACTGTGCGAACCCCCGTACCATCGTGCATGACATGTATCAACTGCAGGGTTGCAGCCTTGACAACTCAACACACTGAGGAAAGTACATCCCCTGTGGCAGAAGCTGCGGGGGAGATGTCGGTTGACGTTCTTTCAGCGTCCCACTATCATGACCGCGGGCATGTCATTGTCGTAGGGCGTATCTGACCCGAAATAGTTGGTTCTCCCATTGAGGTCGGAAGTGTGCGTGACGACGGATCTTTACGTTCCAAAGAAGTCCGAGTCCGTTATTGAGGGCACCGTTCGAGCCACAGAACCAATTGTTGAGGGTCACTCTGCTCTTTTGGCGTCTGGAGGCCCCATCATACCGCCCCTGGCAGTACAATGGACGCCGAGATACTTGACGACGTTGCCGCGAGGAAGCCCATCGCAAATCGCGGACGTTCAATTTGATGGATATCGTGAGATGCTTGGACATATATAAGAACCGTCTACGAACCAAACAAGAGCTTTTTCCTAATCAAGTTTGAATCATCCAGTTGGTAGGGTCCTTAGTGCACGAGGTAATCAAGTTCCCGCTGGAGGTAATCAGGTCCGCATTCTAGTACACATTGCCTTTAGAGATGGGATTGGAACTGAACGTGTGTTAAACAGCACATCATCTCTTTTCTCACGTAATTTCCAGGAAGGTCCAGCTGGCCTTGGCCGCTGTATTTCCTTATAAACCGCCTAGCCAACTGAAAGGACCGTGCCTTGTGGCTCTTCTCGAGACCAATCCTCATCGTCGGAACTTGCCCTTGCTCGATTTCAACACTAGCATGATCTGCAACGATCTGCTGGTTCTTATCAGGAGTATGTTGTACACGTCAAAGCTGATTCCTGGATGTTTCGCTGCGAAATTGATGCTATACCAAGCAATACACCAAGTCATTAAGCGACTTGACAGTATGCCAAAGCAGAATTAAGCATGTTCAAGCATCCAGTATAAGGTCAACGCTTACGCTAATAGCCCTGAATAGGCCCAATTACATCATTGCCTTCTATACCAGGGCAACGTCGCGCCTGAGTTAGGAAATTTATCCCTAAATCCTCCTGGCCGACTATTCGTTTCTGATATGGGCGCTGGGAAGTGTCTTCTCCGCCGTGCCATTAATGCCAACGCCACCTGGGGCTATCGAGCACTGAGCAAGGATGTTATGCCGGTTATATTACCTTACCGGTTTCTTATGGCATCTTGCTCGCCCGGATTCCGGTCAAGAATCACGATGATCTAAATACGGCACAATCCTTGCTCCCATCTTTTAACATTGAGGCTATACCTCGTAGGATATCCAACGACGAGAGCATCCCACACTGCTCGGTCGGAACATCCCTAGGAACATCAGAAGATACTCCCACGGCCGCCTTGGAGCTGATGTCCAGGATCACCGCAGGGTCTCTAGCTTCCGATGCTGAAGATCCATCTTCCGTCGATGGGTATCCTGAATCAGGCAGGCATCCAGAACATGGTATACGCCAGCCCGGGGGGCGTCGACATAGCATCCGCCTACTCCGCCGCTGCCGATGAGATCCTCATATACGTCTCCGCAATGGCATCCAAGAACTCAGCAACAACTGGATGTAGATTATGCCGCAGGGCCGCAACGCCCCCAACTTCACCGCTCGCGCGGTCTACGGGATCTCCGGGTACTCAGATAATTAAATAATAGACTCAGGGATCAATCCCTTTCTTTGGATGTCTTGCCACCGCAACAGCGGGATGGGCTCGTGAGTAGTTCTAGGTTGTATCACTTATAACGTTGATACCTCCGTAACCCTGTGATAGAGCAATTCGGGAGAGGGAGTGCGGTGCGTGGTTTTCTCTATCAAGGGACGGGTTCTGCGTTAAGTGCAATCAATTGATCAACACCACTATTAGACGTTAGACTTAGTATGCTTCCTCGCCCTCTTGGGCGCCTTTACCATCCAGTACAGTAGTAGCGCGAGCACTACGTTGGCAGCATTGTAGGCGGATTGTGACGCCGAATTGCCACTAGCGATCGTCAAAATATATGTCAAAGTACGCCAGTAACGACTCGGCAGTGGTGTACATGCACACTTCGCACCCCGCTGTGTCGTCCGGGTTTGGGACCACAGATATGAAAGAACCGAGGTACGAGCCACAGGTCTGGTTAGGGGGAGGATCCAACTGTAAGAGATCATTCGAGAAACAGGCGATGTCAATCCCCGAAAGCCCGGTACATGAAGATCCAGAACAGGGGGAGGGCGTTGAGCGGACGAGAACGCTGCGAGTATGTCAATACTGGACTCTGTGCAGTAATGGAGAAGGGGCATGAACTACCCGGAGAATACCAGCGACGGCATGAAGACGAGGTTTCCCATGTTCATGCCGGTCGGAACGTCGAGCATGATGGCCATTAGCATCTGGGAGAGGGTCTGAAACAGGACGAGTAGGGACCAGATCAGCAGGAAGACGAGCCCACTGCAGCTATGATGCTCGTATTGGTCCAACGCCTTCCTCCAGGAAACCAATGGGATAGTACCACGAAACGTACGCAATGACTCTGATGACAGTTTGAAAGGCGAGCTCAACTACGAAGTTAGAGATGGAAACGCAAGCCACGAGTACGTGCGCGACTGACGCTCTCGATTCTCATAGAGGAGTCGGCTACGCTAGAATCGCTCCATTATCAACTGTACATGTGTGCCGAAGTTCGTGGTCAGGAGGAAGAGGGAGAAGATCTGAGGTCTATTTGCCCATTCCAAGTCTCTTTCTATCTCTACATCTGCTGTGTCTAGGTATTTCATGCATGTATCAACAGGCTGGGTGGAAGCAGCCTGGGCGGAAGGCAAACGTTAGTAATTTCGTTTATGTGTACCACCAGTAAGCCGGGGGTCTATTTGACTGTTGGCTCTAGCATTTTCCCATGATACATATTGACGCCCCACGCTAAATGCAGACAACACCAACAGTTCCCTTCAGTCTTCACCATTTCTCATTCAGTTCTCCTTGTTCATCTTCTTATCATCATATGACCTAGTACCCATCGCTTCGACCGTTTAGTCCGCGGACTTGCTCTTATATAGCCAGACTCTCTAGCTAGTTCCAACATCTATTTCTATTACTCCTCATCCCTTTACTCCACAATGTCCCTCTCGGACGCGATTGAAGCTGTGAAAAGGATCTCGAGCGACTTGGTCGTCCTCCCCGGAAGCGAGGAATACGATGAAATTACCAAGTCATACTTCTCGGAGCTGGAACGTGAGCTGAAGCCTGCATGCTTCCTGACACCGAGCTCGGTGTCGCAAGTTGCAGATATAGTGAGGGCCATAAAGCCCTTTGCCGGTCGCTCGACGGTTGCAATTTGCGGTTCCGGTCAGCAGGCAACGCCCGGTGTTGCGAATGTTCGTAATGGCCTCACGATCCATCTGCGCAATCTCCGAGGAATCGAGATTGACACAGAAAAGAAAATCGTCTCAGTTGCGGCCGGGGAGCGAATGGGGAAGGTGTACGAAACTGTAATGGCTGCGGGACTTGGTGTTGTGGGTAATCGACACTCGAGCGGTGGGATCGGAGGAGACGCTGTTCAAGGTGAGCCACATCCTTACGGATTGATTGCTGACGCTCTGACTCTTTCATCTGTCAGCTGGGCTGTCGTACTTCTCTTATGCTCGGGGTTTCATTTGCGACAACGTTGTCAACTACGAAATTGTCCTCGCCAGTGGAGAGATTGTGAACGCCAATGCCGAAACCAACAGGGACTTGTGGATTGCGCTCAAAGGTGGAGGCAACAACTTCGGCATCGTCACTCGTTTCGACCTCAGCGTCTTCGAACAGGGCCAGCTGTGGGGCGGCAAGGTCTTCTACTTCCAAAATAGTTTCTCCGGGCAGATACAGAGTCTCGTCGACTACCTGCACAACCAGAATGACGCAAACGTCCATATCTGCCTCAGTCTTGGATATGCCGCCGCTCTTGGGGACATTATGTGCATGAATGATATCTTCTGCCTAAATCCGGAGAAGCCGAAAGCGCTTGAACCATTTGCGGATATCCAACCTCAGATCGACCAGATGAAGACCTTGCGTGTTGATAGCCTGAAGAGTTTCACTGACGAAGCATTTGCCGGAGCCCTCGCAAACAGGTCAGTATACCCATACTCTTTTTGGTTTTGAAGACGCTAATTTCAGATAGGGTGGTGAAAATGTCTACGACTGTCAAGGCGGACACCGAGATCCTTGAGTATGCTGTAGAAACATATCGCGCGTCCTTTGAGAAGTTGAAGGGGGTGAAAAACCTCCTTTTTTCGATCACTTTCGAGCCAGTGCCTGTATCCTTGATTGAGCAATCCATTTCTCGCGGCGGAAATTCTCTGGGACTCAAGGCGTCAGATGGTCCTCTGGTTGTGGTGCTGTTTTACACCTCTTGGGATAGTCCCAGTGATGACGAGAAGGTGTACGAGGTTAACAGGGAAGCTCTTGAAACCATTGATAGCGAGGCACAGAGCAAGAAAGTATCCGCGGCTTATCGATATTTGAATTACACGTTCACGCACCAAGATCCTATCAGTTCATACGGGCCTGAGAGCAAGGCACATTTGCAGGCTGTCAGCGCCAAGTATGACCCAGAAGGATTCTTCCAAACGGCAGGTGTAGGGCCATTCAAGCTCTGGAAGTGAGCTTTTGAAATATGCATGTACTTAGCATTCATTGCCGCCGACTGCATTACTACATCACAATTCATTCACTATATGTGCCTAGCATACGGCCAAAACTACTATACAGGCAGACCAGTACCTGCTATGCGTACAACAGGGTAAAGGTTCGTACCCCAGCTTCCTCGAGTATTTGCCAGGACTGTCACTATACGAGGCCAGCTCCTGGCGGCCACTTCCTATCTCATTTCTCGTTGACGCAAGTACCTATTCTGCGTGACCAGGGCAAGCACACTCAAGCTGCAGATCGACTTGCGGGAATCACATTGCGGGCTGGCATGTCGGTTGGACCCTCGGCTCCAGTACGTAGGCCGCAAGGAAGGCACGCTCTTATCCAGGTGTGTTCTTCATCCAGCAATGTAGCTGACATCTAATCCCGGGGATTTCGGTGGGGGCGTCTCTGCTATTGTTTACCACGCGGCGCCACCCATCTCATAACCGAGCCAACGCTGGCAGCTCGCAATCAACCTGATATCCTGAGCCTGCACCTCGAATTCCTCAGCGATTGCGGACGGTGTCAAAGCATTATAGTTGCTACTCCACTCAAGGTCGGTGCCAACACAAACACACTCAAACTGAACTGTCGCAGAACGGTCGGATTAAGGTTATCTCCCTGGCCGGCTCGACCAACTTTGACCAGCCTATCGGTCCCACAGTTCCCACCGCTTGGAGTCTCCTTCAGCCCCTGGAGCCCGTGTCCGATTTCGGCCGCGTTCTGGCTTGCGAGTCGGTCCGTCACTGGCTTCCCACACATGTCTCAGGGGAGATTATTCCCGTGACAAGCCAGTTGTTGATCCTGAATCCTTGAGGCGGCTTCCCTGTCGACGGCATCTGCGATGGCTGGTATGGCTGCAAAGGAGACGAGGAGCGCATGGACGCTACCTTCCTGGCTATGATGGCCGACGTGATCCCTTCCATATCTGACACGCTTCTGCGTACCGACGGGGCTATACGACGCGTACGCTTTTTCCAGAAGATGGAGCGGTGGACCGAGGAGCGTTCTGACGCTCCCGTCGAGATAACGAATTCTGTTGCCAAAGCCATGAGAGTAGCGACGTACAATAACACCGTTACTCTAGATATTAACTTTAAATGACGAGCCCTAGAAGGATTCCGCTAGATTTTTACTTGAGTCGCTACTAAGATCTCCACGAAGGAAGGAAGGATTTGATATCTATGAGACCCTGACATCATATACTGAAGCATTTGCAACTGAAGAAGAGTATATTATCTGGTTGACTTCTAAGAGGTCCTAGCTCAAGAAAGAGGGTAATGATGCTTTCTGGATTACATGGGAAAGCAGCTGTAACTGAGAGAAAGCGATATGGGGGTCGCTGTTGATAGTCCCATACAGTGTCTTGAATCATTAGGGCTAAAACCGAGCTATGGAACCTAGCCTTTAGCTACGTCTGACATGACTCAACTCCTATATTTCATGGCAGCCATAGCCGACTTGAAACCACGTTATCCGACAGGAGCGACTCTCTCCGAGTCGGTAAAGAGACAATTGAGTCATGTAACTTGATTTCATAGGCAACCGCTGAAGTATAAGCGTATAGTGTTCGGTTCGAAAGTTCTGATGGTAAGTTCCATAGCCCGCTCGTAGCACTCTGAGCGATTTCGTTGGACGACATTATGATGCAAGTGAGCTCAACGGCGCCATTTCGAATAAAGATACTGCTGTTGAGGAGATTACCTGTTTTGTATGAAGGCATCATGCATAAGATTATGTTCTGCCACGACTTTTTGAGTACTCGGTACATGTCCGATACGAAGGTAGCCATGGAGTTGAACAAGCAGTGATGCATTGACTAGGAGACGATGCAAGCCTCCGTCACCTAGGCAGCCCTATAAATCATAATAACGACCCTTCCCTTCAAGCCCAAAGCCCCCGTATGGCGGATACCACCGTGGTTAACCTGTGCAAGGAGAACCTGCAGGTGGGGGTGAATCTGACGTGAAGTTTTTGTGTTGTTCTATTTTCCTTTTAATACTATTTTATTCTTATTTTCATTCATTAGTTCCCATGCAATAATTTATTTATTTAATATTTTATAAGAAAGAAATGATGTAGCAGACAGAATACGTTTCTGTCGTAGAATAGGGGTAACTTGCTTAGTCATCAAACCCCTGTAGGAGCCCCGTAAAACGTTGTTCCGGGGCTCACTCTATATAGAGCTTTCTAGCCACTGCTCCCTAGAGCCCTGGGTTAAGCATGACGATTGACGCTTTCTACACCTTGTGCAGCCTTTCCTCGAGATCAGCCTAATTGTGACAGTTTCTGCAACTATTAATTGGCGTCGAAAAGCTATGATTGAGCTGTCTTTGTATCATGCGAACCGCAATGTGGCAACGCAGCCTAGCTCAGCACCACCCAGCGTACTGTATCGCGGCATGTAAGGGGAAGACTCTTCAGCTATGTAAATATATGTAGAGGCAGTGATCTGGTGACACAAGGGAGATATGCAAGCCTCAAGGTGCCGAGGATTGGGGTAGTTCGGCGGAGTCGCTATTGTTTTGCCCTGGAAGTATGGAAGTATGGCATCCCAGCCGTGGTCGTGTTGCTGCTTTGCGATATGATTATGGATGCACTCTGCGAACAGGGGAGTGGCAACCTTGGCAACCGAGTGTCTTCCCCCGCGGTCTATAAGAAGTAGGGGAAGGTCGACCCTGTGGTGTAAGTAGAGACATCATGAGCCTCATAAAAGTTATCTAAAGTCAATATGGCTAGCTTCGACCACTTCTGTATGGAAACAAGGTGGCTTCGGTCATGGGGGACCTCTGGGGTGAAGCATGTCTCCCGAACGACTTCATCATACGCTAGGGAATAAAAAGGCGAGTTTGCTCTTAGCATGATGGCAACCCTTGTAAGTCTCCAAGTTTCTAAGATAGCGACAACAGACTGGGATATCCATGAATACATACTCTATCCAGACACGGCTTACGAAGTAGCTTACGTGTACTACCCTTACTGCCTCGCGTGTCTCTATACTTGTCCCTCTGAATTATGACAGGTTGACATTATGTGGCTTAGATCCGGGCTCTCGAACCCCGCCAAACACAACAAAGATATGCAGCCGATGCAGATTTATTGGAAGCCACCGAGGGTGGCACAAATCATCATTGTTTGATGGGAGATCTCATGTGATGTTGACCCCTGAGTGGCTTGGCGAGCTCCTGAACCCCTCCACAGCATCGTCTTGCCCCACATACAGCAGCTTTATCTTATCTTATCGTTTCCCTTCTACATGCAATGACCGCACGTGCTAACGTGAATTAAGACGCGTCAAACCAAAGGCAACTCAAGTTGCATCACAGCATGTCGGCGGCCTCGACATGCTTATTATAACTCGAGGAACTTTAATAGACGATCAATTGATAATTACTGATATAGTACCACCGTGAAAATTCAACATTGACGATAGACACTGATGCGGAGGGCGATAATCCCGCTTCTCTGCGCACATAACACTGCATACGTAATTGTCGGGTAGCAAGACCCGGACAAGCAACACCCACATACATACGCGTACAGCCACACACTTGCACCTGACAATGGCGACGAACAACCAAGACGGCGGCGGTCCCCTAGCACCTCTCCGCACGCCCCAGTTACCACCAGCAACAACAACGGCCACCACGACCCCGAACAGCCGGCGCGCCATCAGCGCCGAGCCATCGACGGCCGGGCTCTCGCTGTCGGCGCGGCTCTCCCGCAACGCGGCGGCCGTGAACAGCAACGCGGCGGCGACGCCACACGCGAAGGCGGCGTTCCGGTCGCTGAGCCAGCGGCGCGCGACCATCTTCACGCCGGGCCGGCGGCGCAGCCTGCGGGACGCGCGGCGCGAGACGCCGCGCGACGTGCTGCGGAACCTGTCGCGGGCGCTGGCGCCGACGTCGACGGCGATAGAGTCGTCGTCTTCGTCCTCGTCGCCCGGTTCGCGCGGCGGGGAGGGAAACACGACGCTGGGGACCCTGGCGGAGATGGACGACGATGACGAGTTCCCCATCGAGCGCCCGCGGTTCTCGCTCCCGGGCATGGAGGACGGGGATGACGATGAGGACGACGGTAGCGTCGACTTGAAGCCGCCTCGGCTTAGTGGGTTCGAGGAGGATAATTACACGGCGCTGTCAATTGAGCTTCCGAGAAGGGCGTGGAGCGAGGGCCCCCTGAGTCGCATGGATAGGGCGAGTCTCGGAAGTGTTAGGTTCAGCGACTATGCCGGGCCGGAGCTGCCGAGCGATGATGCCGGTATTGATTCCGGATTCTTCCCGCCGCCTGCCTTCGAGGACGATGATGACGACGATATGGTGCTAGATGAGCAGGCCATGGTTGAGCGGTAGGTCGCCTGCTTCCGGATGGCGTTAAGCAGGGTGGGGATGCTGAC
The DNA here is from genome assembly GCA_004155925.1 of Monosporascus sp. MG133. Classification (NCBI taxonomy): domain Eukaryota; kingdom Fungi; phylum Ascomycota; class Sordariomycetes; order Xylariales; genus Monosporascus; species Monosporascus sp. MG133. Next base: position 146,107 of record QJNX01000093.1, on the reverse strand, counting down.
GAGAGACAGGTTCGATGCCGAGGATCCGAGACGTCAGACGGTAGGACGGGGAAGCGACTTCGGTCCTATTGAGATACCCGACGCCGGAAACGAGACTACCTTTCTTATGGCTCCGGTTGAATCGCCCGTACGGGACCCGACCATGGTCGAAGGCATCGAGGAGGAGGAAGGCGCCGCCCCGATGGAATTCGATGAGTCCGACCCCGAGGACCCTGTCACACCATTGCCAGGAATGACGGACGACAACGAGGGGCTGGACGAGACCATATTTTCCCAGAGGGCGGATCTCAGCATTCTACCGCCCAGGAGGAGGAAGACCGGCAAGAAGATCTCGAAGCACGGCATCGAGTACAAGTCGCTGCCCCAGGGCGTAGTGAAGCGGCTGGCCATGACGTTTGCCAAAACGGCCGGCGTCGGCAAAGCCAAGATCAGCCCGGATACGCTAGACGCCATCATGCAAGCAACAGATTGGTTCTTCGAACAGCTCGCGGATGACCTACAGGCTTATGCCAAACACGCGGGGCGCAAGACGATCGACGAGAGCGATATGATGACTTTGATGCGCAGGTATGTTACAATTCTTTTCACCTCGTATATGCTACAAGTACAGTGGTTTACAATTCGTACAGACAGAGGCAGACGAGCGCATCGACGACGCCGTTCGCCCTTGCGCAACGCCATCTGCCCAGAGAACTATTGCAGGAGCTGCGTATGCCCGTGCCGGCACCGACTAAAGCCCCGCGCAAGAAGGCGAGGCGTGTCGAAGTGGACGACGAGGAAGATGCTACTTGAACTTGAGGGCTCTCAGATCTCCTGGCCGTCATCTGAAAAGGGTTGGCTTCATATTCAATCCATGGCCAATAGCTTCCAGAGGACCGAATATTGGAAGCGCCTTGCTATGAAGAGGCGATGACATTCTTACCATCTCGGACTATGACCAATCCTTATTCTGTCGCACGCGGCGTGCGATATCATTGGGGGGCTTCTTCACCACCATATAGAACATGATGGACGTCGCTACTGCGAGTCCATACCTAAGATACCATGAGAACCGGGGAGGACAAGGGGGTGATTTGGTAGAGCTTACCATGTAAATATGTACTGGGCATGGTTATTCCTCAAGTTGACCTCGGCGGCTCGGCCAATGGGGATGCCCTTGGATTCATACTCCAGAGCCTGTAGGAGATCCGGCTCTGCATGACATCCAGTGTTAGCAAAGAGACCCAAAAGAAAAGGACACCAACCAATATCCCGGACAAAGCATTTATAAAACTCACCCATTGTCTGCTCGACCCAAACCTCCTGACTCCCCGTCAGCGCAGCCATCTGCTTGACGTCGGGGAAGTAGAACTCCCCAATATCGGGCCTATTGTCCGGCGTGAACATGTTCTTCTTCCACGGCTCCCTCAGCAGGCCCTCCACGACGACCTCCTCCCGCGGCAGCGCCGCGGGGTCGCGACTCCGCTGGTCGCGCATCTTCTTGCTGACCCAGCCGCGGTTGACGAGGACGGTGGCGCCCGGGCCGCCCTGGTCGAGGCGCTCGAGCGGCGTGACGACCATGTAGCCCTGCTCGCCGTCGCGCATGCGGGGGCCGACGAGCATCTCGCGGTCGTGGCGGAAGCGCCCGCGGGCCACGACGCGGCGGTAGTCGAAGTCGCGCACGGCGTCCGGGTCGACGCGCGGCGGCAGCGGCAGGGGGTCGCGCACCAGCCGGTCCTCGCACCGCGCCAGCAGCTCCGTCTTCCACCCCAGCCGCTGCACCTGCCACGTCCCCAGCGCGAACGCCGTCGCCGGTATCACGGCCAGCACCAGCAGGCCCCACCCGTGCCGTCGTCCCCCCGCGCGGACCAGCTCCGGCGGGTTGTCCACGATGCTGCTGAAGCTCGGGTCGTCGGCCGCCTGTCGCTGCCGGTGCTGGCGCGCGCGCGGGGTTTGCGTGAATGTGCGGATCGAGGATGGTATTGGTGGTGTTTTGCTGTGGGCGCTCGGATGCGGCGGCGGTTGGTGCCGGAAGATGGTGCGGGATGTGGATGCGGTGCGAGGGGAGGCGCGGACCTGGGATTCGAGGGCGCGCTCGACTCGCTGGGCGAGCTTGCGCCCTGTGTCTGTCCAGCTAGGGGACTTCATCGTGTGAAATTGATCCTCTGTCGACGTGCAGACAACCGCCAACCAGGATCGTCAGGATATGTCGTCGTATGTCAGTACGGGTCTTGCCTGCTGAAGCTCCTCCATATTAACTTTATGGTGGAGCTCTTAGCGGGGCGTACATTAGCTCCCCTGGCAAGTGGATCTGAGCTTATACGGGGTATATTCTTTTAGCGGGATATTCTGTCATCTTGAAATCATGCCCTTCCAACTGGTCCCGGCCCGTCACCTCAGAGGACAGGGCTACATCTCAGGAACTTACAAAACTCACCTATCGTCCACCATAAGGACTGCACTTAGGCGAGAAGTGCTTCATACTCCGGACGACAAAAACTACCATATATGCGTCTCCATAGATTCTGTATCTAGGACTACCATAAAATAGTACAGCGAACACGTAACACGTAACACGTAACACGTAGGCGACATCCACCACCTCCTCCACCACATGGTCCTCTGCTTATATGTCTAGCGAACTATCTCCTTGACAAACCAGAAGCGGCGTCTTCAGTATACGCCATGTTCTTCCAGGGCAGCTTGCAGGAGGGCATCAACACCGCTCTCCAGGAGGCAAAGCTAGTCGTCTGCTTCGTCACTGGTACATACATACCTACCCAGACTAACCCTGTCAGATCAATCACATCTTGTGCTCAGTCTACTAATTTGTCCGACTACTTAGACGAAGAGAGCGAGAGCCAGCTATGGGAAAACGAGTTCCTCACGGATGAATTGGTGCCGAACTCCCCATTGTTCATTCTTCTGTTAGCCTGATATGCTGATGTCTAAATTAGCTAAAATCATCCCTCGAGAGCCAAGCAGTAGCCTTGCGGCTGCGGGCCGGATCTCAAGAGGCCGGGTTTCTCGAAGCCCTATTCCCCGTGCCTCGGAAGCCTACTTTGGTGATGATCCAGTATGTCAGAAATGACCGCTCCCGGGGGCATCATCCGCTCCGGGTCGAGTCGATGGTCGTTATGGTTCTGATATCCGGGATGCCTGCTTACACGTAATATAGGAATGGCCAGTTAAAGGAGTACATCGCAGCTGGGACGTCCAAGGAGGACTTCCTGCGCAGAGCACACGCAGCTCTTGGGACCTCGTCCGGCCAAAGTCGACAGCAGCCAGCAGCGACTGCTACCCCGGCAGCCCGGACCCTGGAGCAAAGCCAAGCAGCAGCACCAGCAACGCCAGCCGCAGAAGAAAACGGCGCACCACCACCAGCGTCCTCATCGGGAGGCGCCACGCAAGACGCACGGGTCCGTGCCGCGCTGGCCGAGCGCGCGAAGCGCCTAGAAGCGGACAAGAAAGCGAAAGAGGCGGCAGCGAAGGCGGAGGCGGAGGCACGGGCGAAGGCGCGCAGGGAAGTGGACACCGGAGCAGAATCATCGGCGGCGGACAACGTCAAGGGCGCCGAGCGCAAGTACGCCGACGAGCTGCGTCAGCGCAAGCAGCAGGCGGCCGAGGAGCGGCGGCGTATCCTCCGGCGCATCGAGGACGACCGGCGCGAGCGCAAGGAGCGCGAGGCTCAGGAGCGGCAAGCTAGGCTGCTGGCGCAGGCGACCAACCCCGAGGCTCCTAGCGGTGGTAGCGGCGGTAACAACTACGAGGCCGACGGGTCGTCGTCACCAATCCCGTCCGCCGGTGCTGCAGCTACTACCAGCAGCACTAGAACAGGAGCCCGAGGAGCGGGCAGCAGAAGCGAACACTGCAACCTGCAAGTCCGGCTCCTCGACGGCTCAACGATGCGTGCGGGATTCCCCGCCTCGGGAACGCTAGCGGGCGACGTGCGGCCGTGGATCGACTCGAACCGCACCGACGGCAGCGACGCGCCCTACACGTTCCGCGTGGTGCTGATGCCGCTGCCGAACCGGGCCGTGGACGTCGGCGAGGAGACCGGGTCGACGCTTGCGGAGTTAGGCTTAACCCCGTCCGCGACCTTGGTCCTAGTCCCCGTACCCCGCTTCGCCGAGGCGTACTACGGACACGGCTCCTCTTCCTCCTCCTCCGACAGCGGCTCTCTGCTGTGGCGCGCGCTCGCGTTCCTCTGGGGCATTCCGGCGGGCATCCTGGGGATGCTCGCAGGGTTCTTGTTCGGTTGGGGCCGGGGAGGACGGCGGCAGCAGCAACAGCAGCGGCGGCGGCGAGATGAGGGGGGAAGAGGAGGAGGTTCTGGTGGGGATGAAGTTGAGTTAGATGATATGCCGGCTAGGGGTACCACGACTTCGGCGCGGATCAGAGGGTTCGAGAACGCGGAGGACCGCAGGAGGGACGCGCAGTTCTATAATGGGAATTCGGTAAGTGCTTCTTCTTTATTTTGCTTCTGGTTTTCATACTAGGAGAGTGCTGGATGAGTTGGTTGCTAACGGACGGCATAAAGCTTAACTTCGAACCGCGGAGAGATGACGATGAGGGTGGAGGTGCGCGGTAATGGCTAGGTAGGGTGCCTACACAATTTCATCACGGATAGTATGAGCACGAGTAGGACGGGACTGGCATTAAATCATGGTTGTTCTGTTGTTATTGTATTTATTGTACAATAAAGAGGAGTTTAGCTTCACCACTAAATACCCATCCTCCGAATGCAGTTGTTCCTTGCTGGGTCCGTAGGCGACGGCTTTCCCCGATCACAAGGAGCAATCGCCCGAATGCATGCGAGCTGCGCTTCCCATCCGGTCTATTCCATTAACTCTCAAATACGCAACTTCTCCCACAACCATCATCCATACCCTCCATCAGCCAATCCTAACCGTTACAGCCGAGGAGTCTAGTACTGGCTAGCGGCAGCCTGGCAGGCCTTGAGCTGCTCGAGGTACCAGCCGCAGATCTGCATGTTGCCCTGCTGGTCGTCCATGCACTTGGTGAAGTTCTGCGTGGCGCCCGCGCAGTTGTTGCCCCACTGATTCTGTTGCTGCGTGGCCTGGGCGTCCTGGGGAGCCGGCGCGGGCTCGCCGGAGCCGCCGCCTGAGAAGAGGCCGCCGATGGCGTGGCCGATCGAGGAGCCTACCGCGACACCGCTGTTCGTTTCATCCACAGTGTTAGCTCACCTCATCCAGCTTCGGGAGGGCGGGGGGTTAGGTAAGAAAGAGATAGATGATGGATAGGTACGTACGCAGCGGTGCTGGCCATCTGGCCGAACAGACCGGGTCCCTGCGACGGCTGCTGCGTAGCGGTGGGGGGCGCGTGCTGCGTGCCCTGCGCAGGTGCGTACGTCGTCGCTGGGCGCTTTTGCTGCGCCTGGGGAGGAGCGGCGCGAGCGGGGACGCTGGGACGGGCGGGCGCGGGACGGCCGGCGGATCGTTGGCGAGGCATCTTGATGGTATTTGAGTGTGAGTTATGTGTGTTCGTGTAGGTTGTGTGTGTGAGAGTGTTGAGTTTTGTTTGCTGTAGTTGGTTGGTTCTCGCGCTCGGAATTTGGTTGTTGGGGAACGGAGGCGACGAAAAGGCGGAAGAAGCTGGACAAAGTTTCGGCTTTAAGAAAAAAAGATGCAAATGCAAGGAACAAGTTCGCACGCAGCAAAGCCGAGGGAGCCTGGGGAAAGCTAGCGAGTGGCCAATCCGGCCGGACCCCCCATGGATGGAATTGTCCAGTAACGCTAGGAAGTCGGCGATGCAGGGTCATTTTGTTCCGATCCCCCCTTGTAGTTGCATCTCACTTTGGCAGAGCTCCGATATGCAGATATCGAGCTAGAACTCAATCGTTCGATCGTCATTGAACCAACCATACGAAGTACGTAGATTTCATCGTGTGCACTTCACCCATGCAAAGAGAGCTTCTCTTTGAGGGCACACTTATTAGAAGGCTCAATGTCTATCCACACTTGGGATATGGCAAGATGAAAACTCCAACAACCTGCCTACGCTGCCTACGCAGCAGCAGCAGCAGTAGCAGGAGGAGGGCCATATCACCCCTCTCCTCGGCCATACCCTCATCCTATCCACAACCACCGCTAGCATCCCCCCGTCAAACACCACCACCAACACCACCAACAAGCCGACCGTTCTCCGTCCTCAACCGCCCACCGCCAAACTACCCAGGCCACGTACCCCTGACGCGCCTCGAGCGCACAGCACTGGCCGTGGGGTCGGGGATCATGTCATTCCTCGACCCGCGGCGCGGGGACCTGATAGCCGTAGTAGGCGAGACGACAGCGTCGCCGTACTTCATCCGGCGCCTGCGGAACGCGATGCTGTCCTCACCTACGGGGCGACAGATCCTGCGCGAGCGGCCCGTGATCACGTCCACGACACTAGACCTGGCGCGGCTGCGCGCCCTGCCCCGGGGCACGCTGGGGGCGACGTACGCGGCGTGGCTGGACCGGGAGGGGGTGACGCCGGACACGCGGGCGCCCGTAAGGTATATAGACGACGAGGAGGAGGCGTACGTGATGCGGCGGTACCGGGAGTCGCACGACTTCCTGCACGCGCTGACGGGGCTGCCGACGGTGCGCGAGGGCGAGGTGGCGCTCAAGGCCTTCGAGTTCGCCAACACGCTGCTGCCCATGACGGGGCTCGCGACGCTGGCCGTGGCGACCCTGAAGCCCGCCGAGCGCGCGCGCTTCTGGTCCGTCTACGGGCCCTGGGCCCTGCGCAACGGCCTCCGCGCCGACGAGCTCATCAACGTCTACTGGGAGCGCGAGATGGAGACCGACGTCGCCGAGCTGCGCAGGAGGCTCGGTATCGAGGCCCCGCCCGACCTCAGGAGCATCAGGAAGGCGGAGCGCGAGGAGAGGAGGAGGGTTAGGGAGGCCGCGGCGAAGCAGGCCGTTGCGGGTTAAAGAGATTGATATGAAAGAGGGAAGAACGGTAACGAGATGGCGCCAAAAGCGCTGTGTCCGTAATTTGTATATTGATGATGTACCATAAGAACCGGGCTTAGGAGCTTCGTAGCATCACATAGAAATACCACCCCACCTGAATAACGCCATGCCATGCCATGCCTTAGTCAGACTGTACCATTTCGCACGTTCCTTTTCCCCTTTTTCCAACCTAGCGCCCTCTGCTCGTCTCCTCCCTAAACCCCTCCCTCGTCTTATCAACCCCCGCCGCCAAGGCAACAAGCTCGCTCAGAGGTCCAACAGATCGTCGTCGTCGTCGTCCCAGCCCTTGCGGCGGCTGACGACGATCTTCTCCTGCTCGGCCTGGCGGCTGCTCTCGGACACGGCGCTCAGCAGCTCCTTGAGCTGGTCCTCGGTGACCTTCTGGCGCAGCTGGCCCGTGCGCGCCAGCATGATGAGCCGGTTCTCGACCTCCGTCGCCCGCTGCTCCTTGACGAGCCGGATGCGCCCCAGCCGGTCCGCCGCCTCCGGGTGCAGGATCTGGTCCAGCATCGACTTTCGCGCTTCGGCTATGTTGCTACAGTTAGTGCCGGTGAGTAGGAGAAGAAGAAGAAGAGGAGGAGGAGGAGGAAGGGTGAGCGTGTTTAGTTCGACGATGCTAAAAAATAGGCCTGGATGGGTGGGGTGGGTTACGGGAGGGGAGTAGGCAGTTAGTTACCTTCTTGCCTGCGACGGGAAAACGAACGGGTTAGCAGCCATTTACATCCGTTGCACCACAAGGGCCGTAAAACACGGGAACGAGCCCACTCACTGCCTCTGGAGCTCAGCCTGGTCCTGTCCTCCGCCCGCGCCGCCCGCGCCGCCTCGCTGGCCGCCGCTGCCGCCTGCCCCGCCTTGCGCCTTGAGCTGCTCGAGACGAGCCTTTCGGATCTGTTGGCGGCTTTAGCGAATATCACTACTACGTAACCACTGTAGAAGCGCTCATGATCGGGATGGATAGCGGCGGGCTTCCATACCTGTTCTAATTCTGCGTCGGCCATTGTCTTGGTATTATCTATGTAGGTAAGTCTCTGTGATATCGTTGGTAAGACGTTGCGTGTGCCTACTGGAGATAGAATTGTAGATCGTGGTGGGGGGGTTTAGCATTACATACATAGCATTGCTTGCTCTTGGTGGGGTGGCAGGCATGGATCATTAAGCCGTGGACTCACAACGCATCGATTAATCAAAATTTATGCAGCTATCATGCAGTTGCAGTTATGCATCAGGCAGTGAGCATTCCGGGGCTTGGTCACAGGGCATAGGCACCATTATCTACCATCAGTACGCTTAAGAGGTTAAGGGGGAGTGTTTTGGATCATAGCATAGCTAGTGGTTGATGGGTAAAAGATATACAACTTTATCCTGTACATATTCACGTCGCGGACGGGCTTATGCGCGTCCTAGATATACAATGAGGCAAGAGGACCCCTACAGATTAAAATCCGAGTCGTCCTCGTTTATCTGGCCTCCTAGTTTGTCGCCATCCATCATATACGGCTTCAAGCCGAACGGAATATCGGCGTCGAGTTCCCTGATTCTGGCCTGATGCCTCGCCTTCACCATCGAGATGACCAGGCTGTTCACTCTGTGGTCGAGACCCAGCTCCTCGGCCCTCCTGACGAAGTAGCCGTTGAAGAAGTTCACCGGCGTGATATCCCCCCTCCGGATCAGCGAGATCCACTCGCTGTACATCGGACCTTGTTTCGCTAGCCTGTGTCTGAGGTGCACTCTGAACTCGTCTCTGGTGAAGTATTTGAGCAGGTTCGGTCTGTCCTTGAATTCCGGCAGCGAGCTAACAATGTATAACGTCTCGTCTAGTAGCGCGTGCCAGAGCCTTCTTGCATGTGTATCTTTCGCGATCTGATCATATCTGCACCCTAGAATGACGGATATCGAGTCGACCAGGGAGGACCAGATCATGCCGGGCAGCTTCCTGTGTAGGAACTTTATCCAGGTTAGTCCTACCGGGCGGAGAGCCTCGCTCGTAGAGAGAAGACCGATAAAATGGTCACACAGTGCCGCTTCCAAGCCATGATCCTCCTCCCGTGGGAGGGCCGAGAACAAAAACTGCCCATTGTTGCCCTTATGCCTCAACGCCATCGAAGTACCCATGTGCCTCGCTAGGTGGTGAGTCATGTGGCCGAGGATATACGTAGGCCGCACGGCCGGGTCGTCGAATATCTCTTCATTGAGCTTCTCGATGACACCCAGCCCCTCTTGGATTAAGCAGATTGTTGTGCGATTATCAATAGAATGCCGCAAAGCCCGTAATGTCGGGTGAAGAGCCGCTATCCCCGTATCGACAATTATGTTGTCGAGAAACCCGCCGTCCCAGCGCGAAAAACCAGGAGCACCAAACCGAGGTCCGATGTATTCCGGACAGTGGATCGGGTGGGACGAGAGGAGCTTCCCGCGGGCGTCGTGTAGGTCGATGGCTTTGCCTTCCTCGAGCCATTTGACCGAGGCCTCTGAGCGATGATGGGCCAAGATCCGCACGGGGGGTATCTGTGGAATCGGTGCAAGCGAATGCGCGATGAACCTGGCTCTATTTCTAAAGCCTACGATGTATATTTGTTTGGACAGCTCCAAGGCAAGCGGCTGTTCCTCGACGGGTCTGATGTTACTTGGCCCTGACGGTCCCTCAGCAGCAGCAGCTTCTGCGAGATCCGCACGAAGGTTGTCCAGTTCCGCTTTACTCGGATATGGAGGTGTCGTGGCCGCTGGAGGTAGTTTTGATTGCGGTGGTGGGTCATAGAACGGGTGACTTTGCGCTGTCTTATCCGTCGAGTTCCCCTGTGACAGCAAATTAGGGGGGTGGTCTAACGGAGGATCAAGATGGGAACCATCCGGGCGCGAAGGGAAGCCCTGAGCGGTGGAGGCCACAGAGGAATGATGTTTGGTGGCCCCCCGGCCCACTAAGAGGTTATCGCGAAACCATATCGTCGCCCTGTAAGGTATTCGCGCTGGAGCCCGCGAAAGAGGCTGGCGGAGAAAGTAGGAAGACAGGTTGGATGGTTTATCGTGACTCAAGACGTGATCTCATGACATCTGTGCGGGCTAGTGGTCTATACGCCGTCCGGCCTTCGAAGGTTAGAGTATCCGGAGCGATCCTTCAACCATCGGGAAAGGATTCGGGTAGACAGTGAAACTAAGAGATAGATAGGTTAGAAAGAAATATGGAAAAGCTCTGCATCTATGTAATGTACATCCGACCGGCAATAATAGTCCAAGTCAGTTAACTCCAATATATTTATGATACCGGTATGACTTTCAAAGAAATTAGCGGCCATGAAGAGACCCTTATCCAAAGACTTTGGCGACAGTGACGATTTTTTTTTTTGTCGCAAGCGCAGACCCAGAAAATCGGATAACGTAAGTACGTACCTCGACGTCGTAGCGTAAGATCTGCAAGCTTAATTGTAATTGCCCCAAAAACCGGAATGCAGGGAAGGTGATTGGTGGTGGTACAATATCCACCTCATCCACTTTCACGCATGTTCTCTTTGACGCATATATACTCTCCGCTTATCTTCATATCAGCCAGTCTTATCGTTATCAAAAGTACTGCCCTTCCTCACCGCTATAATTTCAGGGTGCCCTCCGACGACGCGGTCCCAATAGCGAACGTAGCTGATGACACGCGCATTTCGATACCCATTTGAACTTTGCGACCAACCCTGTCACTATTCCTTTGGCGTGTGCGGGATTAGGCTTGCGATTGCTACCACTGAAGATGGACGTCTCCAATATTCTGCCGCAAATCGACCGCCTAGATGGTGAGCTCGATACGCTCGAGGAGGTCCTCTCGCCCCTCCTAGGGAACGTCTCCGATGTGGCATCCAAGCTACCCCTCCTCGATAGGGCCAAGCTTTACGTGCTGGTAACTTATTCGATAGAGTCAATGTTGTTCTGTGAGCCATCCTCATAGCCCTGACCGCGGGTGACCTTATTGTACTAATACTGTTTTCAGCTTCATTACGCCTCAATGCCGTGGACGCGAAGAGCCATCCCGTCTTCAAGGAGTTGGCCCGTGTCCGCCAATACTTCGACAAGATCAAGAACATTGAGAGCCCCCCACAAAAGCCGGAGCAGAGCTTAAACAAGGAGGCCGCCATCCGGTTTATCAGGTCCGACCTGGCCGATAATAAGGAGGTCAACACCAAGTTGACCGAGATGATCGCCAAGGAACGCGCCAAGGCTGCTCTGAAGTCTGCTCAGCTCGGGAGTAAACGCAAGGCCGAGGAGTCGAGTCCTTCAGAGGGGTCGGAGGCGGGAACCGACTCTCAGAAGACAGAGACTGAACCTCCTGCGAAGAAAACGAAGAAGGACCGCAAGGGGAAGAATGGCAAGAAGGATCCCAAGTGATTGTCGCTTGATCCGCTTTATAGCTCGGACGTCCTCCAATTCATCCATTTCGAGATCAGTAAATCGCATCACGTGAGTTAACCCACTCTATTGATATGCAGCCACTCAGAGACCTTCGGCATTCAACATGCAAAGGATGCAGTCAAACCCCTGGGCTCACTTACATGATACGATTCGCTGATCTCTAAATGGATAGCCCCCTGTATGGGCTTTGCGCAGCCTTAGGAAGCCCCAAGCAAGTCGGGTTCCGCATACGGTAACCTCATTCACGGGCTTCGAAAAACTCGACCATGTCCATACTATACCCCATCTATATCCAACTGTGGGGTTATATTGGACATTTGGAATCGTCTCAGGTCCCTTCTTTGGCCCTAGCGGACGTACCGAGTAGTCGTGCACCCCAGAACCCATGGATCCACAGCGCCCAAATAGGCTCAAAAACGGTGTGTCACCAATTCACCCTTCGACAAGTTACCGTCTCATTACGACTTGCTTTTTGCTAATCATACGGGGGTTTCCTAGGTGGGCCTTCTGGTCTTTCACGCGGAGTCTTGTAGTTGTTACTTAAGATCTGCATCTACACTAAGAACGTTTCCGCATCAAGGACCGGATGGTTGATAAGCTCTCACCTGTGTTACATGTCAGGGAGGGCAAAGCTAGTTAAATAGATAACCCCCATCTAATAGACTTTCATTAGTAGGCCTGCCACACAATACGCTTCGATAACCCGTTATAAAGCTTCCTAGTGCTCTATGGTGTGTATATTTGACTTCGATAGGCTACCATCAGAGCAAGTTTGTGTTTATACTTGGTGTTATAGCCAGGCCTGTTACCTGAACTCTATTGGGACCGAAGTTATGGCCGCGGGAACATCTTTCAAGAAATATTCTCGGCCAAGGCAGTCCATCGCTTGTAATAAACTCTTTACTTTTCCACACATCCATCTACTCTTGGGCGGCCTGTCAGGACTCACACCCCTTTCCCCTGCATGCACTCCGGCGATCATATTTCCTGACCTATTCCGGCAACTAACACTCCAGTCCGTACGATCTAGCTGAGTCGACTAATTCACCGTAAGGCACGGGTTGGTTCTGATTGTCTTCGATCAATAGGTAAATTGCATTGCCGCTTCCATTTCAGGCCTGCGTCAGACGTTCTGGATTGGATTACTTCCTACACGACGGAGGAAGTGCGGCGCTTGAGGCGATAACTCACCTTCCTCTACCCAAAGTCCAACATCTTTTGAAGTGATTCCGGGCCGCACTCATTTGAGTCAACTCGTGTTAGGGTGTAAATATCAGCTAACAGTTTCATTGAGACGACTAGGAACCCCTTTATCGCCACCAACCAGCAGTAACTAAGACGGCAATAAACGGCCCTCCAAATACATCTATCCAAGAATCTAGGCGGGCTCGCGCGCGGCTTCGAAACCAGAAAATGACACCGGCACCGAAGCAACAGTTCGAATGTTCCAATAAATGCCGCCACCAACCGTGCACGGAGTGGGACGGCTCCGGCGTCTGCGTGCTCTGTTCCATCGACGACTTCCTCAGGGACAACCCCGAGAGGCCGTGTCATATCTGCCGGAATGGCCGTTTCGACTTCGAGTTCCCGGCCTTCTCGGATATCTGCCTATGGTGTGCCTATTGTGGGGACCGGCCTGCTCAACCGATGTCCCAGTCCTACGCCCAGAATGCGCCGCCGCCTGCCCCTGGGCCATCATCAGCGGCTCACGCTCAACATGCAGCGCCGTCCAGGTCGCGACTGCCAGCTGCGACCGGGGCTAAATGTCCTGCACCGTCAAGCCCCCTACAACCAGCTACAGCCCGGGCTAAACGCCCTGCACCGCCCAGTTCTCGACCGGCATCCGCGTCCTTCGTCTGGCCTACGGCACTCTCCACCCCTCAACCACAATTTGCGCCCCCCGCTCATATGCAGCGCCATCCACCGCCCGCCCATCACCTGTGTCCCGCGCTATGCAGCCACCGGCAGCGTCGGTTACTCAACCCCCTATGGCGCCGTCCCAAGCTGGGTATTCAAGTCCGTATGCTTTACCACCGTCTTCCTCTGGCGTTAGCTACCAGGCATCGTATGACCAACCGCCGCCACGTTGTCGCCCTGCTATGAACACTTCGCCATCCGTCGCTCAACTACCACTTGCGTTCCGAGCTGTGCAAACACAACCAGCGCCGGCTACTCAACAACCTGTGGCGCCCCAAGCTACGTATCCAGGACCGTATGCTCTACCGCCATCATTGTCCCCTGCTATGAATACGGCGTCGTCCAGCCCCTCGCAACCGCAATCTTCATCCCACGCGAGGTATGCGGCACTGCATGCTCAACAGGGCTATACGCCCTGGGGAACGAATATAGCGCCGTATGCTCAACCCCCACATCCATCCAACCCATCACATCCGTCCAACCCACCAGATGCGTCCCATCCAGGCTCTGGCAATTATAATAGTTGAGCTGCGCCTATATCCAGCAGCGTGACCTCACCTTAGAGGTCCTCATCTTAGCTCCGCAGGCCCGCTCTCACTCTGGGAGCACTGGAAGCAGGAGCTGACCTTTCCTGGGAACCATGGAAGCCCTCAAAGCCTTTTGGGAAAGGGATTGAGGGGGTGTCACCGCAGTGTACGAGGACCGTCTTTCAGAAGAGGATGAAGCTAAACCGCAAGCGCCATGGGGATTCTCAGCAGCAGTGACACGGTGCAGTCGCCGCGGAGAATAATGGATATTGTCTTGAGGCATGGCAGAACGATGGCTGGCAGACCCGCTCCGAGGACATTGAAGACGGTGTTTCTCGTCTCGTTTTCGAGTCTCCAGCTTGGGAAAGTTGCAACAGTTCCGGACTCGGCCTCCTCAGGCACGTGGCCTCCCTTCCCCAGCGAGTAGTTCCCCTAACGATGCACAGGATCCTTGGTCATTGCGCATGCTCAAGTCCTGTAAAACAGAACCCGGGACGTTTCGCAAACCCCTTGGTTGTCGGCGCGCGTTGCGGCTTCGCAGCTTCGGCGGCTTTGAGGCGGAGAGATTTGTGAGCCGAGATTTGATTTGATCGGTCGGATCAAATCTCGTACAGGCTTAAAAAAGTCCGCCATTTCTTCGAATTTTGAACTTATTCAGTCGTTGGGGAATGGGGGCGATAAGAGGATGGGGCACTGGAAATCTGAGCCGGCCGCAGGATGAGTGATAGCATTCTTGGTGGGGTTTTGTCGTTTTTGTGCTGGTTTTCATTTCGCTTTCTTTTCCACTCTTGCTTTCTCTTATTTATGTTCTTAACGATAACCGGGATGGGATAAAGCGATATAATTGCTATGTGCTATCGATTCACCTGACTGTCGACCTATGAAATCGCGATAGGCTTCCGGACCACTGTACCAACTCGCCCTTCGCTGTGGATAAACACCCCTATCCCCACCCGTCTGTAAGAGTTGCCCTTTCCTGGAATCGGACTCAACAGCAGACCTAGGGACAAGTCCTGGATGATGCACAAGTCGAGTTAGTAGTGATATACTTTGTTGTGCGTTCGTTTACCAACCGAGCTTGTTGGATATCCCTTTCCGCCACCTAGCTGGGACACAAGGTTATCGAAGCCATTTTCGCCCTCCATCCTATAAAGAACGTTACCATGGTCGCCTCAAGGGGATTGGAACCATCACATCATATAGACATACCAACTCAAAGTTTCAGACCAGTTCAGGTTCATACAATGAACGACCTGGACCCTGTCAAAATTTTCGTCGTCAAACACCGCTACTCCCAGTGATTCTGGGTTGTCGGAATCCTGGATCATATAACAAATCGACCCCGTTCTATCTACCTGTATCATAATCGACACCCATTCAAGCTCTAATGCCCGAATCCCCACTAATGACATTTGGTTCATTTCACCCTCGCCTCTGAATACCCTAAACTCTTCAACAGGGCCGTGAAGACTCATATTGCCAGAATAATCGACTTGTATCTGCTCCGAACTGATCTCTGGCGTCAACATAGGGATACAAACGGTCCAAAACACCTTCTCGCCCCCTTTGGCAGCCCAGGACCATGATGGTATATCAGTCAAGTCATCTGATCCGGTCTCGATATCGCGCCGCATCCACAGGAGCTGTTCGGGGAGTGCCGAGTGGAACACACCCCAATGATACTCGTCGGCCTTCCCTCTCAGAAAAGCTCCTGCGAACCCCTCTACGGCTTTCAGGCGGTCGGTTTTGTATGTCAATTCCCGTCTTGAGAATTCAGTCAAAATCCAATCCCATTGGCCATGTTGCATCATGTCGATCGTCGTGTGCCTTTCGTTAAGCTCGTATTTCCGACATTTCCATGCCAATCCTTCTGGCATGAAATGTAGAGCTCTGCGAGCAAGGTACCATTCTTGGAGAGCCCATCCCCTTTTGGAAAGGGGTCCGCCTTCCGGCGAAGAGCTCCCCGCTCCTACGGATAGCTTCATGAATCCAGCCTCTTGGCTGTCGCTCGAATAATAGGGAAGTTCTACAATGGTATAACCTGCGGAAGTCCTTAAAAAGCAACCCGCTGACGGATCTGGGGCTCCAGATGCCGCGATTACAAGATGTGCGTTTTGATACACTGAATCCATACGTTTCGACTCCGCCTCCCAGTCTTCATCGCTGTCTTGAATGATGCAGAGGCGGTCAATCCATAAGTATCGTACACCGATCTCGCGAGTGACTTTGACGGCATCTTGGAGGGTTTTCGGTAATGACTCATATTCGACCCCGAGGAGATGGTTCTCGAGGTTGTTTGCAGTTGTCACGAGTGCATCGCTAGTGTGAGGACCCCAGCAATAGCTCAACGCACAAAATTTACCGCGCAGGCCACTTGTCTTTTTGAGCGTCAGGTCCTTGTCACCTGCATGCCCTACGTCCAGCACACGCGCGGGGAGTTCTGGCAGATTATCGTCCTCGACCAGCGTCCCGCATATACTTTTGCGGCATTCGTCATGGGTCTGTTCACAGACTTTAAGCCATGTCCTAATAAGCTGAAATGCCTCCGGACATTCGACACAACCAACAGGTGGCTCAGTGCTAATGCCACTGGAAAGGGCGGCAGATGTGCCTAAACGGCTGGTTAACATATAGAGGAAGCTAGCCTTTTTGCGTACTTGCCCACCTTGATCCGCCCATATTGCCATTTTGCGTACTTGCCCACCTTGATCCGCCCATATTGCCATTTTGGTTAAGTTCAGTCCAGTTAATTCAAAGCACTGCCGCACCAGGGTGACAGGGGACGTAGGATCCATTTCAGAACGCATAACGATCGCGTCGCTGCAAATAAATCCGACCGACGTAGTACCGCCACTCTTCTTTGATAAGACGTGATTGAAAAGTGCTTGGCAAAGCTTACATCTCTGCGCACGGCTTATCGGTCTCCGCGATGATATACTATAATATGCTGGCCAGCCAGAGTCCCCTCTCGGTGTCCTTATGTAGCTAGAAAGCCTCATAGCGAAGTTATTACAGTCTCGACAGAGATCCATTTTCGTGGATGGGTGAAGAAGTACGTGGGCAAGCTACAATTCGTACGGAAGCCGGTCGTCCGTTGGACGCGGGTAGATGGTAAGGCTGAGGTAGGAGGTCTGTTAATCCAGGTGCTTATTAAAATAGAAAGCGGTCAGGGAGTGCAGATTGAAAGGAGGCTGACGACATGGCCAATAAGGTGAACCCAACCCCGCGTTCAAGGCTATCAACGGTTTGCAGTCATCGCGTTGGGATTGGCTGAGAGTGTGCCTACAAGGGCAACGAAACGCCTAGGAAATCAAGACTGCAATGAATCGGGGAATCTCAAACTTTTCGGCATATGGAGCTATATGCGGTATGCTGCTCAACTGCTACTGCTGTTCCGGTTCGTTCTTGTCGTTAGGAAGAGGAACGCCTAAACGTGATGTCTACAAAGATATAGGCAACAAGTGAGGTGGCTCCTACCGCAACGCTACGTGTAGGATAGAAGAGCGCTGGATGTCAAGCAACATTGGTGTGGTGTCCCAGATGCAGACTACTGACACTAACTAGAAACTTGGAGAGGGGTCGGATTTACTGGTAGCAGCGAACAAGCCATTGGAAATAGAGCTCCCCATTGAGTTCTTTACATTTACTAGCACGCTCAGGGGAGGTCTGGATACAGACGCCTTGAATCAATATCTCTCAATCAGCTCAACCCATAAGGTTAATCGTGTTGACAATCGAATGGAGAAACTGGCCTTTCGAAACGGTATTGTATGTTTTCGAGGCTTTCGTGATACTTTAACTTATTGTGTGCAAACTGAGGGCCTCAAAACTGCCTTCGCGGATATATTATAACAAATGTCTTCGTGAGTTATCAAGTCGTTGAGGCGAATCAGGACGCGTAGCGGTTTACCCTGTGTTGAAACTACAGTTGACGGTGTTGCGGCCTTAAAAAGGGGGAGGCAGCATTATGTCATCCGTTGTCAGCAGAACATATGGCGCCCCCTTTTTGGGTCCCCACTAACCCACTGGCAAGGGCCATACTATATATCGGGTGCTTCGCCCTCATGCAATCAAAGGAGGGGCAGATATTAGTGATTATTTTTTGACATCCTATTCTGCGAACCACCTGCTAGGCTGCTTTTTCTTGTCTTTCGTTCTGTTACGGGGGTGGTAACCTTAGGCTGCTACTCCACGTATGTAGACCTGCCCTGCCACTTAGCTCTCCGTAGATAGCTTATTTCATCGTTATGCATTCTTCTCCCTTGGCAGTTGTCTCCTGTTACACATTCTGTGCTGCCACTTGCGCTAATATTCATGTCCGTGCCAGCCGGCTCCGGCCATAACAATTCACTCCAATAGTCACACTTCTGGATTACCATTGGATGGACGGACACTATCGCTCCTATTCGGTGGGGGGCTTGACTGGGCCCCACTGAAAATGATTTATGAGCCTGCATGCAGGCTTACGATTTCCTACAAATGAGATATTAGTTAGACTAACTGGAACTGATATCCAGTACTTCTGTCAGGTTCTACGAAAGTGGCTTGGGCGGGACTGTCATACCTAACGGCATAGTCACAAAAGTACATAGGTAAATAGGTTCATAAATACCTGTTCAGTAGTCTCCAATAACTTCCTGGGAAAACGAAGCACTTCAAGGTAGCGGCCTGTATACTCCTACCCTGCGACGGGGATGAAGCCAAAGCTCTGTAGCGACGGGCAAGTTGGTCCGCCTCTCGGGCGCGACAAGGGGTCGATGACATCCGCCCAATGACAGCGGACGCTGTCCATCACACCTTCGACACGTGTACATGGAAGCCACCCCTTCATAGTTTGGTGCCCGGCCGATAGGGTTACCTGTGCAACTACTGCGGCAAGGCTGACGAGAGGACGACTCGATTGCTGCCCGCTTCCTGATGCACGCTAATCGAAGCTCTATCTTAGCCTCCTTTGAGGATTTGGACTATTGATTCCGACATAACAGATTGCTGACACTGGCATACTAAAACATGGATTGGACGTCGCTTGCGTAGCAGTCAGTGTCAGCGGACCGTCAGCACTCTGTCCCTTCACTCAGAAACAAGCTCGTAAGACACACCCGATGGTTCCTTGACCGAGGACGGAGTATGATGGTAGAGGTACTCGGTGACTATACCAACACCCGTAGGACATGAGTGAGAGATGCGCACATGCATATGTGGCTGGATAACATGACGAAGGTACACCCGTCGCCAACTCTTCCCCATGAACACCTCAACGGCTGATGGTTCCGCATTGAAGGGGGTTAAGACAACCTATACACCATCAGGCCAAACTTCAATTCGATGGAGACTAACAAAGGGGCTCCAAAGATATGACATCTCAGAACCGCCAAGCGAGAGACATGACAAAAGCATACAAGCGCAGCGACAGTTCATCTCCCCGGAACATCTATGTCCCTATCTGCTCCACGGCCTCCAGCATGTCCCACGTACCAGGCAACTACCGGAAAGCAGGCTCGCGTACCGGTGGCGCGAGCTAGGATAGCGGAACTTCCTGCCCGAGCGACGCCTACAGGGCCTGGCTCGTGTATGCTCGCCCCTGCAACGACATGTGGTCCTGCATCCACGGTGTCGAGCTTAGCTCTCACGATGTTTGACACCGACAGACACGACCAAGAGTGTCATCAAACCCGTGGCAGTTGGTTCAATGGCCTCGCGCATGTTGGAGTGAAGGCTATGCCTGCAGATGCATGCTTCCCTAATTGGGTGACTTGCACACTCCGCTTCCCTCCTCATAGGACGTCTGTGCATGTAAAACTGCTGCTACGCCCGTGGGTACATGGAGAAGTTTTGAGACCTTAACGTTAACGCCTGGATGCCGGGTTGGTGGAGCCGTAGCAGGATGCGTTAGCGCCCGTGGCGGGATTTCCGCGAGTCAAAAGCTGCAGGGCTTAGGCTGCCGTGATGGCTATGCAGAAGACTCATCTGGTTCTTGCAGTAGTCTCCGACAGCGCCAGTGCCAGCGCCCTACAGGTGGAGGGCTCCCGGTCCCGCGGCTTGCTTCCCTACCTCGCTTCTTGCCGGTTGAAGTTCCTGGGCGTCAGAACCGCCCAAGCCAACTGCCATGTGGGATTCCAGGGTAGAGAGCGGCAAGGGGGCGGTATGTACGGTGGCGTCACTGGGAAGATCAACCCCATCTTCAACTCTTGAGTCTGTCATGATGGCCCAATTATAAGCAGATCTCCACAGAAACATGTCGAGTGGGGCGCGACATCGTGGGCCCTGCAACGGAGGTAAATATCCGTACAGGCCAAATAGAGCCGCCGGCAGTCTGCCCCGTGCGTGCTTGGCGTTTTCTTACGTCGAACTACCGAACGTTGGGTTCCCCATGTCTCAGGGGCTAGTGTTGTGGTCGGCGACCTCTACTTACACGTCTGTGAACAAGGCCACTGCTATCTAGACACCGCTAGTAAAGGCACTGTGCGAGAAAAATACCCTCGGATGAGCGGTCTGGCGATGCAGAGCCGAATGTATGCATGGAAGGAGCTAATGCTTGTATAACCGTTAGGGAAACCGCTTCAGGGCTGCAGCCATACATTCTTAACGTGACCGTCCAAGTCCGTCGAAGTTCTTCTAAAAGGGAGCATGCTATTCAGAGGGATCATAACAGGAACGCGCCGTTGTTTCCGCCCTCAAACATCTTGGAAGATGAGGCTATGGGTGAGTAAATGTCCAACCGATGAAGAGAGAGGCCAATCCGGCTTGGGTCGATGACCAGGCCTATATGCTATTTGGCATTCGACGGAAGGGATAGTCCGTTGAGGAGGGGGAAAGCTGGGAATCCTGGGATGCGCCAACCTGGGATCTCTGATCCGATGTGATATATGACATATCTTACATATCTGCATGTGAGGTGTAGGCCTAAAGCAACCGTGAGCCCCTCTAGCGGCGCAGGAAGTTTAGGCCATTGAACCTTGATTAGGAGCGAGTCCGACGGACTTAGGGTTGTGGTGTTCAATGATTTGTGCCATTTCTTGCTTTTAATGCAAGCCTCCCGCCTCCCGTTTGCAGGGAGTAAGTGCAGGATCGCACTTCTATTTCGGTACCACGAGATCACTTCTCAGTACCCACTTCTCTCCAGCCATAACCTCCTTTCCTTCGTGCTGCGGGCGTTATGGTCAGTCTCATCTGTAGATCTAGATATGCCATAGCGGGGACCATGACCAGGGAAAAGGCGCTCACCAACAGACAGTCGTCACCATGCTTATGAAGTAGCAGCATCCCCGCCTCAGGGGCTATCACGATTGCTTCCTTCTCCGATTTGCGATCATGGGGATAAAAAGCAGTTTCTCCACCGATACAACCCTCAGCGGACGAGGTCAAGTAGAGAAGCAGTGTCCAAGTGGTCTTGCCGCTGACAGTGCCTGATGGCTCAGTCGCAGATGGCAAGGTCACGAGGTGCGAATCATCGTCTAGTGGTTTGTGTATTAGCTTCATGCGGATGTTTGGATAGTACGAAGCGGTGCTGCAAAATCGTACAGCGTATGGCAGGTCCGGTGTAGCTGCAGGGCCGCTTAAACGCATGGTACGTAATTCCTCATCCAAAAGGCAAGAAATCTTCCAGGATGGCAGGTCCTGCTGAGTGACCGTGTATTTGCATGAACCTGGAAAGGCTAGGGACAAGACCAGCGGCCATCTATGAAGGTGGCATCTGCCACGAAGCGCAAATGAACACTTTGCAGACACCAAAAGAAGCGGTGAAATAGTAGGGCGCGTTGAAGAATGCCAATAGGAGCATAAAGAAGCTCAACCTACAGTGACAGTCAAAAAATTGGTTAGGAGAATAACGATATATCCGGATATTTTGGTTCAGGCCAATCACATCCCCGCCCCTAGATATTTTTGACGTGGGCTTAGTATATGGGGTGGTGATGCAGAGGGAGACTACAGGAGAAAGAGCCAACGCCTTCTCACCATAGATGTCTGACGGAATCGTCTCGTAAAGCATTCTTCAATCCTGTTTCTAGCCAGAGCTTCTGAGAGAAAACCGGATCGTTGACCTGATAGCGATCATTTTGCCTGACCGCCTCACCCCTTTTGGGGCGGCCGGGCGTGGTGGTCAGCGGGAGTGTCTTGAGGAAAGTGACATAGTCTCGGCATAAGCTCTTAGGCCAAAAGTTGTGGATGACGGCAATGGTATTCTCAAAGCCCCGTGCTGGGCTGGTCAACATCAGATCTGTAACCGGCAAGGGTGGTTTGAAAGGCGGCCAGTTTGGGGTAGCCGGTGCTACTGATTGAGCTGCAGAAGACTGATGAGCCCTCTTATTAACCGCTGACTGCTTCGACGACTTATCCTTGCCCATGGCTTGCAGATGTCACAGAAGAAATGGAGGGGTAACGTCGCTGGTAGGGAAAGCTGTCAAGAAGGGAAGGACTGCGGGCGTGAGTGAGGGTATGACAACGTAGTTCGGACGAAACTGGGTTAGGTGAGTAGCACAGTGGCTCAACGTCAACCAGACGGGTGGAATTCGAGCGGAGTCTAGAATAGATTCCGTGTTAACAAGATCGTGCCCGGTCACGGGCCATGGGAGGCCCCGGCAATGTCGTAAGCTTGGCGAATAATTTACATTGGGCGCTATGGTGATCGACATATCCCGTTGCGAAAATCCCTGTACACGCATCTTATCTAATCTTACTCTCTTTAACTGTGCCTGCTATTCAGGTTTAGCTAGGGTATACGGTATACGCATAATGGATGACGGGCGAAGCGGGTATGTGACTCTATGCTATATAGTTCACTGCACTTAGCCGGACGAGCCACACAGCGTAGAGCCTTATTCCGACCGAACAGTCTTTTCGTAGTACACTATTGATAAGAAATAAGACTACTGCCGTTTCGAATCAGAGTGTCCCCGCCCCACCAAACTTCTAAATCACACACCTTTTTTTGTATGCGTTATTTCATAACGCCTGTAACCTTTTGATAATAACATAATAATAGCCATAATAACAGAAAACGAAATTTTCGTAATTATTTTTAATGCGTAAATTTATTATTAATAACTTTTTTAATTAATTCGATTTACGTTTTACGTTCCGTATTACGAAAACCAGGCCAACCTAGCCGAATCCCTTCCAAATTACCTGGCCGTACGCGTTTTTTTTAAGGCTGATTCGAATCGACGAAATTACGAACGAATATTTCGAAATATTTTTTCGGACTAATTCCGTAATGGTTCTGAAAAGGATTCGTAAACCGTTTATAAAAACGGTTAACGTTATCGTAAAATGCCGAATTATTTCTTTTAATATCCGAAATAATAATATCCGTAAAATAATTATATACAAGTAATTAATTACCGCGAAAACCGTTCCGAAAAATAAGGGAAAAAGTAAATAATAAATAATTATTTTTATAATTAAAAACTTTAAAAAATCCGAAATTAAAGGCGTTACGGATATAAAAAAAAGACGGAAAACGTTTTTAAAGTTACGGATAACGAATTTTTTAAATTTTCCGAAATTACTTTTTTTAAAGTTTTCCTTTTTGAAAACGAAACCGTTTCGAATAATAATATTTTTATTAAAATTTTCGAACTTATATTCCTTAATATACGTACGTAATTTTTTAACGTTATTAAGATTACTGTTAACGGTAAACCGTTAAAAAAATAATTTAATAAAATACGGAACGTTATTTAAGTTATTAATTCGTAATAATTTAAACGATATATTAATAATTATTATACGAAATTATTTAAGTATAATTTATTTAATTTTATTAATTAACGCGTTATTAATTATATTAACGAAAAATTATAAGGCAAATACGAATATAACTTTCGGCATATACTTATTTAAGTTAAAAACTTACGTAATACCGAAAATTTAATTATAAAATTATATTATAACTTTTTAAAACGTTATTATACGGTATTTTTAATATTAATAAATTTATTAAAATTATTAATAATGTCGTAAAATATAATAAAAAAAAACGTTTTTTTAAACTTTATATATAATTTTAATTTTCGATTAAAAAAACCTTAATTTTAACCCAATTTTATTTCCGAACTTTTTAATAACGTAATAAGCTGAAAAACCTTTTTTTTACATTTCTAACGTTCGTTATTTTATAATAATTATATTCCGTAATAATTAATCCGTATTAAAGATAATTTATTTATTAAAATTCCCCGAAACTGTATTATTATAAATATTATAAAAATACTTATACTTATAACCCTTAAAAACTTTTTACCGGTAACTCCGGTAACCTTTATAATAGGTCGAAAACTTATTACGAAATACCCGTTTATGCCTATTTCCGGTATACAGGCCGAATTTAATAAAAGCTTTAAGGTCCGTAAAATTTTATCGAATACGTTCGAATATAAAAAAGGTAAAAGTTACCTTAATTATAAGGATATTAACCCTTAAATATATTAAATTAAAAACGGTATTTATTATTATAATATAATATTCCGATAATTCGTTCGTTAATATAACGATATTAACCGTTATAACGTTATATATAAAATATTTTCGATTAAATTATATAACAAATTTTATAAAAAAAAAACCATAATAAACGTAAAATTTGAAAATATTAAAAAAAGGTACGAAATAAACCAGCCTTTAAAAATTCCGGAAGTTAAACTTTTAAATGCCAGAATAACGGTAATAATAATAATACGAATATTATATATAATTATTTCGAGAAATTTTCTTTAAATATAATAATTAATAAGTTTTAAGTTAATAAATAATAAGCTTTAACGGAATATATTATATAATAAAATTACTTAATTACTTAACTTTTTTAAAACTTTTCGAATCTGACAGTTACGGTAAATAAATATAACGATTAATAACAATTACTTTTTATATTATTCTTTTTAACGTAAATAAATAATAATTTTTTCGACTTATTTATTCATAATTTTTCGTTTTTTATTTCTAAAAATACGGATACCGATAAATTACTTTAAAACGTATATAAAGAATTCGCAATAACTTATAACGGCAACGTAAAAAAAATTAAGTACTTATATAACGCCTTACGAAATAATAATATTACTTTTTAATAAATATATTACCTTTTTAACGAATAGTTTATATCTTAAAGGATTAAATAAAAATTTTTTAAACTTTTTAAATTATACGTTAAATCGTATATACGAAACGCGTTTAAATTCGAAAATATTTTCGAAAATCCGGTATTATTTTATTCGCAATCGAATAAGTTATTTCGTAAAAATGGTAGCTAAAAATGGGGGTTTTTTTACGTTATAATATTATTATTTAAAAAATTATTAATTTTATTATAAAAAACCCAGGTTCTTAAAAAATATATAAAATAACGAAAAAAAACGTTTATTTTTAGTTAATATTTTTTATTAATGATACGTATAAAAAAGCGAAATATTTTTTAATATAAACCTTTTTTATCCGTTAAGTAACGATATTTTTTTTAACTAATAAAACGTTAAAAAAATAACGTTTTTTAAAAAATTTTATTATTTAATAAAAAAGTTGCGATAATATTATAACGTATATGAATATCCGTACCCTTAATATATTAACGTTTTATTAACGATATAATCTTTTTATAGGTCCTTTCGAACCCTAACCGTCCTTTAACGTTTATATTAAAATGGGGCGGGACAGAGTCAGTTCTGATCAATACGAAATCAAAAAGAGTATCATAAGTAAACCCAGGGTTCTAGAGAAAATTGAAATTAATATAATTAATCTGGTATTAAGACTAGTTTATTTAATAATTAATAAATATTTGTTTAAATAATAAATATCTCGGGGTTACGTCCGGCAAAAAAAACTTCTAAAAATATATAAGTAATATTAATTAACTAATTAATAAACCCACATCTTAAACCTTATATCCTGCACCATTTTGACCCTCCTTTTTTAAGATAAAATCGTTTTCGATTTATTTTAAAAAATAAATAAAAATTTAACGTGATAATTCCGAACGTTTTAAATAAATTAAATATACATAAACTTAACCGATTAATTAATTTAACGTTTATATAACTTATTTTTTAATATTTTTAATTTAAAATTTTTTTTTTTACGTTTTGTTAAATTTTTTCGTTATTTAATTTTTTTCCGCTTTTTTTTAAACCTTATCCTTTAATAATTTTTTAGTAATTAATATCTTATACTTAAACTAACCTGGCTATTTTTAAAGGAAATAAGGTTCGGGTTTTTATTCCGTATTTTCGAAAGTATTCCTTATTTATTTATATAATATAACATATTAATTACGAATCATAATTTTTACGCGTTAATTACTTAAAGCCGGTTAAATTATATACTTTATATTAAAATTTAATTTTTTAAGTATCGGATTAGGTTAAATAATTTTGAAAACCGAAAGTTTGGTCGGAATGGATAAGAAAGGGGGTATAGTTATATAAAAAAATTTTGCGAATCGTTATCGAAGTTGATTAATAAAGGGAATTAATAAGGGTTTAAATATTTCGCGTATTTTACGGGATAACCCTTTAATATTATTAATAAGTCGAAATCGTATAAATTAAGGTTCGATAATAAAAAGTTTTTCCGAAAATTAATCGATATCGGATTTATTATTTTAAATTTCGGTTAATAGGAATAAAAGTTTTCCGGATTAATTTTTTACATTTTTTTTAATATCGAATTTTGCCGGTTTTAAATTAAAATATTTTTTAATTATGTCGGTTATTTCGGTTTTTATTTAGCTTTTGCCCTATTTAATCGCTTTAATTATTAAATAATTTTCTTATTACGTAAAATTATAAATAATAATATAAAGTGTATAATTAATTTATAAACTATAAATATAAAAACGGATTTGGATAAATATTATAACGATCGTAATACGGGTAAGGGGAAAATCGTCGAAATTAAATTTATCTTACGTTTTTCAATATAATCGAAATAACCGTCGAAAACGTTTAAGGTTTAAGTAAGTATTAAATATTAAAAGTAAATATTTTAATCGGATATATAATATCTCGATTTAATAACTTATAAGGATATTATCGGTACGTAATTTTATATAGGTAATAATCTAAATATATTGTAAATTTTTCGATTAAATTTATTTTTCAAATTAATTAAGAATTAATCCAGTTTTGTTATTACCGATTATTCGTCCGGTTTTTGGAATAATAATTATATATTCCTGGGGTACCTTATAAACGATTATTTAGGTTAAAATAATAATATATTTAAAGCGAAAAAAGGTATTATTTATTATAATTATAAAAGTATGCCATAATAACGCGGTTATTATATCACTTTAATTTTTTATTTTTTAAAGTGGAAATAAGGTAATTTTTTTTTATAAACGTCGACTATATTTATCGTAAGGAATAATAGGAATAACCCGATTAAAACGGTACTGAAAAATACCTGATTTGATAAAATAGGAAATAGCATTATTATTATGTATTTTTCGAAATAGACGTATTATATCATCTTTTTTCTATATAGGTATATTAATTAATTGGATAAATTTTCCAAAATTCGAAGTATTTAATTTCTTAAAACCTTTTTTTTATATACGGTACGCTTTTTGAACGATAATATAACGACGATTTATAAACTAATTAAAAAGTATTAATAAAATAAGGACGGTATTTAATAGCTTAGGGGTATTAATAACGGATAAAAAATAATTCGTAGTATATAAATATAAGGAATTTTGGTATTAAAATTAAAAGTTATATAAAAGTAAGAATGCGTTAAAAAGTAATAACATATTATATAAGTAACTAATTGAATACTTTTAAGGTTAATATATTAATTTTCTGTTTAAAAACCTTATACGCCGAAAAAATTCCTGAAAATTTTATCCGATACTAAGTAAAAAAAGGAAGGAAGTAATCGTTATAACGTTTTTTAATTAATCGCATATTTTTTAATTTTTATATCCGTACTTTTTTTATAACCCTTTTTTTTATAACTATATTAATTTCCTTTTTTAAATTATATTAATTTTTAAACTTTTTATATATTTAAATATATTTTTTATTATCTTTATTTTATTAATTAATATAATTATAAGTTTTCGTTAACCGTTAAACTTACGTAATCCCCAAAATTTTCGTAATAATATAAATCCGGATAAATTAATTAACTTTTTAAAAAAATCGTTTTTAAAATTATATCCCAATTTTAATACTTTCTTTTTAATTTTTAATAATTTTATACCGATCGGTTAAAAGGTTACCTAAAATATGCAAAACTTAAATTTTATTTCTGCCCGACGTTAAATATTATTAACGGCTTTTAATACCTTAATATTTTTTTCAGTTACATCTTATCGTATTAATTAAATTTTAAGTATTAATTATCGTTTTAAACCTTTTATTAACTTTAACAATATTTACAAATTTAATAACCTTATATACCGTTAATAACTTATTTATAACTTAACGTTTTCCTTTTAATACCGGTTCCGTAATATTAAATACGATTAATATTATATACCATCTTATATTCCGGTAATAAATAATCCGTAATTTTCTAAACTTTATTTCTTTCCTTTTTAAAAAAAGGTACGTTAAACGATTAAAATAAATCTTAATCTTAAACCTAACTTAATTTTCGGTATTATCGAATAATTATCCGGTAATCGTTAATTAATATCCGTAATATTTACTTTTTTTAAAATACCTTTACCTTATAATATTACAGCAAAATCTTTTTCGACGACTTTAATTATTCAGGTAGGTTACCGTATTATTAATTATGTTCCAGGGCCTTATATTAATATTAAAATATGGCGTTTTTTTCGTATTATTTTTAACTATTAACGGAACGTAACAAAATTTTGAAATAATTATAATAATATAAAATTCGTACCTTTTAAGTACATCGAAATATATACCTTTATTACCTTTATTATTTAATTTGTATTAATTATTATTAAATGCTTAAAATTATATTTATCTTTTTTATCGGAAGTTTAATTAAAGGTCGGTATATACGTTAGCAAATTAAAAACGAGAATTTTTAAGTTACCGTAAACGTTTAATCCGATATAATTAAGTTCTTTTAAATTAAAAATAAACGGTTTTATTTAATTTTTATTAAAGTTTTTCGAACCGGTTTTATTAATTTATTTATAACGTTATTTACTAAAAATTTTCGATATATTATCGGTTTATTTATCCAAATACTTAATATTTTTAACTTTATACCTTATAAATTTTGCAAACAGCGATATAAAATATCGGAAAACTTTAATTAATAAGATATATTTTTTTTTACGGGTATTAATTAATTCCGGATTTTTATAAAAGAATTTATAATAATTATACCGGATTTATTAAAAGTTATAAATATATTATTTATAATAATCGGTTTAAAGTATTTAAAATTAATTATTTTCGGTTTCCATAAATTAAAAAAAATCTTTACGATAATATTTATTTAATCATTTAAAAATTTATTAAGTAATAATTTCGGAAAAAAATTAAAAGTTATATTTCGGATTCTTAATATTAAACGTTTATTATGCGGCAGATTAATTATAAATAACGGAAAATAATTATCGTTTATAATAATAATTAACATAATCCTAAAATTTTTTTTTAAAAAAATGTTTTTTTTATATTTTAATTTTTCTTAATTAATTTTGTTAATTTTTTCGTTTATTAAATCGATTTATTTTAATTATATTTTCGGCGTTTATAATTACGTAATTTTCGAATTAACCGTTAAATATATATACCTTAATATTTATTTTTATAAATTTTAAAGTTTTAAATTATTAATTATTTAATAATTTAATATTCGTAACAGTTAAGGTATTTAATATTATATCGTTAAGTTAATTAATAAACGGTTTTGTTTAATCGTTTTTTTATAAATTAACCGGTTTTTAATATTTTTTTTATTTTTTATAAATTATTTTAATTTATTAGCAAAACAAGTATCTTATAATTTTGTTTTAGTAATTTTTTTTAAATAATAAATATTTCGACTAATAATATTATTAATTAAATACGGACTAATTTAATGGTATTTTAATTTTATATTTTTAAATATATTAATATATCGTAATATATTATATAATAATACCAAATCGTTTATTTTTAAAGGTTTATTTTTATTTTATTCGCGTTTTTTTAATTTATAAATTTAATAATTTTACGACATTAATTAATAATAACCTTAATAACCTTAATTACGTTTTTAAATTTTTTTTCGGAATATTAAGATCTTAATTTATAATATGCCATATCGGCAAAATTATTTCGATCAATAAAAACGTTTTTTATCCGTATATTAATTTATAAAAACTAAAACCGTAACTTTTTATAATAATATTATCGGCAAAAACCATTTTAAATAAAAACTTAATTTATTTTTTATTAATTTTATTTATCGTTTTTATTAAACTTTTAACGATCGGAATATATTTTTTTCGATTAGGCTTTATTACTAGATAATATACGCAGTTTTAACTTTTCGTTAAATTCCGAATATATTATAAGTTTTAATTATTTTACCTTTATTTTCGGAACTTTTATTAATTTTAATTTTAATTAGAATACCGTACCGGTAAAAAATGTATTTATTTAAAAGTTTTTTAATCATTATTAACGTAATTAAACGTAAAAGTTTTACTTTTAAATAATCGGATAATTTATATTTAATTTCGACCGTAATTTTATAACCGTTATCCGTAAGTATAAATTATATATCGATTATTTAAATAATAATTATATTAATAAGTTATAAAAATTTATAAATTTTTCCGAAACGTTAATCGGTTACTTTTTAATATTCAACATACGTAAATATTATTTCCCAAATATGGCCAAATATTCCGTATTAATAATATAAAGTTATTATACGACAATAAGTCGAATTTTACCTTTTATGGCCGTAATTTTTATAATATTACTTAATTACCGTAAAATATTTTTGTTCGGAATTAATAATCTTACGGTTACCGTATTATTTATTTACTTTGCGCCAAAAAATTCCGTTTTGGATAAAATATTTTAAAACTTTTATTTTAAAGGTTATTTTTTTTTCGGAATTTTACGAAAACGATTAAAAACTTTTAATATCGTTAAAAACTTTACGTATTTTTATAACTTTTTAAATTAATTTTTAATAAAAAGTTTTTACTTTATTTCGGAAAGTATTAATAATATTTTAATTAAGATAAAATTAAGCCGAATAACGTTTAATTAAATATTAATAAAATCGTTAACTTTTTCTTTTTATTAATCGTTTAATACGTTAAAAATTTTAGATAACTTTCGGAATAAATCGTTTATAGTTAAATTGTTTTTACCGGAAATATATTTAATTTCGAAATTAAATATTTTTATTTAAATAATTTAATAAATAATTATAATACCAGGTAAAAAGTTTAAAAAGTTATTAATTTAATTAACTAATATTTTAACGTTAATTTTTAATAAAAATCAGACGTTATAAATATAATTCCGGAATTTTTTTAAAATTTTAAATATAATTTAATATTTTAATTTATTAATATTATAATTTAATTTAACGTCCTTTTAAATATTATTTTTATAACGCGTAAAATATTTAACTTTATTAATTAATTAACCAAAAATATTTTTATAACCGATTTTGTTCGCGTCGGTTTTTATAATAATTTTTCTTATATCGGGGTTATAATTTAAAATAATTAAAATCGGGATTATCGTAATTTTTTTTTTAAGATTTTTATTTTCAAGTTTTAATTAAGGCCTTAAATAAAAAGTTTATTTTTTAAAATAAATTCGTAAAAAGTTTAATTTTTAAAACATAATACGTAATAAAAATTTAATAATAAACGGTAATATTTAAAAAAAACCTTAACTTTTAAAACGTTTTTATATAACTTAATTTCTAAAATTTTAAGTATTTTAATAATATCGGATCGGTAATTAATTAATCCGTAAAATAATCCGCTTATAACGGTAATTTTTTAATATTATTAAAATTCTTTTATATTAATCGAGGTTCCGGTAAATTCGTAATTAAAAAAGGTTTTATTTATATTAACGATATATTTATAAACGAACTTCCGGATTTTTTAAGAAAAAATTTCGTTATTATATTTAATTTTCGGGCTTTTAATACCAATATTATTAACAAATAAACGTATTATATCGGATATTAAATTATTTAAAAACTTTTAAATTACGCGATAAAAATAAATTATAAAATTAATAACTTTTTAAAATAAGATAATTATTTTTAAAAATTTTAACAATATCGAAAAAGTTATATAATTTTTATTAATTAAGGCTAAAATAACTTAATTATAACTGGAAAAGAAATTTATGAAAATTACTAAAAAAATATATTATAAAATTTACGGAAAATTTGTAGTAATTATTTGACATAAATATATTTTGCAAGGTAATATTTAATTTTATCGCGGAATTAATTAATCGTAAGCCGTTATCCTTTTTTTCCATAAAAAACCAGGTATTTTTATACGTTGCATAAAATTATTCGAATACGTTTTTTTAAATTCGGATTTATAATACGTTAATTAATTTATTTTTTATACTAATTAATATAATAATACCTTTAACTTATTATATCCTATAAAAAATCGTCCGAATTTCGTAATCTGGTATAATATATTATTTAATTTTACCGTATTTTTTTTAATCCCAAATTAAAGTAAATCTTTTTTAGTATAATATCTTTTTAAAAAAAAATATTTTTTATACGGATAAACTTATTATTTAATTAATCAAAAATAATTTTAATTTTTTATCGGTAAATTAAATATTTTGCAATATATTAACGAATCTGGAAAATAAAGTAGCTAATAAAATACCGGATTTATTTAGTTTTTTTCCGGATTAATTATTAACTTATTACATTTTTTCCAGTTCTTTAACTTTTTAATCGGGATTTTTAAATAATATTAATCCATTAAATAATACGTCGTTAATAAAAACTACCTTTTTTTATTTCGGCTTATATATAATATTAATTTATACCGATCGTTTATTATTAATTTTATCGTATATTTTATTTTACAAAATTCCGTACAAAACGTATACAAATTTTTTACTATTAAATTAACCTAAAATAATATTTCCGGGTTTTAATTAATTACTTATAATTTTTTAAATAATTACCGAATTTTAATTAACATAAATATTATTAATCGAAAAAATATAAGGGCTTATAAAACGTTTATTTACTTTTTCGTTTTTAAATTTACTTTTATTAATAAAACGGCTTACAAATTTACCGGTTACTTTTTTTCTAATTTTTTATCGGTACGGATATTACGAATAACTTTTCTGGCTGGAACTAACGGAATAATAATTTTTATCGAACCGAATTCCAAAATTCTTTTAATTATTTTAAAATTTATATTAAATATTATTTTCGATTTGGTTATAAAATTAAATCTAAAAATTAATAATTACGTAACATAATAATTATCGATAATAAATAAAGGAATAATAATTAATCGGCCGGCTAATTAAACGGGAACCTTAATTATATTTTCGAAAAAAATCCTTTTTTAAAAATTAAAGCTTATAAATAATATGCAGGTTTATCGTATAACTAATCCGTATCATTTAACGTATAATATAATAATAACGTTAAATTCGATTTTAATATCGATAATTTTATTAATTAGGTTTTTATTATCTTTATAACCTATTCGGATTATTAACTTAAATAACGGAATAATATATTCGGCTGGATTATATTATTAAACCGACAAAATATTAACTTTTTTTTAACTTTTTACTTTATAACCGATATCCATAATAAAAATCCTAATGGATTTTTTCGGATTTGAAGCCTTTAACCCTTTTATTTCGGTTTCGATTATTTTAATCGTTTCTTAATTTTTGTAATTAAATATTTCCAAAATCTTAATAACTATAAAGTTCTTAAAAACTTTACCAAAATCTAAACAAACCTTAATTAATTCGGACTAAATAATTTTAAACTTCCTTTTAATATTTTTTCGAATTTTCTTTTTTTTAAATTTAATTATATATTTATTAATTAAACTTTTATAAATAAAGGTATTATTAATTTAAGTAATATCGTTTAGTTTAAGAATATTAATAAATATTAAAAAAATATTATTTATTTAAGTACCGATTTTTATATTATAAAAAAAAGTCCTTCGTATATTATATTATCCTCGTTAATTTCCATTTCGGTTTTATTTTTTTTTACGCTTCCGGAAATTTTTTTAAACGTTTAATTATTATAATATTAATAAACATAATTAATTAATTAAAATCATCAATTTCTAAAATTCGGATTTTCTTTAAATATCAGGTACCTTTATTTTTAACAGAATCGTTTTATAATTAATTACGTAAAAGTATTTTTTTATAAAACGGTTTTCCGTCCTAATCGACGAAATAAATTATATTACTTTCGGTTATTTTAAACTAATTAATATCGGTTTTTTATCGGTTTAATTTTAAGATCGTAATATATTTTAAAAATTTAACTAAATTATTTAAATTACGGAAAATATCGTTTTGCCGATTAAAATACCGTATCTTTTCCTTATATCGAATAAAAAAAGTTAATAAATTATGGATTTATTTTAAAATCTTTTTCCAAATCGGAATTTATTACTTAATTACTTAACTTTTTAAAATTTAAAGGAATTAAATTATACGTAATATTACTTTATTTTTAAAAGTTTTAAGGAAAATAATATATCCGTGGTCGGCAAATAAAATTAATCCGGTAATTTTTATATTAATAAATAAATAATATTTTTATATATTATATCTTAATTTTCGGTAAAATTAATAAATACCTTAATTAAAGTTACCATAACGTCCATTTCGGCCTTAATAACCTTTTCGGCAACCTTTTCGTTTTCGGTATCCATTTCGTTTACGATAAAAATTATATCGATTATATTTATCCGGTTAGAAATTAATTATATTAATTAATAAATTTATATTATATATCTGGACTTCAGGTACTTTTTATTTAAACGGAACGTAATATTATAAAATCCGGAAAACCTTTTAATTTTGCATTTCCTTTTTAAAGGCTTCGAAATTTTAAATTTATCGTACCTATATAATTTTTAAATCCAAAAAACGTTAATAATTTTAAATATTTAATCGGTTTAACTAAGTACCATTTATCATAAAAGCGGATTTTCCTAGCAAAATTGTTTAATTTACTGGATCGAATAAAACCGGTTTTTATTTTTTCGATTAAGGTTAAATCAGATATTTATTTAAGATCGTATACGGCCTTTATATTTAAAAAGTTTAACCTTATTAACAACTTAATTCCTAATTAATAATTATATATTATCGTAAATTATTACGTATAAATTTTTAAACTTTATAAACGAATTATTAAAAACTTTTGAAATATTTAATAAATATATTTTTTAGCAAACTTTCGATATATTCGTTTTTGTTAGCTAATTTCTTTTTAAATTAAACTTTTTAATAATATTTCGTACCTTAATAACATATTCCAAATTATAATCGTATACCTAATTAAACTTTTTACGTTAAATTTATTTCGTTAAAATCCTTAATTAATTTTTTACCTTCCGAATTTATTTAAAATTTTATAACTTAAAAGTTTTTAAAATAATTTAAATAATTTTATTTTAATCGGTAATTTTATTAAGAATAACTTTAATTCGGTTTTTTATAAGAAAATTATCGGTTTAGTAAAATATTTTATTAATTATTTTAATTTCGGAAAATTTATACTTTTTAAATAATTTATTAATTTTTTTAAAGCAATTTATAATTCCGGTACTTAAAATACAAAAATTAAAAAAAAACGGAAAAATCCGGAAAAACCATAAAAAACGAAAACTTATTTATAATATCCGC
This sequence comes from Monosporascus sp. MG133, assembly GCA_004155925.1. Classification (NCBI taxonomy): domain Eukaryota; kingdom Fungi; phylum Ascomycota; class Sordariomycetes; order Xylariales; genus Monosporascus; species Monosporascus sp. MG133. The sequence continues at coordinate 110,467 of QJNX01000093.1, read as the reverse complement.
CAAAAAATCGAACTTTTATTAATTAATCGTATCAAAAAATAAAACGTTTAATATAAATACTGTAAAATTTATAAATAATTTTAATAACCTTTAAGTTAATATAAAATTTCGTCCTTTAAGTACGTTAATTACGATACCGGGTTTTACTTAAATATTTATATCCTTAATTAATTTTAAAAATCCGGTTTAATTATTATTATTTTAAAATTTAATTTCGTTAAATTTATTATCGTAAGGATTTTTTAATAATCGATATTAAATAATCGTACTTAAAAAAAGGTTCGAAAAATTAAAAAAATATGGTACTAATAATAATTTGTATTATAAGTTTTAAAATTAAATAATAATTTCGGAAAATTTCGATAAATTTTTAATAAATTTATTAAAATTTATCTTAAATTAATTAATATTACCGGTCCTTAAATTATTTAGGTTTTAAAAAATTACCTTAAATAAAATGTATTTAGGTATAAAGTAAATAATTATCCGCGATAATTATTTTAAATACATTTTTTTCGAACTTAAAAAATAAATAACCTTCCTTTTTTACGATCTGTTCGAATAATTTTATCCTAATCGTTACTATATTATTAATTATTTAACTACGCCTTTTCTAATTTAATAATTAATATTTCCATTATTAATTTAAACGTTATAATATTTAAACTTAATAAAAAAAATTTCCAAATAATATTACCTATTAATAACCAAATAAAATATTGCCTAACTAACGCTTAAAATGTTTAAAATATATCTTATAACGTTTCGTACTTAATTTTTACGCTATATTAAAAAATGTTATTTTTTTTTCGATATTTTCTTTTTATATATAAAATAAATAATTTTATAACCTTATTTTTCTTTTTATTCGTATTCGTTATTTTATTTATATCGTTAATCTTATCGTTATTTTATTTATTTTAATTAATTCAAATCCTAATAATTACGTTATTAACGATATAATTTTTTTTAAATTAAAATTTATAATTTATTTTATTACGTAATTTTCTTATTAATATATATATCGATCCGAAGTACGTAATCGGTCTAGAACTTAAATAATTAATCCATATTTCGAAACCGGTTACTTATATACGTTCGTATTTTTTCGCCATCCTTTAAATTAAATTATTTTCGTATAAAACTTTAATTTAATAACTTTCTTTTATTAATTATTTAAAAAATAACGTTATTATCGTAACTATAATCGTTAATCGTATATCGTTTAAATTATCATAACCGTAACCATAATCGTAATCGTAATCGTATATAATTATCGTACGCTTTCGATTAAAACCTTATCTATTCCGCCTTATAATCGGAAAATCAAAAGCTACCTCGGCAATTAATTAAAACTAATTTTTTTCCCTTAACAGCCAAATAAAATAAGACGGAATAAAATTAATTCTAATTAATACGAAATTAAAGAAAATATTACGAATAAACCTAAGGTTTTAGAAAAAATTAAAATTAATATAATTAATCTGGTATTAAAACTAGTTTATCTAATAATTAATAAATATCTATCTAAGTAATAAGTATTTCGGGGTTGCGCCTAGCAAAAAGAGCTCTTAGAAATATATAAGTGGTGCTGACTAACTGATCAATAAACCCACATCCTAGGCCCTGCACCCTGCACCATTTCAATATACGCAACAAAATAATTATCCGAAACTTACCGTCGTTACCGCCTTAAAGTTACGGGTAATTAGGATAAGAAAAAATACGATAAACGGCATAATTAATACCTTAAAATAACGTTACTTAAAAAAAAGAAAACTTAAAAAAATACGATACAAATATTTAATACGGGAAAAACTTTAATAACAATTTAATACGTTATATTTTTATTATATATATATATTAATTAATTAAATCGTAACTTACGTACGCGGTTTTAAAATAACCTTTAATTATTTACGTCTATTACTTAATCCGTTTATAATAATTTACGAAAAATAATTCGAATTATTTATCGTTAAAAAAATTGTTAAATATATATTTAATATAATAACGGATATAAATTTTAAAATTGCCGAAAAATATTTTAATAAAGTTAAAATTAAATAAATATAAAAAGAAATATTATAATTTTATCTTAACTTTTTCGTATATCGTATATATTTCGTCCGAATAATAAAAGTTAACGTTATTTATTATTAATACGGATTATAATCCAAAAAACGGATTTATTAATAATAATAATTTTTTTTAACTATAAAATAAAACTTTTACGGTTAATAAACCTTTAATATATAAAAATATTTAATAATCCGTTAATAATAATTGCCGGCAATATATTAAAATAACGGTTTTATTTTAAAATTTATCGTACGAAAAAAATAAAACCTTTAAGTATTTAACCGTAACGACGGTTAAAATTACGTTTATTAATACCCGATTTGTTTACGAAAATAAACATATCCGAAATATATTTAATAACGGCGTAAAAATATTACGTCCGTTAACCCGAATCCGCCTACGTAACTTTAATTTTTTATTTTTTATTATTCCAGTCGATAGCTTTTAAATATTCCGAAATCGTAAATATAAATACGTATATATCGTAATAATCGGCAAGGAATTATTATATTTCGTCGAAATATAAATCGGACTTATAAATTAACTTTTTTAATAACTTTTATATAATTAACGTTAATTAACTAAAGTAACGCGTAACGGGGTAACGCGTAATAATATATAATACGTATGTTAAACGTTTAGGGAAATAGCTTTAAGGCTCCCTTATGGTAATAATCCATTCCGTTAATAAGGAACCGTCCGTTAACCTTATATTAGGCTCGGTATCGTTTGATCGTACGTTTATCGACGTCGAATGTAACAGTTAGGTTACCGTTAAGGAAGCCAGTCTTAGCTATACAAGCCAATAGGTTATATTTTTGAATGGCTGTAAGGCGTTTTCCATGTTTGGCTTTGGGATCAGGGCTAAATAACGCTTTAGCAACCTCGAAATATCGTATATCAAACGAATCGTTTATTAGAAAGGCTTTAACGCGTTGTTATTAGGTTGTTGTCGAAGGGTTACACGCGTTCTGAAAGGGCCCATACAAAAAAAGGTGTGTGATTCAGAAGTTTGGTGGGGCGGGGACACTCTGATTCGAAACGGCAGTAGTCGAGTATCAGTCGCACGCGAGTCCTCAAACCTGCCGAAGAGACGATGTCCTGGTGTCACTGGGTGCGTGATGGCCATTAGTGCGGCTCCTCACGTAGCATCTATCGATCTGTCTCGTGAAAATGGGGCTGATTCAATGCAACTAAGATCCAAGGTACGTATGATCCTAGTGAAGAATCCTTGGGGCTGAAGAATGCTTTGGGTTTGTCCCTGTATAAGAACGTGGTGTTCTAGACCACAATAGCTCGGGTCTAGCTCCACGTTTAGCCCAATCTTTTGAGAAACTTGCCGTCCTTGCCAAGATGAGTAGATTGACTGCCTACTGCGACTGGGCTAAGTTTGTCTTGGATTGCCATGGTGGATATCCATTACCAAGCCATCTCGAACCAGTCAGGTTCAGACAGGAGCCTATCCAGCTTCCACTATACGGGGTTGAACAGATAGACGCGGTCGGGGAATTCTATCAAACACGGCTCGCCATAAGTCGCGATGTCAACCTGGCTCCTGGGCGGAGGTTCCGCTACAGTAGCTTCTGCAAGGAGATACTCGCCGCATATGGAACTCTCTACACGGGGGAACCATGCGAGGCTAACGTCGACTGCCTCATAACGCCACTCAACCACATTAATGAAGCCCTGGAGTGCATGAGCAAGCTCAGGGACTACGACGATTGTCGTCCTATCAGCCGGTCAGAGTGGTTCCACGTCACCAACGACATACAGGTTCAGAGATCGTGGCTTCGGTTCAAGCTCGACAGCATCCGGCCGTTTCTTTTGCTGCTGGTACATATCTTCGGGCTGATGCTCCCGGACCACTGGGAGTTCTGGGAAGAGCTTGAAGGGAGCCTCAGGAGAAAGGACTGGCACGAGCAGTTTCATACACGATTCTAAGGATTCCCAGGATAGCACTCTGCAGGAGCATCCGAAAATGAGCGATGTCCTGTGGCAGGGTAGTCCCAATCTAAGAGTTGCTCGATCTCCTTCAGGTGGAGCATCCCCAAAAAAGGACAGGCACACAAAGCATCTGCCCTCCCCTACACGGTCCGTACCGTCCCAGAGCATGGATTCGATATTGCATGTCACTAACAATTCCACAGCTCAACCAACTCACAAGGGACGATCCGTAGGGGCGCTGAACTCATCTAGCAACCCGGAACGGTCGAAGATTTGGGTTTAAGTTGAAACGCATCGACGGGTGGGAAGATTGAGTGAAGGACAAAATGATTGGTCTAGAGGGCGAAAATGACGGACATCTTTGCTCAGTTCATCTGTAGGAAGTGTGGGAAATGCGGGCAGCCAATGTTGAGGTGGGACAATTGAATACCTAATACAGCTGTATAGGTATAATGAGGTTCCCTGGTTCGTAACATTGTGCGATTACTGGACATGAGAGAGTGAGGGAGTGAGGCTTCTGTCTGTTGTTTTGCAGTGCAACGTTGACGGTAAAGCAGGTCCTAGTGGCAGAGAGCGTATCTACAGCTAGGACCGTCAAATGTGGTATCGTCGCCCATTCGAGACTTGATAATGGTCCGCCTTTGGACGCTCGTACAGCTGAGCTTTCCGTATAGAGCGCACTGATCATATCCCTACCGGCGAAACACGCGCTCTCTAAGATGTTGCAGGCTCTTGTAATCTTGAGCATCTTGAAAATGAATAAAGCTATCCAGATTTAGGCGGGAATCGTTAAGCAAGGCCAATCGAGTAACATATTGCTAAGGGCTCCGGGTCTAGAGTGCTGTTGGTTCGGTCATACCGCCTACTTATCTAGGTACATAGTACCTAATGTTAGTCTAGGTACCCACTGAAGAAGGCACCGTATCTCGTCAATTGGGTAACCGGGATAACGTCAAGCGCTTCACGAATTAAGCCCGCTTCCCCATGCATTTATGCGCAACGGCCGCTTACCCCAATGAAAACCCCACATAGCCACCCACACAGGAGCACGGAGCCGCAAGACCCTGATTCTGAAAATCTCCCCAAACACTTACAGTAGATGAGCTGAGTTCACGGCAACATAATCCTCAGAACTCGCACAGGAGCCACGGAGCTTCTTACGGTTACATATCTGACAATATACGAAAAGACACGCATTTCCTTTGGCGGCGAGAAAAAAATAACGAAACGCAGCCACGAAGCGAAGAATGTGGTCTTTCGGCACGACCATGACAATCGCCAAGGAGGACGACTCGTCCAAATTCTTCCCTCAACCAGCAACGCAACCAGCGGCTCAACCACCTCCTGAACATTCAATCCCCGTCGCGTCACCAGTCACGGGCCGAGATGCATATTCACGCCCATCTTTATTCTCGCAGCGGTCCATGAAGCAACTGGGTTTGTTCTTTGCTGGAGCGGGCTTCCTCTCTCTCTCCGTCCTTGCCACGCGGCGCTCCATTACGCGGAAACGCCTGGCAACGATACCAAAGTTCTACCACCCGAGCAACGGGCCCGTCAATACCATCAATTCCGACAGCTCCCTGATAGCACTCGAAGCGCTCAACCTGGCCACCCTGAATGTCATGGGCTTCGGTATCATGTGTACGGGTGGTATCGCCTGGGCATTCGATATATCCTCACTAGACGACTTGCGGGGGGTGGCGCGAGGACATATTGGCCCATCTGGCGGTCACATAGACGAAGAGGCAGAGCGCGAAGTCGCGGAATGGATAGCCAAAATGCTCCCCATAAAAGAACTGAGAGAGCAAGGGGGTGACTCGTCTCCCAAAAAAGACGGTTAAGACGCCAGTTTCAGCGGGAGGCGATGGCGCCGACATTTCTTTTTTCTTCCGTCCCTCATATTACGCCGAGAGCGTCGGGCGTCGATGCACGCCGCTGCAACTTGTAACCATCTCCACTACCCACTCACTGCTGGAGGCCCTCCAGATATTGTCAAACCGGGGTGCGACATTCGACTTAGACTAGGAAGACTCCGGCAAGGCCCCCGGGCTATCGCTGGCTCGAAATGTAACGCACCAACAGTTTTCACTGAGAAAACTCACACAGTGAGAATCATTGTACTGATCTAGCGAGGCGACGTAATCGGATCGATATTTCACTGCTCTTCTATTTCTACCTCCCGGGTGCCCGGAAACCCATTATCCCACACAACAGTTGTATGCATCTTAGTTGCCCTGGTTAGCATGTCGCCGTACGTCAACGGTGCGTTGCAGATACTAGCGTTCATCTCTACGTTCCTAGTTTCCCCAAAGGGTCGTGTTATTATAACACGGCCACGCCTTAAACGTCTACGCACACCTTGAGATATATTACCATGGAAATCCCCTTTATATAGCTTCTCGCAACCCAGTCCTCGTGTCTACGGCTCCATCAAAAGGACGGACTTCCTACAACAGATCCCCATAACTTTTATGCTCCTAGATATCACGTCCACATTCCCCCTCATCCTCGAAGCATCTTTTGACTCTGACTCGTTTAAAAGGACCAAATCTACATCTCCAGCGCAGGAAGTTCACGAAATGGCTCTCTTCCACGTGCCTTACCATGTGTGGGTCAAAGACTACCACTGGACGGCTAGAAACTTGAACGTACGCGTACAGTCTCCTGTTATCAACCTTGGAGATACTGTCTCCCCACCTGTCTTCCGACAATTGGAGGGGAATAATAAAAATGAGCCCAGGGTAGCTGAAACGGCGCACGAGCTCATGGATGATGTGGGAGAGCCAGAATATATGACCGAAGCACACGGCGTTTTTATTCCTAGAAAGCCACGAGGCCGTCACCTTCCACTGTGGGTGCCCTACCGACAGAGCAGCGCCGCAGTCAAAGATGGGGAGATCGCTTTCGTGGACTTAAGGTCCAACACAACTCGAACCGGTTCCATTGCTAGGATTTGTTGGGTGCCGGACCGTAGGTCACCCGATGGCAAATTATACACTGTCATCTCAGGCGCGCGCGTATGGAAGCGAGGGAGGGAGACCATCAGCAACACACTGGTGTGCGTCCAGAATGAAGGCTCGCCGGAAAAGGCGAAGCTCATTCAGGTCCCTTCTGCCGACCTCTCTAAGTTTACACGAATAAACTCCTTGGAAAAACGCCGGCTATTCGACCTGCACTTGAATCTCATCCGAGCAAATCACAAACACTTATCACTGGTCAAGCGACAAGTGTTCGGGCTTGCCAAATCCACGAATAGTCTCGATAACGGGTGGCGTGCCATGCATTCAATCTTAGACGTGAATGTTCCCAACACCGCCCGGTCTAGGCATAGTGTCAACAAGGAGCTTCTAGAAGTTGACGAAGACTGTGATGACGATTTAGAGCACGGAACGTCTCCTATGACTGAGCGATCGAGGCATCTACAAGTAAGTCATTCACTCTTCCTTCACCGCTACCCGGGAACCCTCACAATATAATGATTCGCGTGCTAATTTGAGCGACAGCGAAGTACCGACTGCAGGGCCTGCGCGTATCCAGGTCTTCACCCCACGTACTTAAATATCTTCCCCGATCACCGCCATGGAGAGGATCAGGATTGCCCGCTCGGTCATATGCATGAAAAGCACTGCGTATTCGCAGCCCACTCTCCGCTGGACTGCGTCATTTCGCCGAATGAGCGTCATGACCACTGCGAATCGCTACGGCTCTCGCTTGAGCTCGACCAAAGCATCAATATGATGTTCGACCCGTCGGAAGCGACACACGAGTTCAGGAGCGTCGGCTCGCCTCTCCAATACGCCCCATACCCGACTCCAGAGTCGTCACCCCCTGCCCAGCCAACTCCCTTCTTGCTGGACACCATCCAGCTAGAACTGGCCCCATTGCCGGAACCCGACTACGAGTTCATGTCTATGAGGGAGCCCGCCTGGCTTTCGCGCATCGACCCCTCTCTCCTGGTAGACCCGGAACCACAAGAACTCACTTGGGCCTTATGATAATTACTGTTTCTGCGTTTATGGCCAGCTACGGGGCTCGATGTGGCCTGTTCGAGCTTTTGGCGGTCGCATATGTTACTTAAGAAGACGTAGGCGGCGGCAGCGAACCATTCGGAGTCTTTACCTTGAGAGGGGCGACTGGCTTTTTCGATTTCTGTTTTACCAACCTTGTACTCCATCATAGGAGGATCTGTTATGACGTTAACGCGAGTTCTAGCTCCAGATACCCCTTTGCGCTCTGAATATTCGTGCGATACTCGACGGGAGAGTGACTGTGAGAAGGCAGCGTCCTTCTAATCATCTTTGGCGTTCTAGCGCTGCATTCGAGTTGCATCTGGTTGGCGTGGTGCGTCGTCGGGCTTCGCAGCAAATTGTGATTGGTGTAATATCTGGGGATGGTCAAAAGTACTTTTGGTTCTCTCGCTCAAGCGACGCATGTTCATCACACAGGGTCTGGACTTACAATCTCGCCAGCCCCAATCGGTTCTTCGATCTTTTTCGCGATATGGATAGCTACACTTTTTCGGAGGTGGTCTTAGTGTATGTTCAAGTTCTTCGGGCTACAATACAAAAACGAAGCCGGCAATCCTTGGACTATTTCAATTCCCTTTCTACTTGAACAGTGTGGCCGTAAATGACTGATCACGATCGCGGGTTGGGTTGTGCTCCTTTTTTTTGGAGGGAAGCACATCGCGGCTAACTGCGCCTACATGCTCAGATCGAGAAGTTGAATACTGGATACCCGCCACGCTTATGCTCAACGTCCTTACTTAAGTTGAGAAAGCTATCGCTCGCTTCACGAAGTCAAGCTGTATATTAGAAGCAAGATCGCATATTCTCGAGGTCAGTTCTCGGCTCGATTAATCGCACGGCAAAGAAATTCAAAAGGAAAAGTTTGCCTCACCAAGCCGCTTCAAACCGAGAGTTGCGCCCCGTCGAACTCGGTCCCACTACCGACTAGACCCACATAAAATTCTCACCATCCCGTCCCCAACTCCCACATTCCGCACCAAAAAAGAAGCGTCTGGAACAGAGATATAGCACAACATTAGCAGCCGGCCAGACAACCCGAGGTCGGAAACCGACTTCGGGACCCAAACTCGAGGTCCTTTGGCCCAATGGCAAGGCGTCTGACTACGAGCATGCCGAGATCAAATAAATGATCCGGATACCGAAATCAGGAGATTCTGGGTTCGACCCCCAGGAGGACCTTTATTTTTGCCCGGTAAATCCGACCGTTCGGAAACCCGATGTCTACGGATGGTAATATTTCATTCAATTTGAAAATACCAATGTTCTCTTCGGAAAATGCTAGAGAGATTCCATTTAGCCCTAGGCTGGCGTTTAAGGGCTGTCATTGCAACCTAACACAAGGTTGAACGAGTAGCGGGCTTCACTGATGTGCTCCGAAGTCAAGATGATCCTCTCGCCATAATGTAGCTGCCACTGCGATTTCGAACGAGGTTGAACGTTGTCTCTTTTGCCATAGAAGAGACAGAAGTGGGGTCTCCTCTTATGGCGCTTAACCGGCGACGGAGCTTCCCATTCATAGCAGGTAGCCCCGTTGACCGGACACTCGCTAGGTGATACACCCGGGGTGTTTGGCTGCCGGCGTCAGAAGGTAGGCAATAGTGGTTTTTGAGAGTCAAGAGACGAGCCACCGAAGCGTGCCATCGAGATCCTGGAGCTGACCAGGAACCTCCTTTTCTGGCATGTCTGCAGCGCGGGCGGCGGGCCTTGTACACTTTGCCTAGCAACCAAGGTAGGACTCTGCCAAAGACGGATGCTCGTGTTATGAGGCCACGCATCGGAGGGACTGACTGTGCTTACTCTAAGCACTGTCTACATGCACTACGACCGCACGACGGTGTGGTAAACGCCTGGTTGGAATAGCGAACTCATGCGGCCGGGGTACAGTACGCCTGTGTCTACGTCCACCATGTTGGATGCGCCCCCCTAGTGCTGACTCATAAAACGCTTATCAATCTAACCGAGCCAGGCAGAAGAGCACGCTAGACTGCTAACGTGCAGGATCAGATAAGATACCTGGCAAGGGCGCCTTAATAGCTTGGATACCTGACATGGGTGAAGAGGCATGGATGCTGGAAGATGCGGCATGCCTAATCGCTCTCCTTTCCATGTGATTTGCTTTATGTATTCTCATTTCCCCGTCTCTCGAGCCACGTCGTTCGCTTCCTCAATCTCCTCTCCGTCGCTGCCTCCATCGGATTCTTTGTTGTATCCGGAGACATCTCAGCGGGTCTCCTTACTTTCGTCCGAAACATACAACTTTCCTAAGGCTCTGATAGCTTATCTCTCATCATGGCCAGTAAGGATAACGATGAGATTGCAGCTGTAGCTACTCCGGCCCCCGACCTCGAAATGGCCCCTATGCCGGCGCCTTCTGCCGTTGCTACGGCTTCTATCAAGCAGAGCGATCCGCTCCTAGTCGCTTTCCACCAGCCCTACGACCCTGAAAATCCACTTGACTGGCCTACAGGTCGGAAATGGGCCGTGACGGATGTTCTGTCCGCCACGGGCTTCAACCGCATCATGGTCTCCACCATCATGGCGCCCGCCCTGTCGCTCATCGCCAGCGAGCTGGACATGACGTCCGCCGAATCCGCCATGGCTCTGTCCATCTACCTCCTTGCCACGGCCTTCGGCCCGCTCTTCATCGGTCCGCTGTCCGAGATCTACGGAAGAGAGGTGATCCTGCATGCGTCCGGCGTCTGGTTCCTCATCTGGAACATCGCCTGTGGCTTTGCGAACACTAAGGAGATCCTCATTGCTTCCCGCTTCCTGGCGGGTTTCGGTGCGAGTGCCATATATGCTCTAGCAGGTGGTGTTCTCGGCGACATATGGCGTCCCGAACAACGAGGACGCTCGCTAGGCGTCTACTTGCTCATTCCGCTACTTGGTGCGGCCGTCGGTGAGTTCCACTTTAAATGGTTTTGGAGAAAGTGACGGTGTTTCATATGGGGCTGACATGGTTAATGCTTCCTGTAGGCCCGATCATTGGCGGTTTCATGGCGGCACGTGTCGCCTGGCGGTGGCTGTTCTGGGCCACGTCTATATTCCAGGCCGCCATGATATTTGTCTCAATCTTCACTTTCAAGGAGACATATGGCCCGCTGATTCTTAAATGCAGAGCTGCACGCCTGCGCCGCGAGACTGGTAACCAGGGATACCATGTAGATAGCCTTGACGGCGACAGGCCGGTCACGGCGTTGCTCGCAAAGGCGCTCTCGCGCCCGCTTCGTCTCCTGGCTTTCCACCCCATCATCCAGGCCACGGCCGTCATATCGGCCTTCAACTACGGCATCCTGTATATCGTGCTCTCCACGTTCTCCGAGCTCTGGACCTCCCGCTACCACCAGTCAGTCGAGATCAGCGGCCTGCATTACATCGCCTGCTCGCTCGGCGAGATGGTCGGCTCGCAGTTCGGGGGGCGGTTGATGGACCTTATGTTCCGCAGGCGCCGGACCCGGGCCGCCAACAACCCCAACGACAACGACGATGCCAACCCCTCGAACGGTGCGCCCGGCGGCGGGCTGCCAGAGTTCCGGCTCCCGCTCGTGTTCCCGGGCGTCATCATTGCGCCGCTGGGCATGCTGCTCTACGGGTGGGCGGCGGAGAACGTGCTGCACTGGGCCGTCGTCGACGTCGGCGTCGCCGTCATCATGTTCGGCATGCAGCTGGGCTCCATGGCCATCACGGCCTACGTCATCGACTCGTACCCGGCACACACGAGCAGCGCCATGGCGGCGACGCAGTTCGCCAAGAGCCTGACGGCCTTCTGCTTCCCGCTCTTCGCGCCGCGCATGTACGAGGTGCTCGGCTACGGCTGGGCCAACACCTCGATGGCCCTGGGTGGCCTGCTGTTGGGCATCCCGCCCCCGCTTCTCCTGTATATATACGGCTCTAGGCTGAGGGCCAAGGCGAGGTCAAGTTATTAGCTGTTTTGTACGCTATACTCTATCCAGTCCACGTGTCTGAAACATATATGAATTATCGTATAAAATCCATCTTCCTTTTCGACTGCGGTCCCTGCCGTTGGGCTCGTGATCAATGATGGTGAAGGTGCTGGGCCTTCGTGGCTCAGCATGGAAGAAGGAGAAGCGATTGCAGTGCTTGAAGGTTGGTAAGTATTCGAGGTGGTGAGGGTGGAAGTCAGTTAATTCAGATGCCGGTTCCTTAGAGCGGAGAATGGTTCAGAGGCAACCAAGCCGAGTCTAAGGAGTAATGAGTCTTGGTGTGTACTCACAGAATCTATGCCCCTTTGTCTATATTTTGCCGGAAGCTATTTTGCGCTGCAAGGATCACCAACACAATAAGCCGAACGACTATTAATGCCACAAGGCCTATCAGAGCAAAGCATGCCCAAGGGCGTTGATTTCCTAAACCCCTTTTGAAAGTAGGCAGTGTTATGTTGGCCACTGTGATAATTTTGTAGTCCCATATCATGATGGAGATTGTCCTCTATATGGTCTGCCATGGTAGGCTATTTCTCAAACTGGTTAGTCCGTTACATTACTGTAGCTCGCCGTAATCGGGGGCAAGAACACGACGTTAGGGGCAATGGACGCTATAATAGCCAACGGAAAATCCAGAAAGGTAACCAAAGTATAATGGAGTAGCAAGATCATTATTCCAAGCGAATACCAAAGTCGATCCCTAAAAAAGGCGTCGTCCTGCAAATAAGTTTCAAGATATTACAATGGTTACTTATCAAGTAAAGATTACACAAGGAACGCACTCAACGCTTGGCCATTGGAACCCGATCAATACAGCACTAACCGGCCGCCATGGCTTACTTGCCAAATTATAATTGTATTTGGCGCTCCTCGGCTGTGCTATGATAGCTTCAGCTTCGTTATTAATGTGCTTACGGGCCGAATATGCTTCTGAGGCCGTCTTAGGCGCGCCAGGTGGTAAACATAATGCTCGCGGCACCTTGGATGTTGACGCAACGAACTATCCTAACTCCAATGTGATACTATACTTCCTCAAATTCTCTCCAGACGCATTGCACACTATTCCTGTACTTGGATCCCTTGGGCTTCTTGGGCTGTAATAACACACTCTAGAGGACGTTTAGAGCTTCGTATCTTCGTTACAAGACAGTGGCAGATCACTTAAAGAGACCCAGGATTTCGTTCAATGGCCATGCGAAAATTGAGATCGTGGATGTTTGTGACCTCTGGGGTAAGCAGTCAGGGGGTTATAGGACCAGGCTGGCCCAAATGTTTTATGATAGCGTGTTGAGCTGCCCCTAGGTATATTAATAAGTGCTATTAATATATTACTTATATCCGTTTAATAATAATTAGTTTATAAGCATTTAGACGGATAAACCTTTAAATATCAGACGGGTAATATTACTTATGTAGTTATGTTAGGCTAACTGTATGCTATCGCACCCCCACTGCTTTTGAATAGCCGAATGACCGAACATATATGTCCCCGATCAGTTGGTGACTTTTCCCTATTCAGTAAGCTCTTAGCACACCCGGCTGGCTGACAGTATTCCTTTGCCCTAGGATAAGTATAAGAGAGTTAAATAAGTAAAGAAGGAGTTGATTTGCAGTGAGATAATCATAGATGTTGGAGAAGTAAATAATATCGTATGGGAAGGTGGAAAGGATGAGGGATGAAGTGAAGACAGAATGGGGAGCAAAAGTTGTACTCGGTTAAGTTGATCTGGCAACATATCCATCTGGTTACAAGCTTACGTAAGCGCTCTTTAGGCTCTTAAATACCTAGGTACTTGACCCCTGACTTTCGAGATACGAAGGTCGAAAGCGAAAAATCAGCTGATGCGCTTTCTTAGTTGAAGAAGCGACAGGTAGTGCAAGGAAAGAGACTTTACTAGTAGTTATAAATAAAACCCCCTCTTCTCGAGGGGTTCGTTCCGTCTAATTACCTACATGCCTGCCCTAGTTACAGAGTGATATATCCACCTCACTGCCGTCGCAGTGGCCCCTCATCACGTCGTTATCTTGGTGCCGCAGCCCCCCGGAGCACGGTATCGTCATTATCAGGCTTTGCATCCTTCTCCAAGACTAATTTTGAGGGCATCTGGCCCAAGACCTGGGGCTTTGACTTAGTTGACGGCCGTGAGGTGTCTGGCACTCTAGGACTCAGTCATCGTCGTCCATCAGCATCACTAAGCTGCATAAACAGCAACACTCTAGTAAAGCCGAAAAAGCCGCGGGGACACTGCTGATGGTTCCGTAGACCGCTCCGGCCGCAGCGGCGGCATGAAGTGCGCAGATGTTCAGGCCTGTCGTACCACAGAATCATGTCAGCATGCAAAGTATACTGTATACTAGGATTCGCCAAAGGCAATGACATAACGATGCTGGGAGAATGCAAGGCAGGAAGCCTTAGACGTACCCTGACTCAGTGCAAGAGCGGCGAACGTAGCACCGCCAAGGGCGTCGAGAGCTATGAGCAAAAGTGGCCCAGCCGGTGGGAAGCATGAGCACAAGCAGAGACAGGGTACGCAGCAGTAAAGGAGCGAGAGTGCTCGTGACCCATACGCTAGCGAGGTAGCGGTCAGTAGGAGACAAATAACAGGATACCGGGAGACCATACAACCAAAGTGGTTCGCGGCCTCGGGCCACAGCAGCAACGCAGCAACAAGCGTGGGAATCCACAACTCCCGAGGAACTGCAAGCAGCCAGGCGTCAGTAACTCTCCAACTACCGTTGTCCTTCTGCGTTGGATGGTACTCACCTTGTCCCAGTGTCATGTTCGTCACTTGCACCATCACCAAGGAACAGACTGCAAACCCGGTACCTAGCAACCACAGCGGTAACGCCACAACCCAGTCAGGTTCCCATTGCCCAACGAACCACACAAAGCTAGTGATAGCGCTCTTCGTCAAGCCAGCGAGCGCGCCAATCTGCGTCGCCCGTGGTGTCGGAGTCCCGCCGTTTGCGTGTGCGCCCGCAGCAGCGGCGGCGGCGCCAGCAGCCGTGTTGAAGGCCATGTCCAGTAAAACATATATGATCATAAGGCACAACCCCGGCCGCGGCCGCAGATCGGCGAGCGACGGGATGCCAGGAAACTCATCGGCTGCATATGCTGAGTCATAGGCCCCTCCCCGTGTTCGTGTACGTCGCCGCTTGCGCGCGGCGCTGAAGAAAGCCTCGAAGTCCTCATCGTTGAGACCGCTACTTGTTCCTCCTGCGTAGGAAGTGTATGAGGAAGTGCTCGTGGCTCCGTAGCGTCCCCCGCCCCCGGCCGAGGAGGAGCCGATGCCGAACTCGTCGTAGTTACGCCGTTTGCTTTTATCGGAGAGGATTTCGTAGGCACGTACGACGTCTAGACGGAGGGCCGTCAGTCAGGCGGAATCTCACTCTCAACGCAAAGCAACACGAACCCTTGAACATCCCTTCGGCCTCAGGATCCGGGTTCTTATCGGGATGCCATTTCAAGGCCTTTTTCCTGTATGCCTGTTTGATCTCCCTGTCGGTTGCAGAGGGCTGGATGCCTATGACGTATGGTTAGCAAATGTGAGGGTTTCAAAGGTTCCGAGGTCGATTACCAGTGCATACCTAGAATATCATACAAAGTGGTGTCGGCAACCATTGTCTCTAATCATGATGGACTTATGGTCCTCCGAGCGATTAGAAATCGGAGAGGAGTCAAAGAGACCTGAGTAGATCCAAGGCAGGCCAGGGCCGAAGGGTCCCTGAAGAATGCCGACAAGGCTCTAGAATCAGCCATCGGTATGTTAGCGCTGCATCTTTTCCTGCTCCCTTCGGGTTATGCAGGGTTTTCAGAAAGAGCACTTTGCTGACGAAGGAAGGGATAGAATGATTGGATGTCACCGGCTGCAGGAGACCCTAGTTGCATAGAATTGAGTGACTGATGCAGCCTGACCCAATGAGAAAGTCCAATCGGGTACCTATACCGACACATTGCATGTCCTTATCGTAAAAGCTCACTGACTGTTATTATCATGAAATCCTCGAGAGAATCACCGTGACTTTACAAATCGAGAGTAAAATACGGCGCATTCGCTTTTTGTCATCCTCCGTTGTCTCCTTGGCGCCCCGTCACTCCAACAATCGCTGTCATCGTCCTCCGAATCGTCTTCACCCTCGTCCTCAATGTCAACAAGAAACACGTCCCCACGAGCCTCGGCTGGGATGTCGTCCTCCTCGGCCTTCCCAAAAGCCAGGTCTCTCAATTTAGCAAGCGCTGGTGGACCTATCCTGGCAGTGCTTGGTTGCGTCTTCCTCTTTGTGAGGTGGTAGGTGATTTCGACGAGACTGCATGACATGGCAAATATCTACTCCTCTACCTTCATCGTCTTCTGTATACTGCCGCCAACCGTACGAGACGGCTCTGTGGCGGGGTCAATTAGCTCCGTCGAGATTGGCAGCCCAGTGACCGCGGCTGAGGCGGGAATAGCTACTGTGAATCAGCCGGTCCGCTTTTTTCCATGGCGACGGGTGCAGGTAGCGCCAGATGTGGTGAGGAAGCCAGTCACGAAGAAGGCTTGCAAACAACTTTTGCATATCGGCTGTGTACTTGTCATTTTGCATGAGCCTGTCAAAGATAGCATCCGGGTCGTTGAGAGAATAAGTCTTTGCAACTGCGGTCCCCAGTTCCACTGTATTTTCTTTCTCCCGTCCAAATTCAATGCCGAAGAGCGAGCCCAAGGATAGCCTCAGACCGTGATCACACAGCACAGCTGCTGCTGATGGGTCCCTCGAGACCAAAGATATCACAATTGCCGGAAAAGATGAGAAAAACAGGTGTTCGCACTATCAATAGCCTCCTTGTCATTGCACGAGATCTGTCTCGCGACTTATCGTCGACCGACGACATAAGACTTGATCCTCTCGCTTCACATCCTCACCCAACTCCAGGACGGCATGGTCAAGAATTAATTCCCATTTGCGTCTGAACCTACAATTTGTGCGGCCGGGCAGCTTGTCAGCACTCGAAAAGCACCTCAGCGATACTGCCGGGAGGTGTGGAAAAGGGTACTTCCACTTCATCCATTTCGATCTGCACGGAGCCGTATTATCGAGGCCTCTAGCACACTGGCTCGCAGAGGATCCCAACGCTGATGGCTCTCCGACCGCATATCTTCTCTTCAACGACAGCAATCTTGACGTGCTCAAGACAAAAGGCAAGAAGGCGGAGCGAGCCGCTAGACTACTTGGAAGACACGCCATCCCAGTGGTTGTTCTCAATGCTTGCGAGTCAGCAATAGCTACTGCAGGCGACGCGGTGAACATTGCCAAACTCTTCACACAGAGCGGCGTGAAAAACGTCCTGGCCATGTCCTTTAAGGCAACCAGTTCCGCAGCCGAACTATTTCTCGGTGTGTTCTATCACAGTTTGTTCATCAATGGAGCACCCATTTCCGAGGCTTCCAGACGCGGTCGTGAAGCCATGCACCAGTATCCGAGCCGTCAAGCACGCTTGCGACTGCGACGAGACTTGATCGATTACTTCGTTCCTGTCATGTACTGCAATGGAGGAGACGCCTTGTTTGCCAGCCCAACTACTGTCAAAGCCACGAAAGCATTCCCACTTGTTATCGACCCTGCAGTCAGTTCCATTTCCATGGATGAGCATCTTCCGACAGGCAGAGACTTTGATCAGCTGAGATTGGAAAGGCAACTGCTTGCGAATCGCACAATCTATGTTTCCGGCAGGCCTGGAGTAGGGAAAACTGCTCTTCTTCAACAGGCTTGCAGGAGTTGGACGAGGACGTCATTTCGTGGAAGTTTCGGTATATCCGGATATTTCAGAGATGGTTGACTATACGACTGCCATCACGAAGTTGACATCCCAGCTTCCACTGGTTCTCAAGTCGCGAATAAATCTGGGAAGCAAACTTCGGGACGTTGTTTCGAAAAGGGCACCGACTTGAAGCAGATTTCCAGCGAATTTTGGGCCACATGCTCAGACTACCGTCGTATTGCAGTCATTGTCGATGGTTTGCACGTACTCCGCATCAACAAGATCAACAGATACTTAGCAAGATTCACGGAAGGAATGCTCTATGTCGGAGACACGAAGCGTACAAGAACCACAGTCTACAGAATCTTTGTCGGCAAATCACCAGACGTATCGGACATCGCGATCGAACCCGACCTCTTAGCTGAATTGCGGCAAGCGCATTTCAAGCTACGCCCCTTGAGGTTGGCTGAAGCCCTTGAGTTGAGCCAAAATGATATCCGCCGTGCTGGTGTTGAGACTGCTGAGTGGAAAGAGGGAGATTCGAACGAACTTTCACTCCTCATGGGTCTGCTGGACGGGAACCCCGCTGCCATTCTGCATGTTGTTCCGCAAATCCCCCAGACGAAAGCCTCGCTCAAGGAGCTCCGAGCGGTCATTCAACTTGATATGCCCCTAGGCGCTACTCCGACCAAAGGCCTCCTAAACGAGATATCCTCTTTATTTCGTCAGCTGCCCGAAGGTCAAGGTGCAGCCGTCATGCTTCTGAGCATGTTCTGGATCGAGGCACCTCCAAATATTGCTTTCTCGGACTGGATAACCTCCACTAATATCTTCGATGAGCAGACATTCTGGATGGCCACCCGGAAGCTGTTGAATCAGGGCTTGATAGAGACGGATGCCGACTCCAACAACCCTCAAGGAACCGGAAAGGGTCCCCAGAGTATTTGGATCCATCCTCTCTTGACAATCTTTGGTCGGAAGGCTGCGTATAACGCCCTGGGTGCCAGGGAGGTTCATCCACGTGGGATTCGAGGAGGTCCACTACGACTTGGGCTGGTGGCCTGAGAATTTCGACCTATACCAGTTCTCTCGGAGGCTCGGCAATCCCGATGCGAGGCTTGCTGAGCTGGAGGAGGTCATGGTGAGTGGTAATAATGCAAGGGTCTGTTGGCATCTGATGGCCATGCTGTGGGAGGCGGCGGGAAAACTCGAGTTTGAAGAGGTTGAGGAGTACGGGGAATGCCCTCGAGAAGATGTCTAAGGATGATGCGTTTTCTGAACTATGAACGATCAATTGGGCGTCGCCGAGAGAAATGTTGAGAGCACCCGAGTCAACCCCCGGCATCCTTGGTGGCAACACAGGTTTGACTTCGACAGCCGGGCCATTAGGGCTTATGAACGACTTCAACGCCTTAGCGGGGAACGCCAAACGTCAGATTGAGACCATGAAACAGGGAAACACGCCTCAGGGGGCGATCGAGGCAATAGAAGTCCGCCTTGACAACTGGAATAATGGCGGAGTTGCTGAACTCAACAGTGGGACTCCTGGAAAACGCGCCAAGTTCTCGGAAAATATGCAAAAGTTGGCAAACACGGTAACGGGGAGGCTCGGAAATAGCGAGTTTGTGGGGAGCCTGGGCAGAAACTATCTGCGATACCAAAGGTTCATCCAGCAGATCAATAACTCTAGGACAATGGGAGATCGAAAGTTGGCAGTCGATGCTCTAAAGAGTTTCTTCGGCGAGCCTAGGAATGATGTATTTGAGATAGGATTCGAAGACCCATTCAGTTGACTGGAGACGAGCGGAGTACCAGTCATGCCTATGGTTGAATACATGTCACGCGGAAAGAGTATACACAGGGTAGCGGACCTTGGGAACTCCTTCCATATCACCACGATGATGGCGGATCATGGGTTTGCAAATAGAATGAGAAACCAAAGAAAGTATTGGTGATGGTTGCACTGGTAGTGCTTTTAACCCCCTGTCTTCGCAACTTAAAGTTGCTTGATCTAGAATGAATACACCCTCCCGGTTCTTTCCACAAGTTGCTGCTAAAACAACTGGGAGGTTGGCTATCAGGTCGATTTGCATTTGGAACTTGAACAATTCTGCTTTGTTTTGTCTGACTTAGGTAAATTAATGCATGAGCCACTTGTCGTTTTCCTACATCCTTCAAAAGGCAAGTTATCCCAAGTAGCCCTGGTATAAAGGGTTCTTTTGTATTTAGTCGGTACTTGCAACATCCTGCAT
The DNA here is from genome assembly GCA_004155925.1 of Monosporascus sp. MG133. Lineage (NCBI taxonomy): Eukaryota > Fungi > Ascomycota > Sordariomycetes > Xylariales > Monosporascus > Monosporascus sp. MG133. The sequence goes on along the minus strand of QJNX01000093.1, from coordinate 90,480 downwards.
TTGGGGTAAACCCAACTTCCGTAGGCCTGCGATGCATATATTGTCGAGTGATAAGATGGGAATAATATGGAGACTTGACAGATTGAGCTCGTCTTCTGAGCGTGGTTTCTCAGTTTAAAATTTGTAGCAAATATTAACGATGTTACTGTGTTGTGTGCATGAAGTAGGTGGCTATGAGTTTGACCAGGTACTACTTCTAGCTAAATAGAATGAATCACGAGCCTAGGTAAGGCCCACTTTACTTATATAGCAGAAATACCCCTATTTTCACCAGTGGAAACACTTAGCTTTTACACGTGACCTATCACACCCTTTACAAGCCTAGGTATTATAGTTATACCCAATTAATAGTATCGCTGGCAGGCCATAGAGACTAAGAATCTGATAGACCGCTAAATTGAACCGACTGCTGAGGTAATAGTGTAATACTGGCTAGTAAACACCTAGCTTACTTTGTACCAATACAATAACGGGAATGGGAACCTCCCATATGCAAACGGAATGAAAAGAAGTAAATATATTATCATTCCTATAGCTCTCCGTATCTTCATGTTATCTTAAGTTGTTTCTTGTCCAATTACGGCTTTCTTGACTCCTCCCGCTTCCCACGGGTCTATGTTTAAGCGGGTGCGGTCTAAAGCTTTGCAACTTTAAGAACAATTTCCGCTACCTATCCCAGTAAGGAAATGGGCGGCCTATATGAAGCAATACCTCGCCACATCTTCCAAAAGTCACATTGTCCGTGAGACCCTTTTCTAATGGCTGTTCCTTATTTCCGGGAAGTTGAGTTATCCCCACATGGGGGAAATACCCATATGTGCTATTGATACAGTGTCAGGGGTGCATATGTGCATGGAGAATGTTGTAAGTGTTTGGGAAAGGGTGTATGTCGACATAAGGAGGTTTGATATCTTAGCCAAGATAGTCCCTAAACCAACTCGAATACACTGGTCCAACCCCCCTGGATACCTTTTATGAGAGCGTTTATGTCGAGCTCCACTGTGCCGCTCGTCCGTATATGGAATAATAAGTACTACGCCATAAGCTCTTACGCCTCCCCTGCATGACGCAAATCTCTGCCAGGTCCAGCTTGGAGGAGTTTCGGAACATTATACGTAATGGTCCTAAACACCCTGTGTTCTGAACAGATGTTGATACTTAGTAATACGATTGTTATTTATTCTCACATTGGCATGGAATACAATACATATAGGCTCCAGCGACAATCAGATTCACTTGACGCGGATCGTTGATTTATATGTACAATATTTTACCTATATTCACATTGCCGCAGAATAGGGGTAATATGCTTAGTCATCAAACCCTAGAGGACTGTAGGCGTTCGCAATAACGTTATTCCGGGGCACCTATACTATATATAGAGCTTTCTAGCCGCTACTTTCTAGAGCCATGATTATTCATGGTAATTTACACTTTTCACACTTTATGTAACCTTTCCTCGCGATCAGCCTAACTGTGGCACATCTCGTTTGAGTTACCTATATAGAAAGCTTCGGGCACACCGGCAGACTTGAGATTTATATCATCGTGACCGCATTTAAGGAACCTCCCATAGGGCCTTCCACCCCAACCAGATCCATTGCCCTTTTCAGTACCAGAATAGAACTTGATCTTGCTAACCTCGCCCGGCAACAGAGGGTTGTTGCCAGTGTTGCTGGCGTAGATGCCGCCATTTCCGGAGACAAGAACGCCTCGGCCGGGGACAGTAGCGTCCACCCAGGTCTAAATAACAACGGACAAGCCTTCAGGGTTTGGTATTGAGAAGCAGGATCTTACTTACTGAGAAGCCCGGCGTAGTCTGCGCGGACTTTGTGCAGTCGAATGGGCTGGGCTGGTAGTAACCCAGCTCACCCTTGATCTGGAGGGGGTATGTTGCTGCGGTTCTCTTCTCGCTGGTGAATGTGCCGCGCTTGTCCTCGTCAGCAGTCCAGAAACCCTCCTGGGTAATGCAGCCGAGGTCCCCACCCATGTGAACGGGCAGTTTCTACAACTGTCAATACTCCGTCGCCTTCTTATGTTCTACGGATGATGTGGCATCTCACACAAAGTACGACATTCACACTAGGCAGATTAGGAGCTCCAAAATAGTCTTGTTGAGTTTAAAGTTACGAATATTCCTTGGCTTGACTTCCTTCAGTTGCTGAACGGGGAATAGGGGAATAGGGGACTATGATAAGAGCGCATTGGTCTTAGAAGAATCTTTATTTGGTATGCCAATTCAATAACTTCAAGGTTTCTAGTATTTAAATTTCCATTCTAGACGGAAAACGAGCATTTCACTGCAGTCTTTGATAATAGTGTTTTGGGGCTGGCCGAAAGATGCTGTTGTACCCAGTCTAGGAACAAGAATACGACAGATGACTACCTGATATCAAAGGGTCCCAAGATGCTCTTAAATATCTGGTACTCATCCTAGACACAAGACAATCAAGCTCTCGACTAACTGCTATTTAACATAACGTCTTGGTATTTACGTTACTATGCCCATCGCCATTCTCTCACAAATTCGATCCTTTGCCCGTCGGGGTCGCCTTCAGTAGCTCCCGATACGACAGGACCAGAATCGTGCTTCTCCAGCTTCTTGTTATTAAGGAAATACCAAAGCCCTGAGTAGTTGTTTGCAGTATCACTGCAGCCCACAATACCAAGCACGCTGTAAATGCGTTCAAGTACAACGGCGCATCCTGCGTCCGGAAGACAGGACTACCTGCTATACCACCAATGTTGGAACCCATGATTATCATCCTGTGAGCAGATGTTAGCGTGCTTGATCCATCAGATGCCCGAGGAAGGGGACGTACGGCACCGCGATGCTAAGCTCCTGTAGACGCGGGCAATTCACAGACGGCCGCCCGATATTCAGAACAGGTAAGACTGAGTTCGTAGCCAAGGAGAACACCACGGCAGCGTATCTCTTACCCGACGATCAATCGGGTCTCTCTCGCAGGCACCTGAAAGCATGAGACTCAAGACCCCGCCAAACAGCAACACCGGCGCTCTTCTTGGGGTCGTGCCACAAAACCAGCCTAGCGTTACCACCACGATCACGGGTATGGAATGACTTACATTAGTCATCGCGTCCGCTCTCACGGTGCCATATCTGAGACTTTTGATAAAACTGGGGCCGTAGGTGTTGATCCCGGTCACGGGGGGTGGTGGCGGTCATTATACTTACGATGTGCATTACAATTCTAGGGCCCCCGGCGGTGCTGCAGATATCGCTACTAGATGTGTGGAGTTTGCTCGCAACTTTAGCCGAGCCATCAAGAACTACGCATCGCACTAGGATGTAGGAGTCCCGCCGGCTGAAGTAAGACCAACGGCCGAAGCTGATGAGAGGAGATCGGTTGCCCACTAATTAATGGAGGAAGAAACACGATGAAAATAATACCGATTCGGACGGTAATCCCGCCCTCGACTATAAGCGGGGATAACAGAGAGTGATGCGCAGATTGGACTCGGACATCTTGTACAGCGTGGACATCGTGTAGAGAGCACCCGGTATGAAGCCCTCTTCGCGCAGACCCAGGAGTGCAAGGGTGACCAGACAGCTTCTAAAATTGGCCATAAAGCTCAGCAAGGCAGCCACCAGGCCCCGGGTCACGAGCTGCGCCGAGAGCCGCTTCGGGGCACAGATTCTTTGCAGCGAGAGGTTGGACGGGATCTCCAAGAGCACGATTTCCGTCGACATCAAGGCGTGGCCGACGTTGATCTGGTTGGTCATAACCCCGAGATCGTGAGTCATCGCACTCCTTAAGGCGTCTGATATGTTTCCCCTATCCACCTGCGGGGCGAAGACCGCCAGGCCTAGGATCGGAAGCAAATTGAAGTCCACCCTAGAGATTAATTAGTAAGGAGGGAGTAATAGTTAGACAGGTGTCACTGGAAGAGGTCGAGAAAAGGGGAAGTCTTACTTTCGCGTCGCATGACACTCCTCTGCTTTGGTCCAGCTTGCGACGGGCAGTTCAGGAGGCCAATGGCAACCGTTTCCTCATCACGGTAGCCGCGGGTGACGGGGCAGTCGTCAACCTTCTTACCTTCCATATCGAGCATACACTCTGTCGGAGAGTGAGTCAGGAGAGGCGAGTGGGCTCCATGAGCTCTGCCAGCATTGCGAATACTAATACTTCGAAGAATCCGCATCCCCATCATGAGAAGCTGCCAGCAATAAGGTCGCAGACCCGAACGCTGGCTCAAAAGGTGCGAATCATAGCGAGGAAGCAGAAATATAGGACCACATACTACAGATCACATGGAGCACCGAAAACCTTTCCGCTAGCTGACTCCCTGATAAAAAATTTCCCGTAATGCCCCGGCTGCACCCGACGTGTTCGGAGACGATCTATGGGACAATTAATCGCGTATCTCCAGTAGGTAAGCCGACGGCAGTTGAATGGTTGAGCATTTCAAAATAACATGCTGGAGAGGAGGTCAACCTAAAGCCGATGGTCGATCACGCAATCGAGCACTGAATGGGCCAAGACAATTCGTAACTCGGCATCCCTCCTCCGCCGGTTCACACATACAGAGCCCTTTCTACGACAGAGACCTTCGTCATTTAGACAGCACCTGATCTAGTGAGCAAAGAGCTAGATGGATACCTCATCAACTCGTCCTCAGATTGAAGACTGGTCGGTATGGCATACCTCACCACAGACCTTGTTGCCGCAGGAATTGCTATGTCCCAATATACCGTTGAGACAAACCATAAATCATAATTTCCCTCCCGTGAGTAGCGTCTTGTAATTGCTTGCCGATGAGAAAGACCATACAAACTGTTGGCTTTGTTTATGCCGAGCACTACTGGGCAACAAGACCGACATAGGGTCATAAACTGGTCAAGCCAACGATTGAGCGACTCCCCTTGAATATGGCGAGTGCGGATAATGGATCTCAATGGCGACTGATCCTCCTGTGCGCTCCTTCGCCAATAATAGGAAGGAACCCTATATGGAAACATCAGCACATGCGCTTAAGTGATCATATGTGTGGATCAGCAAAATCAGGTGAGCACGGCAGTATACGCCTTGGGGCAACGTTGAAGAGTTGTTTGTTGCCCTTGTGGCTTTCGCTGTGTTTTCCATCCAAACACGTTGGGGTGACAATTATACTATTTCATACTCAATGAGCAAATTCCCTTCAATCAAGCAACATCTGGCTTTCTGATGGTGTAGGATGGTCCGAGAGACTTCGGCGCTTGGACCGATCATCAAGCGAGGGGAAGACGCAGATAAACTTTTCGACGGCATCCCCGCCTCACGATCTCAAAAATGGGTACATATTATTACACTTTCCGGTAGAAGGTTAGGGTGCTGTCGGAGACCTAGTCTAAACGTAGCACATTTTAGGAGTTCCGGTACAGGATACTGTACATATGTCCGAAAGCTTAACTGACCGACGGTGATGCCGCCGACGCGTTACTTCACACGGGTTAGCTAGTCGGTGCTTGGTCCAAAGCCTATATAAAACCTACTAAAATAGAAGCGTCCATAGCCTAAAATCCGGGGCAGTCTTAGCGCGCGAATGACTCTAGTAAGTACAAACCTTACAGGGTTTTAGCCAGTTAACCACGCGGGCTCTTGCGCGGGGCTGACGGGCAGGCGAGCAGGCGAGCAGGGCGCCCCATTATTTCATATTGTTCATCATTTGAATACGAAGGTTGAACATTAAAGTAACTGTTTACATAGGTACAGTTACTTACTGTACCTACGCAAAGTACCTAAACTTCCCCATGTAACACCGAAGGCGAGACCAGCAGGACAAAAGGGACCGGGAAGTTGCTGCAACCTTTCCGCGTCTTTTTCCTTTTGTCCTCTGCTGTATAATCCTCATAATCTTTACAATCTTCCATTCCATTTTCAAATACAGTACAGTAAAAAGGTCACCACCACCCCTTCACCTACCGCCAGCCCCGACCCCGACCATCTTGGATTCGCTCGGCCACCGTCGATCGTCGATCCACCATTCAACTCCGAACTCGGCTGCCCCCGTAGAACAACAGACGTTGGAATTGAGAAACAACAGCTTACGTCCCACGTAACAGCAATCCGTTCTACACTTCCACGATGGCCTCGGCGGGGCTGCTCGACCCCACGAAAGCCGGCAAATACCCCGTCGTGCTGAGCGATGCACTGATGGGCAAGGATCCCAGCGAGGTCTACACCGGCGTGCGATGTAAGCACTCCTTCATTCTGGCCGACCTGTCTTCCCATTCATTACGGGATACATTAGCCCTAACCACTACCGGTGTAGATAACCACAAGCCAAACCTGTCATCATCCACCGCGCCAGACCTCGCCCGGTTAAAACCGACAGCCTCCGCCAAGAAAGGTACCTCGTATGACCTATCCTTCCTCGACAATGGCAGCGATCGTTACACGTACCAGGGGACCCGGCGGACCGAGGACGGGCAGTACGTGCTGATATTTGACGCGGCGCGGGAAGTCTTCGTATTACACAAGGTCGACTCCATGTTCAACATGAACCTGATCCGGACCCCCACGAACAACGACGCCGACAGTCTACGCCGGGAATACCCACAATTGGAGGGCAGCGCCCCTGTCGACGCCAAGCCCGCCCCGGCCAAGACGAAAGAGAAGGACTCGCAGGCCAAGCCAAGAAAACCCGCCATGAAGGAAAAGCAGCAGAACTCCTCCCTGCCGATGCCGAAGAAACCCGCACCGCAGCCGACACCGGCGCCCAAGAAACCCGTGCCAGAAGACTCGGAGGATGAGAGCAGCGACGACGATTTCGGCCTGACCATCGAGAACCCCGGCGGCGAGGACACGAGCGCGAGGTCGCAGATATTGCGCAACTTCTCGCCCGCGTTCGGGACCGGGGCGCGGCGGTTTTCCGAGTTCCTGCAGCAGAACGAGCGCGAGGCGTCCGGGGAGCAAGTGTCGGAGGAAGAAGAGGGCGAGGACATACTGCCCGCGAATGTCGGCGCGATCGACGAAGACGACGCGGACGGCGAGGACGATGATGACGACGATCGCTCCGTCGAGTACTTACCGCTGCCGAGCCCCATGAACCGGATTCCTGCGCAGGACAGCGGCGGCGGCCCTCAACAGCAGCAACAGCAACAGCAACAGCAGCATGTGCAGGTCGACGGCGACGAATCGGAGGAGGACGAAGACGAGGGGGAGCAGATGGTCGACGTTGATGAGCCCGCCGACGATGCGGATGCCCTCGAGGCCGAGCTCATGGCTGCCCTCGAGGAGACACAGCACCAGGACCAGGAGAGCGACGTCAGCGAGGAGGAGTGATTCTTGCACGAGGCGAAGCTCCGTGCTCCTTGCGAAGACTGCCTCGTCTCCGCCTATTGCCCGTCAGGAAGCGGACTTTTGTTATTTGGATTTGGATTTAGACTTGGGTCTGCTGCTTTCTTTCCTCCCCACGAGGCGTTGGTGGGCATAACTCTGGATATCAAAATAGGGGGCGCCATGGATGATATTTGAGGATCAGCGGCAGGCAAAATTGGCTCTAGGGGAAGCGACCTTTCTGTTTATGATTTGATGGCTGCTCCATTGGCAGTATGTCATCTCTTGTTCCTTTGCCTATATCGACGGAGAACTACGATAAATGGAGTGCCAGATACATGATATCTTGGCCATTATTATGCTATCTAGAACTGAGAAGAGACCATCTCAGGCATATGTATCCCATAAACGAAAGACAAATGACCTAGTTCATTTACATTAACCTAACTGGATATCCAGAACGATGATGCTTCGGAAAAGAAGGTAGAAGCCCCTGTTATCTAGGGTACGGTTGAATGGGTGGACGGCTCTGGCACGCCAGGCTTGTAGCGGATGCGCCATGGTGGATCAGCCCTTTACCATTGCGGAGTCCATCGTCTCACTCTTATAGTTTTGTGTCTGCAGTATTATCTATTTAACTTGCAACTCCGCGAGTTACGCCTCCTAAACGCTGAAAGAAGATATGGGAGTCAAGACACAGCTTATCAGGCGCCCAGTACGTCTTAACTGCGGCTATGTGGCCAGTGAGAATGCATTATATTTTTCGGCACCTCTCCCTAGGTAGGCAAATAACATGCTTATACTAACGTATAAATTACGTTTGTTAAGTACATCGGAAAGTAAACGTTAATAACCGATTATTATATGCCCATTTCTTTCGCAACTGTTAGGAATAACGAAGGCAGGGTTGATGGGTTAAGGAAATAGTAAGGGATAGAAATGGTTAACTGATATCACTTTATATGTTACAAGTAACCATATATTAGATACGTATAACTGGGTGAAGGTGTAAGTCCGATTGATCTCAACTATCAGAGACTATGGGAGACTGTCGGTATATGTACTCTTGAACAAAGTCATGTGAGCCCTGACCTTGCAATCCTTAACAGCAAGCCTTTTCAGTTGCTCCTAACCAGAACACTCCGGCAGTTATCAGACGGGCACAAAAATTTAACCACCTTAACGTTTCCCGCCATTTTACGCCGGCTTCCTTTTGCATACGGGCTTTAAGGGTCAAAAGTTTGCCCACCTATATTCTCGTCATCACATGCTAGTTTCCTTCGCGCACAGATTTATTAAAATGATTGTTTGTGATAACGTCTTACCCCTTAACACACATATATGGACACAACACCCATTTTGTCTTGAATTGTATAGACGCCGAACTGGCAAGGTTAAAGCCCTTCTTCCATTTTTTCATAAACTGTGGTGACAACCTTTAGTTAGTATATATCGCTGTCTTTAGAAACCTGGCGCGGTGATTAGGGGGGGGGGGGGCTAATATCAGATAGATGCCGGGAAGTTTAGGTCCCAGACGGCGTCGTCTTCCCAAGGCATAATAATATAGGGATAAAAGGCGAGGGGCAAGGGTAAATAAAGCCAGGCAATAAAGGTTCGAGGAAGTCATTTATGAAAAACTCACTAGCCATCCGCTCTGGTTCGGCCCGCACGACTGCGCCAGTCTGGCCTGGAAATCGACGAGCTCCTCCTCCACGACGGGGTCCGACCTTATCCACTTGCAGTTGCAGATCCACCAGGCGGCATTCCCGTACGTCCATATCTCGACGGTCCTACGTTTGACTCGATGCTCCATGCCCCACTTGATGGCCTTCTCCTTCGCTATCTCGACCTCGGTGGCGTTGAGCGCCGCGCCCGTGCACCGGATCTCGGCGGGCGCGAGTATGTGGTGTGGGTACTCCAGGCGGTTGGTGGTATCACTTGACCCGCCCGTCACCCAGAGGAGGAGGGCCGCGACGCTTGGTAGTAGAGAGAGGCGCATGCTTGATGTTGCTCGCTGGTTTCGCGATTGTTCTAGTGAGCGGGTGCGATGAGGGAGAGACGATGGTCTCCAGGGAAGGCGGAGGGCGCGCTTGAATATATATTGCTGCGCCTTGTGTTCTTCAAATGACTGCACTACCGCCCCCCACCGTTCTGGTCTTCTTAGCCGTTCCCTCACTACTTTATTAACGTTCATCCAAGAAGGTTATCGGCAGTATCTTAGCTACATGCAGGTGCTGATACAGGTTAAACCTACGAGCGGCGGGTTACCAACATCCTGTTCTTAGGTTTCTTGAGTACAGGACCCGACATATGACAGCAGCTCGTGTCGAAGGTGGGTGTATCGAGTGCTTACTTCGGCCTTCCATTTCTTTTCGGTCGCTACGGGTGTCGCGCGCCGTGATTTGGATCGCTTTTTGCACACCCTGGAATCCTCGAATTGCCGATTGCCGCTAGAAAACTTGAAAGCCATGCTTATTGTTATGCCTGCTATAGCGATGAGATATTTGTTGAATGGTGTCTAGTTTTCCCGCCGAAATTAGGCGTATGCATGGGTGCCCCTTAATAACGTCTACCCGATCCACGCTATAATCCATGTATATCGGAAAGTCGCCTACTCACATATTCATGAGTTACTTTTGCTCCATCCACGAGGACACCTGGCTGAAGTAAATGCAGCACGCCTCTAATAAAACGGAACTGAAAGGCGAAGAAGATCGTTAGACTCCTCGGCCGAGCCGAGACGTGCCCTTTCTGATGAGTACTGTGATGCTATAGGTGAGTTGATGGTTAGGTGTACGAGGGTAAGCGTTTAATGCTTAAGGGTGAGTATGTTTCGGAACGCGAACGATCGTGGGGTTATTACAAGCATATTTAAGTAACCTTATTACGAAAAATAAGTAATTGTGTTATTTATAGAAGCTCGTAGGTATATATACTATATATAAGGGATATTAGTTATGTTATTATGTTAGGTTAATACTGTAGGTTATATAATGCGTCTTATTTTAAATAGCTTAATGACAGAATATCTATATTTTCGTTTTAAAATAGCCGTTCCGTATATATAATGCGCTTTATATCTTTTCCAGCCAATAGTAGCATACGTCAAAATTTCCACGGCGTGCCTAGCTTCTCTTTGCAGAATGAAATTGCATATAATTCATTCGGCCTCAGTACTCGATTCGACCGTTAAACACCCTAGTCTTTGATGGCTTCTAAGAAGGGACGTCTGGTTTTTGGTATGTATATGCTGAATATAGGCGAATGTACTATATCACATTCACTTCCGTAAGGTCATTCTAACGTAATTAACATTACTTGAGAACAAATTTTTCTGTAGGGATATGGTGATACGCTGGGATTCCTCTCCATACGCCAAAGCGAAGCTTTTATTTCCAAATTAATTAACGAAACATTATCTGCTCTGGTCTAGTTTTCTGTCGATTTCTCGAGCACTCTGGAGCAATCCAGCAATTACATCTAACTGCTCAGAACTAAGCGCCTCTATGTCTCTTCTGTCAGTCACACAGAAGATATTTCCTGGCTGCTTCCAATGTGAATCAGGTTTTCTCTCATTACTACGGTGGCCGCGCCACCAGTGAGTCAGTTCTGCATATCCTAGTTCTCGCATATCCTTATGATGATATATGCCGCCGTTGAACCAAAATGGCTTCGTACCGGCATGATCTGCATGTAGCATATGCGTGCCGCATATTTCCGTCCCTGAAATACCATTGTCTTCAGGTGAGCCGTTTTCTGCCTTCCCAATCGTACCGGCGTACCGGGGATCGATGAAATACTCAATACCGCTAAGCTCGAAAGATATCCAAAAGGTCTCCTTGTCGCCGTGGAACCTCTTGTACGTTACCGAATCACGCACATCCTTGGTGTTTAGCCAGGCGGTAAAGGATAGGGCCAAGAAGACTTCTGGCCTCGTTTTATCCATGGCTACAAGGCCCGAGTCAGCCTCGAACGAACTGTCGCCGGTGAAGTATAAAGACTCGTTTGAAAAACTCTTGGAGGGTCGCCTTCCCGTTAGTGCGAGTTGCTCCTGGAGAAAGGTGAGGCCTTCGTTCCCGCCTGCCGTAGTGGCGCGGTCGTGGTACAGCAGAGTCCCTGATTGCATCAAGCCTTGGTGCTCCTCAAATATTCTATCGGGCGGCATAAGGAAAATGGCGTCTGCATCAACCAAGATTGTCCGCCTGCTTTTGGATGCCAGCATGGCGAACGGTTTCATTGCCCACCCACTATTTACAAGGTCGTCTCTCGCATTCGGGAAAATTTCGAATAGGTCGATAAAGGAAATATCGGAATCGAGTTCTTGTAAGAAGTCACGGTGTTCAGACCGGAGGTCTTCCTTACCAGCATATGCTATTTCGATGGGAATGGTTGACTGAAGTGTCTTGCGCAGGCCAGCGATAAGGTGGGCCGCGAGATCGTAGTTCTTAGATCCAGCACATATGACTATACCCGTCATTGGGGATTGGCGATGGGAGCGCACCTTTTGCTTTTCCCAAGGGATATAGATAGTGTCCGCCCCTTCCAGGTAGTGATAGCGAGCAGTAAGAGCAGCCGTCAGAGCCTGTCCGTCCAGATGAGGATAGTAGTCCAACAATTGTTTTGCCCATATGGCCATTTGGTTCACCCATTGTCCCATGAGACCCCAGTCTGTATTCCCAAGTTCAGTATTCAAGCCAGCCTTATATTGTCGGATAAGCTTCGCGCCGGTGCCATTATCCCACAAGGCTCTGAAAAGATAGATGGAAACCGTGGCGAGGAGGAGGCCGGAGGCAAGCCTTTTAAGAGATATGGGTCCGGGCATGATATTTGTAAGGAACTGAGGAAGTGATTTAGGTCCTAAGATACTTTGCACGCACCCACGAATGAAAACGAGACTCGACAGGAGGAGAGACAATGCAACTGTCGCAAACCGACGCCGCTATTGCATTGCTAGTAATAGCATTATATATATTCAATTCTTAACTACGACTCGCCCCCCAGATATTGGTCGGCAGGGTAATATCCGCCCACAACGTACTAGGTTTTTGCCGCCCGTACTACGGCGTATTTCACTCATGTCGAACTCGGGAACCTCAATTAAACCTTAACGGCTGTATTATGGTACGTTTTGCTTATGTCGAACTCGGACACCTAATTCGAAATCAAACCTTAACCTTTTAAACCACGGTAATACCAAGCAGCCAGGTTATTCGTACGGGAATTTGTTTTAACACGAACGTTACTATCAGGCCAAATAACATTTTAGCGCGAAGCGCTTACCGGGGTTAAACTGTTGTGTAATAGTTAGGCTGATCGCGAGGAAAGGGTGCATAAGGTGTGGGAAGTGTAAATCGTCATGATCGATCTGCGCTCCAGGGAGTGGTGGCCAGAGAGCTCTATATATAGTGCGGGAGCCCTTAACAACGATTGCGGGGCGCCCACAGGATACTGGGGCTTGATGACTAAGCCAGCTACTCCTATTCTGCGACAAAGTCGCCAAAAGCGAGAAAGGAGATTCCCTTAAAAATTGCGCCGCCACGCCTTCGTGGCTGGTGCGTTGTGGCTTCGTCTCAAGAACGTTGCTTACGGTGCGTCCGGTAGAGCCCAGCGGCTGCGCCCCTTCGGCCCATATTAAACTCTAAGTGCCACAAGGCCTTCCCCTATCAGGAAGCGATCATCGTGGGACTTTATGAACAGCGGCCGCGAAGATTTATGCAATATACCCTTAGCAACCGGTCCTAGAAGGGCTAGCTGATCGCAGCTGCTGAAGGAGCGGCTGCGACGGACGGCTCCCGCAGCCGCTAAAACAGCAGCCGCTCATATTGATTTTGACCTTTATGACCTTATCAGTTGTCAGTTTTATCGAATTTTAACCTTTATGACCTTATATGTCGTCAATCTTATGAGAACTAGCAGCAACAACTGGATATCGTTAACGTTACAGGCTAATAGCCGGAAAAGGGGTTGCTTTCGTAAGCAAGTTCAAGCCCTAGGGGGTACATGGGACGAAAGCATAATTTCTTATGCAAAATATGTGGGGCCAAAATGTCACTTTCCCGCCATCTCCCAGCTCTACCGAACACATCCTTAACTAGCTCTAGACTAAGATCGTCGATCTGGTTCTGAAGGTGTTCGCATTAGCATGACATCAATGTGATAAAACACCATCCAAGTGTAATTAAAACAGCCCGCACCTTTATATAGCTACACGAGTGTATCTCATAATTAGGGTCTTTTCAGCATGGAAACTTATCGTCCACTGATTAATCCCATCATCCGGTCACTCTGTCCAGCATGCCGTGGCTCGATTTGTCTGGTACGCAAACAGCAATAAGCCACTCAAAATACTCAACTAACGTAGCCTCACCGGTTCTTAGACTTTAATGTTGTTTGCTCCGTCCTCGGGGGGTTCTTTCTGTTATACAACCTTTGCTCCCATGTCCTCAAAGATCAGTTCTATCTTAGCGATCCTCGTGCGTCTATGAAACGTTCCTGTTTCGGTTCTTTCTCGCTATACGCGATGCACTGACACAAAGAAGTTGTAACTTTCGGCCTCGGAGTTGCCCTTGGTCCATATGCTGCAGAGTTTATCCGACCGGAGCACTTCGGGAATGTCGAATCCATCCTACTCGAATTTGCGCGGTTGACGCTCGCCGTCGGGCTTGTATTATCCGGTGTGCAACTTCCGAAGTACGAGTTCATGGCCCCTTCAGGGATATTACCAATGAACCTAATTTGATGATGCGAAGTAAATATCTCCGGAGGCACTGGCGATCTCTCTTCTCACTTCTCCTTCCCGTCATGGCGACGACGTGGTTGATTTCCGGTACCATAATGTACCTGGTGATACCCGACGTCACATACGTCCGTCTCCAGCCTTTTACCCAATTAAGAGATATTGACTGAAAACGCTCATTGCAGGTGGACGCGCTCGCGCTCGGAGCATGCGTAACACCGACAGACCCAGTTCTGTCTATGTCTATCGTGAAAGGCAGATATGCTCGCGAATACGTTCCGCAGCACATGCGGCTTATCATCTCTGCGGAGGCTGGCGCCAACGATGGTTTCGGTTACCCCTATCTCTTTCTGGCGCTGTATCTGTCACGATACGCGACAGGGACAGCGATCGGAAGGTGGGTATACGAAACATGGCTGTATGCCGTGTTGCTGAGTGTGGTCTATGGTGCATTTGTCGGCTACCTATTTAGCACTATACTGCAGCAAGCAGAGAAACGGTAAGCGTCCTTCATGGCAGTGACTATGGTCTTTGGACGGTTTTGCTTACATCCACAGCTCGTTTGCTGATCTCGAGAGCGTGCAAGTCTACGGAATCGTAGTTGCAGTGAGCGTTGAGCCGTGTTCGGTTCCATATCCAAGATGATGCTAATCAGTATAGATCTTTCTGCTTGGGACTTGCGGCATGCTTGGAATCGACGACTTGTTGGCTTGCTTCGTCGCCGGCAATGCATTTACTTGGAAGTAAGCAAGCTGAAGGCCCAGTTGCATGGCTATCCGATTTCAATGGCTAATTGCTCCTGGATAGTGGCTGGTTCCGACAAGTAACCCAGGATGATGCGCTCCAATCTACTATGGACTACCTCCTGAACGCGACATTTTTCGCCTTCCTTGGTGCCATGATGCCGTGGCAGGTCCGTTTCATATCTAATGAGAAGTTTACCACTTTTTAATGCTCACTTCGTCCGTAGGACTACAAGTTGCAGTTCATGGCTTCTTGGCGCTACATCGTCATTGCCGTATGTCTGCTGATATTTAAACGTCTTCCCCCGCTACTTGTCCTGTACGGGATAGTCCCTCAGATCCGCAGCTTCAAGGAAGCGGCATTCGTGGGGTAAGTCTTTCGCAGCAAGCCAATCACAAGCATTAACTTACTTACACTTTATTTTACAGATATTTTGGGCCCGTTGGAGTAGGTGAGTTCTCACTCACATCCGCGGAACGGCCTAGTTTCTAACCAGTGAAACTCTATTCAGCGGCTATCTATTACTCCGGGATCGTAGTTCGCTATCTCGAAGAGCGCCCGGGGGAGCTCGGTCAATCTGAGGAACGGCTCCGCTCTACGGTGCGGCCGGTTATATATTCCGTCGTTGTAGCCAGTATCGTCGTCCATGGCCTCTCGATTCCACTTTACAAGGTACGGTTAAAGCTGCCTACAACATCAAGATCGTGTAACGCAATACCGGACAATACTGATATGTGCTTGATGGCAGTTTCTGAGCCATCTTCCCGACTCCATAAGACACCCGATAAAAACGGCGAAAGCAGAATGGCGCCCGCACCCAAGACTGCGGCTATTGGAGTTCGAAGACCAAATAAACGGCGAGGTGGAGAAGTGGATGGGAAGTGGACACATATGGAATTTCGGGTCGGGGAACAGAACTAGCCGAACGACGGGAGAAAGGGGGGTGGATAATCACGTCTGAGCAATATCGGTTGGATGGCAGTCGCTCCTTTAATTATAGCATGTGTCTAGCATTAGCAGTCAGAGTTAGCCCTAATTTGAGAGCAAACTGACAGTGAAAATATTTCTGCCTGCATCCGAAAGCGGCGTGATCCCTTATAAGGTGACAAACGAGCATAACTAGTCCATAAACGCAGAGATCACTGAAATCTTCGATCCCGGGACATTGATCTGGAATTGGCACCACCATGCTCTGTAATAGTACCCTTCGCGCTCCGCCGACGGTAAAAGTGCCTCTGCAGATGACGCCTTTGTCGATCAAATTGGTTTCGCTCTTCTGCTCCTCGATTGGTGTAGACTTTATTCGCACATGACCGAATATCATGTCGAATGGGTTATCAGAGAGGGGGGAGGAAAGATCGAGGGCGTGGAAGTGGTAGAGAAGGATAGCAGTCTCCATGGGTCCTGATTCCCGGCCCCCAAGCACTGGGGTCTTGTCCATGGCTCCGGCAGCATCATCTCGGCAGGATGATGTCAGACCCTGAGTGCCGAAAAATGTGAGGCCCCACACTATGGCGGGACACTATCTGGTCCCATAGGTGACGACCTCGCTTCATTGCTGGCCAGTGCCATGTTTAACTTCGCTGATGGTCCCGTTGGTAATAGCATACCGGGACACTTGTACTCTAAAACGGCCGAAATCGAGACTCTAAGCAAGGCTCAAACCTCGTTAGATGCACTTCGAAATGTATCTGGCGGAGTTGGGCGATTCTGATCGACTCGAGAATACCATTCTTACCGCTAGGACCAAGCTTGTTGTCACTGGTCACAACTGCTTTGGTTGGTCCCATATTGACATGCCATGCGATCCGTGGAATCGGCCCTATAATCGACGTTTAGACATTCTGGATCAGGATGATTTCATTATCCCGCCCTCTCTCGCTTAGCTTCACATCGAGGAAAGAGGGAAGGGAGGGTCGACACAAAGTACATCGTTAAGTGAAGCCACGTTGGCCGTAGGCCGAGACTCATTTTATCAGGGGGGGCAGGGGCTAACTACATGATATCACAAATGCCGGACTTGACAAGAAGGTTCTCATGTGTTCCTGTTCAGACTTGCTTCATTTCCAGTTCTCTCGCCCGACTGCCAACGCGATATTAGTACCTATCATGTCGAGGAGAGACCGAAGGGCCGGCGGGAAAGTACAGCAAGTGAAGCTACGGCCGCTCTAAAATCACCACTACACGCAGTCACCCACCGTTACTGCACATCAGACGAGAAGGAAAAGCGAGCGCTGTGTCCGCCAGAACGCGTTGGCTGTCTTGGGTGACTCCCAGACGTCTCCAGAGTGAGTCTGCATTTTGTGGCTCTGTTGGTAAGGGCCTTCTGCTTCAATTCGTAGCTCTTCAACCCGTAAACAGATCTGCTAACCATTGTCCTCCAAAAAGTGGTTCTGCGGGAGCAAGAGGAGATGTCTGTCTCCAGCATTACGGGGTCTGTCCCTTCCTCCAGCTTGCCGAATTGCGTTCTACACTCGGGTCAAGCACTGAATGAGAAGTTCCCCTTCTTGCTCCAATCTGGTGAAGTCCTTTATGCACGCACTGATGCCCAGAACGATTCCACCGTTCTGCGCCCTCACCCATGCACGCAACGCGACGTTAATAGCATCACACCCACGGAAAGACCGTAGGGCCAGCAAGAAGTACACACGTCAAGTGAAGCCACACCCGCTAGCTATAGAAAAGTTTTCATGCTATGGCGTTGCATATGCAGAACCGCTAGCCACCTTCCCTCTATATGGCAATACAAATCCAAATTCCGATGAGGGAAAAGAGCGGTCGACCCCCCAACGACTAGATTGAGCCGCTAAAGTATAGATACACCAGTTACGCCCAGTGACAATCTCCATAACCCCTTGGCTATGTGTGTATCCCGTCATGATTGATTACTTAGTTAAAATTCCGGATTCGCCTGTTCGCTGATGCTTTGATGGATGCGAGTGAGAAGAAACGATGAGGGATACCTGTCCCGACGGGATGGGACATGTGGATCAAGGGTGCATATGTGCGTAGACGCCTCTACGCGAGTATGAATAGACATGTAATTAAGAGGAGGAAGAGGAAGATGTAGGGTTCGGGAGCGGACAGCGACGGGACGTGTCCGCGCTACCCTGTAGCCTCATCCGGTACCTCGAGCTGAGTCGGCGTAGCCTGATGCTTCTTGATCATGTGCCGCCGCCAGTTGTCCTTCCTAGGGAAGGCCTTGCCACCCTTGAAGTAAGGGCAACTCGGGTCCGTACAGTGGAACGCCTTCGTCTTCAGATGCTTGTCGTTGATGTGGCGGTCGAGATGCGTCTTGGTGCCGAACTTCTTGTCGCATCCGTCGTAGGGACAATTGTGTTTGCGGTCGTGGTATCGCTTGTGATGGTTGAGCTTGTGGATCTGGTCGAAGGTCCGTCCGCACTCTTCACATATCAGAATGCCGGATGGCGGCGAAGGTCTCGACCCCTCCGGCGACGCGCTGAATCCGGGCTCGGTCTTTACAGGTGGGAAGGGGTGGGCCCCGGGATATGGCGATAGCGATCCTGTTAGCCGGGTATCCGGCGTCCTTCCACTCGAAGGGTCTGTAGAGCTTTGTCCCGGCGTTGTGGAAAATTCAAATGAGTCGCCGGACCGGCGGGGCTCATCGGGGCTAGGGATGTCCAAGTATTGATCAACATCGACCTCATCATCGTATTGATACGGCGCGTCAATATCAGGTACGTCCGGCCTTGCATGGTCGGCGATGGACTCAGGGGCCGCGGGCATTGGTGGAGGCGATGCTGAGTTCTCAATTTGGTATTCCGTATAGGCGGCCTTCTCGGTTGCAGTGGATGGGTTCATGATTTTCATTGGGGACACGAACGTCTCCGGCGACGGCACAGGTGAGTGAGAGCTTCGAAGTCCAGAGGGACCTGGGGCATCTGTTGTATCTATGTCCATGGGTTCGGGGATGTCCGGGCTCTGAAGGCGCTCTTGGACTCGGCTTGGGGGCTGTGCAAGCGCGGTACCCACCGGAGGCAGCCCGTAAAGATCGGCTGGTGACGAAACAACATCTGCCCCAAAAGCCACCGACGGAAGGTCCGATCCAGTTTCCGTGGTCTGCCGCAACCCAGAGTCTGTACGAATGGAGAGGTTTTGGTGATTGGGTTGCGCTGCCCTTTCCATATACTTCTGTTTTATCTTGTCCCTTCCCTCCCGTGACTTGTCCACACCGGAAGGACTCGTGGTTCTGGGCGATTCCGCATATGATTCGGGCTCCGCAGTGAATGCCCCTCCGGGAGGAAACGACTGTAGCCCGATCCCCCTCGAAGCATCCGTGTCTGGTTCTTGCTTAACAACAATAGAACCATCAACGGGTGACGTGGGGAAGAACTGCTGCGGAATCGTAGTCCCGGCAGTTTGATACGTGGTGACGGATCCGTTGGTCGAGCGTTTCCGCTTGAAAGCATAGTCTATCAGCCGCCTGATTGATGAACCAGTGCTTCCCTGTTTCTCGCGGGATTGCTTCAGCTGGGCCTGGTATAACTTATTCATCTGCTCGGTGGGTGGTACAGGCGGTAGCGCCGGGTCAGAATCCATCGATATCCGAGTGTCATAATAACTCGAGTTAGCAGCAACGGGAGCGGCGGAATCATTGTCCAAAGGCTGGGCCGAGGGTGGTTCTTCTGTTCCGGGAAGCCCTGGGGCTCGAGAAGAATGTTCAATATCTCTGGTGTAGTAGAGCGGATAAGGAGATTGCGCAGAGATAGTCTCATGACTCCTCATTAAGTCGTCTCTCGGAACATATGTAGGATATGCCTGAGAGTGGGCGGGGCCACCAGGGGCCGGCACGTATTGGCCAGCCCTCTCATCTTTAATAGACGGTTGGGCCTGCGACTGTTGTGTAGGGGGCTCTGCAGGCGGGAAGGCTTGGCCGTATAGCGAACTTCTCCGATGGGACTCGCTTGGCTTTACTGTTGGTAGACCTTCTTCTGCCTGGATTTCCCTCGATTTCCTCCTGTACCGGAAATAAAGAAAGCCTAATATGATGAGCAAGAGGCAGCCACCAAGCAGTGAGCCAATGACTGCCCCTGCAATCCCACCAGGGGATAGGGAAGAGCTCCGCGCCACTCGGGCAACCTTATGGTCTAAAGAGGAAGTCATGCTTTTACAATGTGACCTGACACCTCACTGTCGAAAGGTCGTACTGCCGAGGTCCGGACACCCGTCAATTGGATTCGTTTTGAAGGCCGTCTAGATAAAGGGCAAAATGACCTATGTATAATGAATAAGTCACCAAAGCCGGCCCTGAAGACATATAACATCTGGCACCTAAATGGTAGCCGGCGCGACGTCACACGACCAATGACAAGTGTGAAGTGTGAGACGCGAGATGGTTCGAGCAGCCGGGCGCGGCAGCTAGCGGATGAGGTGCTAACAGCGCCGACAGCCCGACGAGGCAGCTTCGGGAGCGCTTGTGTTACAACGTAATGGCGCCGTCCACTGCCGATGAAGAATTGACGACGGCCCTTGCACGTATTCGCATCATCAGGCGCAGCAGTATGAGGTATGACATTAAAGTCCAGGCGAGATGTTGATGGAGTAAAGATACTTCAGCCTCATCGAAATGTGGGAAGCGGAAACGTCCCCGGTCGCCCTAGTGCGGGTTAGTTCGTGGCAGCTTGTGCACCATCCACTAAGCCAGCACGAGTTGGAGTCCTCAGGTTCCGGGTCGTGCGCGCTTCGGCGGCTCGCGCTGTTACTGCACAATCATGGGCGGAGGCAATGGCCATAGAATGGAGTAAGATACGACGAATCCCCGGATGGAGCGCTAACAATTTATGGTTGGGCTCCAGGGCTGGTTCACTGAAGGTCCCACTGGGGCTCCCCGGGGCAGCTGGGGCTGGCGAGCTGGAGCCAACAGAGACAAAACCAAAACAGCTGCGCCACAAAATGTGGAAAGGTTAATCATGAAATGGCAGTCCAGTCGGGGAACGCGATAAGGTGTGACCTCATCCGACCAGGTAAGTATATCATTCCCTCTCTGATCGCTGCATCAGTATAAGTCGGGGTCTTAAAATGAGCCTCAATGTCGATATATGGATCATGGCACCGGGGGTAGGCCTCCTGGTGGTCTTATGACTCGATACGCAACAACCAACGCCGCAAGACTCCCGTCCCCCGCTATCAGTATCAGCATAATGTTGGCATCAAAGCGCGCCAGCATCCAGACCCACCACTTCATTGCGTCGTACTTACTTACAGTTTTCATCCCAGGTGCGCAGTAATATCCACCGCTCGTAATGCCTCCCACACCCTACAGGCATATTTTACACTTCCATCGCATTCCGAATCCAGTAGGAAGAAGCAACTTAGCCTGACTGGCCGCGGTGGGGGTCATCCCTTGAAGAACTCGGAATCCTCGCTACCGAGAGATCCTTCTTCTCTGGCCGTGGCAACTTCAGGCTCGAAATTCTCCTGTGAGAGCGAGTACCTGCCTGATTAGGAGGTCAGGTGTCTTCCGAAAGATCTAATGACTCCTCGCCCTCACTCTAGTACCACTCCGCGCATGGATGGCACGTCCATGGCGGCCCACGGCCGACCAACCATGGTAGATTTGAAGGATGCCTTCCAAGGAGCCATGCTCGGTAACTGAGACAAGATGATTCACTCCGCATCCGAAGATGATTATCGAGTATTTGAGAATGGATTATCGAAACCCTCCACGGTTTGGTTGAATATGTAGGGACTTCACACGTTTTGTTCTCAAGTAGACTCTCGCCGGTGAGTCTCTAGGACGTGTTACATGTACGACGAGCGTCGCCAGCTGGAGCGGTATAGCTGACGGTTTCACCGAAGACGGGAAATTGGGTTTGAAGCCCATCTGGTGCTTCGCTTGCCCATGCTGTGCAGCCCACGCAGAGTCCTTAGGACCTAGTAGCTTGTCTGAATGAGGCCGATGTTCCCTATCGCTACCCAGGTGCGGCTGATATGTCACGACTCGGATGGCATTTTGCGGCTGTCGAGGCATGTCTTTCGCTCCATCGCCAAGTTAGGCCGTAAGTCAAAGGCCTACATGTTGGTTTCAGTATTCGAGCTGCCTACTCAGATTGTGGGTCCCCCTTCCTTGTTGCCATCGATGCCGTCTGGGAGGCTGCCTTACGGGGGCTAAGTTAACTGCCCAGGCACGGACTTGGAGTCGGTATCCAACGAGCTCCTCCAGGTCCCTCGCTGCACCACAGAAAGCCTGCCTGCCTGCTATAGAGGAGACGGTGCCGTGCGGTTGATAACTCAGTTCGTAGAACGTCACGTGGCTAACTACTCGGTCGCAATTGCATCTACGGTCCGCTCGGCAGTGTCAAATCCTATATGGCTCGATTGCAGGTTTCCAGATGGCATCCTCAGATCGCAGGACCAAGACACCGAAATCCTGCATCTATTATTTCGCCTGCTGTAGCTCGCGGTCATGAACTGTTAGGTGTCACTGACGGCGCACAATCGGAATTCACGTGCATCCGTATGCAAGTACCTACCTAGGTGCATCTTAGCATCGAAAACCACGACTTGGAAGATAAGCTTAGTTTTGATACCAAGACCTGCGGCTATACGAAGAAGCAGCCTCTGGTCGAGTCGCATAGGTCGTGTCCTGAAGATATCGAGTCTGTTTGACGGAGTCTATTTGAGGGAAGAACTGTTACCTGAGCAATCTATGCACCTCACCATTGCCAGCACTTCCGCAAGGTGCAATATAAAGGTTGTCAAGCCAGGGCGCCTATACCTTGACCTCTGCCTAAAGTCTCGGGTTGAGTTTGAGACGTGTCTAAGCCCGTCCCCCCCAGAGTAGTTCATAAGATTATCGTTGACGTCTACATGGAATGGATATGGCGTCTGTTCTTAGTACTATTGTCTAGAAGAGCTACCTGGCTGGCATGCCGTGTGTCGTTACCGAAGGGTGAGCTGAGTACTGGAAAATGCTGACAGGTGTGCCACCTGGCAGGTTCCAATCTAGCAGCGGTCGGCTGGGTTCGCAACGTCAACTGTCGTGCTACCACCGGGCCGTTTCAAATAAGAATTTAGAACAGGCAAAGCATTTTGACCTCACGTATTACTTGAACCGTCGGCAGGCCATAAGTGCTTCAAGCTCTAACCGGACATGGTTTTACTTACCTTTCAAGCCAGTTTCCAGTGTTTAATTACTTGTATCTCAGCAACTTAACTTGCACGACATATCTTTTCATGTTCGCTTTAGATCTCCGATCGATGCCCTGTTAGCTGATTAAGGCGCGGGGTAGGAAAGTCTAGGGATCACGAACTAGATAACAATTTGGTGCTCCTAGATCCCTTGCCTGCAGCTAAGAACTATGAAAATAGACCGTGACATATTTCGCCATGTATATTGGTCAATACATATCCTTCCTAGGCACCTACAGATAACCGATTTAAAGAAATCGCGACGTTGGTATTGATTTATTAGTGTAATGATGCTCTGTTCGTATATTACAGGCTCTAAGTACGGTAGCAGGTACCTAGGTAGATACTGACGTCCATTAGCGGTCGTGGGTCGTGGGGTACGGTTCACGTGCCCGATCTCATTTCTGGCGTATACTCGGATTAATTACTGGTGCAGAACACATTCGATGTCTTCACCATGTGCCAGGATGCCTTTGACCTTGGGTACCAAGTCGCCTGATGATTTCCCTGATGTCGCCAGCTGCATATATAAAATACGTAAAAGCATGAACATCATCGGATAATTCACATTCTGACATGAAACCTGCTGCTTCCGTCCATATCGGATGCCACATCTCGGCTTTTGCCAAGATCAAAGACCTGTCGGAAAGTAGCTGCATGTATGCCCATTGCCGCACATACATGTAAGTTGGGCGCCCATGTAGGCTCCGTCTAATAGGAAAATATATATGTATGCAATACAGTATGGTAGTCTTCCTGTCCATGGAGAGCATGCATATGTAAGGCACGGGAGCCGGGGGGGGCGAGGGCGATCGCCAGTGACGGCTAACTAGGGAGCGGTGGTCCGGGCCCCATAAAATCTTATTTGTGGTCTCCGATCCCCAGACCCTGGAAACCATCATACACATCGGGAGCCGATTCTAGACTCGTTCCGATCTGGAGGCAGTCTCAAGCACGGGTAGATCTTTTCACCAACGCGGCCTACTTGCAGTCGATCTACACCCTGCAGTCAACGCCAAATTCCTTTCGTTTCCCAGTCTAGCCAATATGAATTTCGCACGCCATCTGCTTTTGGCTACCCCAAAGCAACCTTCCATGGACTAGAGCCCTCGGGAACGGCTTCCCGAGTGGGTATCGTCAAGATGCCTTAGGAAATCGTGACGGAATGTCCATGGCAGTGTCTGGACTTCACATCTCATATGCGATCTACTTTACCTAGAGTATCTGGATGGTTACCGACTCCTTAATCTGTTCCGGTCCCCTTGGCGTATGCCACATTACAGCGTACGGCATCGAGGTCCTTAGTCCACATCCCATTGGCGGAACTCCTGGTCTCATCGCTGGCGGCATATGGGCCGCTCTGGCGCAACTGAGGTCGGTTCTCAACTTTTCTTTCCTCTTTGCGGAACAATTCCACTTATTATCGTTAGCAGTGGTTCCTCGATGAAGCGGGTTGATCCACTAGCAGGGGCGTCATCCCAGAAAGACTACTATACGGACCCTTTCCGGGGAGTTAGCAGTGTAATGCTTGGCCGCCATTCCGGGATAGCTTCTGCCTCGCCCCGGATCATGGGTGTGCCCCAAGCCTGTAGTTACTGACCCGGGGTTCTAGGTCTGTCTTAGTCGAGCCGTTCATATAGCGGCAGTTCTCCCAACGGCTGGACTGGACATGGCCCAGCTCGCTCCGGATCTTGTGCCGCTCAGTTGTGCTAGCCTTCGAACACTCTAGGTCTTCTTGTCCCGTCTCGATCTGATACCCATCACTTCACTTATGGTCTTCACTCTTTTGCAACATCGGTTCTCTACTCGTATTACTCACAACAGCGGACTGAAACGCAATCGGCTTGGTATTCGGCATTGACCCTAACTTTGTGCCAGACTAGCCGGAATCATTCCTATATCGTAACTCAATATCCGCGTTGTTCAGCCTAGCCTTCCAGGGGCTTCGTTAGCGATTCCTTTGACGAGGTTCAAGTCCCGTTGTCGGAATACCTTACCGGGGCCTGAAACTCTGCAGACGGCCATGGTAGAGAGTAACGTTCTCATTTATCTTGTCCGCCGAGACATGAGAGTCTCGGATAATCCAATCCTGCATAAACTCTCAACCTCGTCCGACCATGGGTTTACACACCTCCTTCCCCTCTTTGTATTTCTGCCCCAACAGGTTGAGATATCAGGCCTACTGCGAGATGGACATGAGTCGCCGTATCCCGAGGCTAAAAGTGCCCTGGGTCGATTCTGGAGGTGTGGACCACATCGCGCTAAATTCATCGCCAAGACAGTCTGGAACCTGAAGGAGAATTTGGAGAAGCTGGGAAGCGACTTGACCATCAGGGCAGGGGCGCTCGAAACCGTCCTCAGGAGCGTCATCGGCCAGCTACGAGAGAAGCAGTTCAATGTAGGAGCAGTTTGGATGGTTGAAGAAGAAGGCGACGAAGAGAAGAAAAATGAAGCGGCCGTAGCGGAAGTCTGCTCCAAGGCTGGCATAGACCTCCACGTTTGGCTGGATGAGAAATACTTCATTGACGAGTGAGTCAACTCTCTACCATGAGGTACTGTAGTAGTCGAATGGATGACATGGGAAGCTGACAATGCTCACATAGTCGGGATACAAAACTAGCCTGCCCCCAGGACCTCCCTGACATATACACTACTTACCGTAAGCTGATGGAGCCTCTGCGAGAGAAGCCGAGACCGGTTTTGGCGACACCTGAGCAAGGAAGCTTGCCTAGTCGGATTGAGCAGTCAGATATTGTTGATCGGGGGGATCCCTTCGGGGTGCCGTCTTCGTACGAAAAGCTAGAGGAAGGTCTGTTGGCGCCCCTTAAAGTTGGTCTGCCTGAGGTCCCACCTTTTCCCGAGGGAGCCATATCTGCGCATCCATTCGAAGGGGGAGAAGACAACGCGCAAAAGCGTTTACAGGACTTAATTAAATCAGGCCGCGCGAATACCTACAAAGACACCCGCAACGGGCTATTGGGCCCTGAGTTCAGCACCAAGCTCTCGGCATATCTCGCACAGGGATGCGTCACGGCCCGCCAAGTCCACGAGGCACTCCTAGCATTCGAAGATGGCACATCTGAATCCTTCGCTGGGACTGAAGGATATGGCGAGGGCGAAAACGAAGGCACCGAGGCTATCCGTTTCGAGCTGCTCTGGCGTGACTATATGCGACTCTGCACGAAAAAGTTCAAGTCGAGGCTGTTCTACCAGTCTGGGTTCAGGGACGACTATAGTAGTAAATGGAAGTCGCCAAAGCCCAAGGAAGTGACACATGGCCAATCGCAGTCCAACGGAGAGATCGAAAAAATACTCAAACGGCTCTTCGCGGGCACGACGGGGATGGGCCTGATAGATGCCTCCCAACGAGAGCTCCTATACACCGGCTATACCTCGAACCGGGCGCGGCAGAACGTGGCGAGCTTCCTCGCGAAGCACCTCAACATCGACTGGCGCTACGGCGCCGAGTGGTACGAGATGTTGCTGGTGGATTACGACGTCAACTCGAACTGGGCGAACTGGCAGTACATGTCAGGCGTGGGCAACGACCCGCGCGGCGAGGCCCGCATCTTCAACCCGGTCAAACAGGGCTTCGAGTACGACAAGGAGGGCGCGTACGTGAAGCGCTGGGTGCCCGAGTTGCGCGGGCTCGAGAGGCTCGAGAACGTCTTCCAGGCGTGGACGACGCCAGAGGAGGACCGCGACCGCCTCGGCCTCGCCGGCCTCGAGATGGTCGAGAACCCCGTCAAGAAGATCGACTTCGTCGTCGAGGGGAAGCCGAAGAACCCCCGGCGACCCTTCAACCGCCGCTGCGGCCGGGGACGTGGCGGTGGCGGCGGCGGCGGAGCTGCTAATGGTTGTGGTTGCGGTGGTCCCAACGGCCAGCGGCACCCGGCTGCTGCCGTTCCTCAGCGCCCGTCCGGCAAGGTCCACCGTCCGTACGGCCCGGCCGGGGATTTTATGCAATACAACACCAACGGCAACTCGGGGGGCGACGCTTTCCGCGGCAGGGGAGGAGCAAACGGTGACGGGTATGGTGGCGGCTGGGGCTATGGTGGAGGACGAGCTGGTTACCGTGGTGGTGGGTATCGAGGCGGTAGAGGAGGGGGCGGTGGCCCGTGGCAGCATAACGGCTGGGCTCTACCGCACAGGCCGATGCAGCAATGGCCGCCGCCCATGGCAACACCGCGCTAGATGTACGGTGTATCTGCTCTTCTGGCCTTAGCAATTTCTCTTTAATTCACTCGAATTATCACCCGGCTAGGGTTCACCAACCGCGATGCTCCTTTTCCCAAGCCCCGTACTACGGAATGAAGAGCAACTGCTGCAGTTTAAAACCCGACCCATGGCTGATGTTGGGAAAATAAAGGCGAGAGTGACTCCTTGCGGGAAGATATCCTCTCCAACGACTTACGCCACCGTCGTACTGGTGCTCAGTTAGGCGTTCATGAGATATGATAAGACATGCTTTGTAGATTTTGGTGCCCGTGGTTATTGAGGCCCCCTGCATTGTTATATCTGACTCTGTTTCTCCGCGATATCACAAACGACACGTCTTCCGTGAGAGAGAAAGTAGCATGTGGGAATGCCTGTTTGACTCAGAGAAGAGCGGGCTCTAATACTGGAGACTCTCCTTAAGCGTTCGTTATTACTACCCCTCTTTAGGTAAGCCCGCCTCCGAGCGTCCGTCGTCTTTGATTATGTCGAACATGATGCTAGAGGAAAAGTGCTCGTATTCGTCTACAAGACAAGCCGGACCATCGTCGGCCGCGCCACTATTCTCTATAGCTAGCGCATTAGACACTGTAAATGCCCCCTCCTAAGATATGAGCGTGACGCTTGAGTGCGACCGACCGGGCGATTAGACGATCTCTACCACTATGTAGGGACTCCTTAACCTTGGTTGAGGAAGGAGGTGAGCTCAAATTGGCCGTTGCGCGACCATTTCAGGATGAGGTAGTGAGACAACATATGAGTGCTTGATACCGTTCACTAGTTGGCCAGCGGAGGTCGTTAGGAAGAAGAGTCAGGACGCTGACGTTGCTAGCCCTGTATAATGCCATATTGTGGCCCGGCTAGGCTAAATATGTACCCATTCGACCTTTAAGATCCAGGTACGTAGCGGCTCCTAACTGTGACGAATGAACGAGCAGTTCTCCCCAGTAGGAATCCATCCATTATACGTGTAGTATTGGATCTGACGGTATATAGATTACCACTGAGCTCCTCCCTACGGTATGTATCCACCTTATCATCGTTCGTCCCACGGAGCTGCATCATCACCGGCGCCGCAAGAAAGGTCACCGCCAATGTACCTCCTAAGCGCCGTCCAAGCCTAAAAGCCCTTCCGACGCCATCCGAAAGCAAGTTAAGTATAAACCCCGCCGACCTCCTAGTCGTAATCACGGCAGCCCCTAAACTACGGGGCGCCAATAACGTACGTACAGCACAAACCAGACGACAAGCAACAGCAGGAACGCCACGACGGCGCCGCGCCTCGGGGGCGTCAGCCTATCCAGCTTCGGCGTGCTGAGATCCTGCGGAACGCCCTCGTCGAGGATGGCGGAGGGGACGCCGCGCCAGGGGACGGGCAAGCCGAGGTCGTCGAGGACCTGGTCGGCGGTGAGGCGGGAGCCGGCGAGCACGATGGGGACGCCGGTGCCCGGGTGGGTGCTGGCGCCGACGAAGTAGGCACCGCGGAGCCCCCGCGCGCGCGTGCGCGGCCGGAACGATAGCACGTTGAGGAAGCTGTGGCTAAGCCCCAGGATCGAGCCCTTGTCGAGGTTGAACTTGGCCTCCCAGGTGTGCGGGTCGTTGACCTCCTCGTACACGATGGACTCGGACAGGTCGCCGCACCCCGTGCGCGCCGCCACAGTCTCCAACACGGCGCGCCGCGCGCGGTCCACGAGCGCGGGCCAGTCGAGCTCGCGCGGCACGCCGTCGTCGTCTTTAACGGTGGTAGTACCAGGCCCGAAGCCGCGCGAGTCGCGCAGGTGGCCCGTGGGCACGAGGGCGATGACGGCGTC
Source organism: Monosporascus sp. MG133 (assembly GCA_004155925.1). Taxonomy (NCBI): domain Eukaryota; kingdom Fungi; phylum Ascomycota; class Sordariomycetes; order Xylariales; genus Monosporascus; species Monosporascus sp. MG133. Next base: position 61,543 of record QJNX01000093.1, on the reverse strand, counting down.
GCAGCCCTCGGGCGCTGCCGAGGGGTCGATGCGGCTGGGGACGTTGACGTAGAAGCTGGGCTCGCGCGGCAGGTCCTGGCGGTCGAAGATGGCGTCGAAGGACTCGCGGTACTCGTCGGCGAGGAATATGTTGTGTGTCTGCAGCTCCGGCACCTTGCGGCGCACGCTCCAGTAGAACGAGATGGAGCTGCAGGAACCGGCCTTGGCGCGCAGCGACCGCCCGTAGCGCGCGAGGCCCGGCTGCTGCTCCTGCGGGAACAGGTTGCTGTACGCGTACACCAGGTCCGCGTTGATCACGACCACGTCCGCCTCGAGCATCTCGCCTGACTCGAGCTGCACGCCCCGCACCGTCTTGCCGTCCGCCAGGGTCACGACCTGCTTCACTGGCGTGTTCAGCCGGTACTGTGCGCCCAGGCGCTCGCCGAGCCGCACGAGCGCCTCGAGGACGGCGTGGAAGCCGCCCCGGGGATACCAGATGCCTTCCGCGAGCTCCGTGTACTGTAGCAGGGAGTAGGTGGCGGGGGCGTCGAAGGGCGACATGCCCATGTACATGGTGGCGAAGGTGAAGACGCGGCGCAGGCGCTCGGTCCAGAAGTACTTGCAGGCGCGGGACCAGATGGAGTGCAGCGGGTGGATGCGGAGCCCCGTGAAGACGAAGGTGGGGCTCAGGACGTCGCGTAGGCTCGTGAAGTTCTTGTGCAGCACGTCGCGCACGCTGAGCTCGTAGTGATTGTGGGCCTCGCGCAGCCAGGCGAGGTAGCGGCGGAAGCCGTCCTTGCCCTCCCAGCGCTCGATCTGGGCCTTCATGCGTGCGAGGTCCGTCGAGAGCTCGAACCGCTCGCCGTCCGAGAACCACACGCTGTAGTTGGTCGGGCACCGCAGCAGCTCCACGCCCTCGGCCTCGAGCGTCGTCCCGAGGTCGTGGAACGTCTCCGCGAACAGCTTTGGAAGCAGCAGCAGCGACGGCCCCTGGTCGAACCGCCACCCCTCGTGGTGGATCAGGCTGCACCGCCCGCCCGTGAATGAGTTCTTCTCGAGCACTGTCACCGCGAACCCGGCCTTGGCCAGGCGGGCCGCCGTGGCGATGCCGCCGGCGCCGGCGCCTGGGTCGGAGGTTAGCCCGTTTTCGGTTCGTCCACCAAGTCACTCGACTTCGTTGTGCGTTTACAAGGGGAAGTAAATATCCCACTCACCGACGATGATGGCGCTCCGTTGCCGCGGTTTGGACATGCTTCAATTCGGTCTGAAGTTTTGCTGGCCAATGAGAGCGAGATGTCGTCTAGACGAAGATCGCGCCTATTAGAGCGAAGCACTGAAGCCCGTAAAGCGGCCGGCCCCTAGTATACTCTATACTAAGGTAGGTAGGGATTGGAGACACCGTAGAGGAAGACAACTCAATCCAAGTCAATAAATATACACAAAAGATCTCATTATCCCTTTCCCCCCGGTGGATAACTTCAGCAATGATCACGGGAAAGCCGATTGCAGAGAGGAGGCACGCATGTACTTACACGAAAGAAAACCTTAATTAACAGTAAATGGATGACGGATACACAACTCTGTAGCTATCGTAGAATATCATGTAATATCCACCAAACGTTGCATAGTAACTCTGAGGTAAGTAGTATCGCGATCAACTTATGGTCAATAACAAATCAATGGTGGAGAAAGTGGCCTGCCTTAACGAATTTGGGACGAAGCCGCCGGGGACGCCCAGGGACGCAATGGCACGATCATCGACTCCCTGCCCGACACGTGGAGATCTAGCGACAATGCAAGCATCATCCTATCTAGAGCTCTAGCATGCCCCAGCGCCGTCCTCATGCTTGCATCATCATATTTCTCTCTTTCCTATGTCAGAAACGCCCCGAATTGGGAATGCGAGATGTACGAATGCGACGGAGAATTCATCATGATTCATCACTGTCGCACGCTGTCTTAGATTCTTTTTTGAAGAGAGAAGGAAGTGAGACGAGCCGCAAAAGGCCGAGGGAACCCCGCGACTGCTCGGTAAAGCATGTGAAATGCGAGAGAACCGCCTAATACCTGCAGGTTGGTTCCGCTATGCATACTGCGTACAGGGTGGCGTAGCCCGAATTTCTTACTATGTACAGTGTGTCATAGGGATCACTGCGACAAAACCCGAGTATATGGATATACACCAGAGTATATTTAACAGCGATTTTAATCTTTTAAACATCATTACGCATCAACCCTTCTTAATCTGATAAACCTGATAAACCTGACCTAACTGACCTAACTGACCTTATCGTCGACCTGACTACTTGACCTAACTGCTTAACCTAGCTAACTTTATCGTCGACCTGACCTTATCGTCGCTTTGTTCTTAAAGCCTGGAAGCCCTGGAAGCCCTGCGGCGCGTGTGTATTGGTCTGTTTCTTGGACCCCTGCCAATTCGTATGGCACGTACAGACCTGGCAATGCCCTAGAACCTTGGAAGCCTTAGCTCTTGACCTGACCTGACTGACCTAGGTAACCGTCGACCTGGCTAACCGTCGATCTAGCTAATTTTATTAATTTGATTTACTTAAAAGCCTTAAAAGCTTTGGAATTGGCGAATCATTTTAGGTAATCTTATTTTTGCTTATATGCACGTTAAATTTCTTGCGTAATTGCATTTAGTATACGACATAATTATACACTGGAGTAGCCCTATTAAAAATTTGGGTTCTGACGCGGTGGTCCATCCTATGACACACCTACTTATATTTTACTAGATATGCATTGCTACTCTGCAATAAAGCTGTTGGATCGGTGCAAATGCCTCTTTCAACCATTGGCCAGAAAGCAGGGGGATACAGTAACTAAGGACGATGCTGCATTAGGCTAGGCCAGCTGATTCCGACGGTTCTGGTAACCGCATTAGCTACTGTAGTAGGAATAGTGGTGGCGCTTTCGGGGCGGTCCAGTGGTCCCCTACGACATGCATTGATCGAGCAGAGCCAACAACTGGGGGCGTTCAGTTCAGTGGTTGCCAAAATCAGGGGTCAGTATGTACGTTCGTATGACCAGCAGCCCCCAAAAAAATCCACTACAACGGCAGGCTCTGGCCAAAATAGTTGGGACAACCCCACCACCCCACGCTCTACACCCCCCATCCATATCAACAACCACATTTACTTATACGTAATTTAGCATAGAAAAATCGCAGGAACATACGGAAGCATTTACCGTAATCTTCAGCTGTTGCGTTTTATGATAATACTAAAAAAGAAATTATTATTGTCAATGCGTCGTTGATTTAATTGCAGGTGAAATAAAAGGATACTATCGAAATTGGTTAGGTTTTAGTAGGGGGTTTCCCAACTATCCTTAGCCAGAAGCCTGAAAGGGAAATGTTCCATATACGCAGGCAGGCGCTTGATAAACTATGGTTTTATCGAAATCGGTAGGCGATCCGCTCTGAATCTCCAATGCGTGGCCTAACGCATGGCATAACTCATCTAGTCGTTTTATTATGTGTTTGGAAATGAGATGCTACACCGTTACACAAACTGGGACTCAATGGAGTTCTACATGATGTAAATATCCAAGGCTTCACTGCTATGCCAACAACATGCTCCGTGAATGGTGAATAGTGCAATCTTCCTCCACTGCCCAAAAAGCATGCCCCATAGATAATACGAAGACCGGTTTTCCCTTTTGCAGTTAAGTCAAAGAAAGATTCTTCCACGCGACCCATACGCGTCTGGCACGTGGGACCGTCGCCCGTTTAGGGTTCCTGGCGGACGGGACGCCCTTCCTCTCCCTCAGTACCCGCCCGATCTCCATGTAGCTCTCGACGGCCACTATAAGGGGCCCCCGAACGTCGTCGGGGATCATGTCCATGGTGGGTCGCGACCGTCCGTACTCTTTAAAGGCCAGGTCGAGGAGCCTCTGTCTCAGCCTCTCCACCGCGGGCTGGTTGGGATCCCTGATAATATCCTGCGGGGCGAGGTCCTCCTCCTTCAGCCAGCTCGTGGGCAGGTAGACCCTGTTGATCTCCGCGTCGACCTTGATGTCGCGCGCGATGTTCACGTATTGGAGCGCGTGTCCCATCGTCTGTGCTGCCAGCACGAGCACCGCTTCCTTGTCCTTCGGCAGTCGGGTCTGCCCGTGGTAGAAAACGAGCCATAGGCAGAGCTCGCCGACGGTACTCGCTACGCGGTGAGCGTACGTCTCAAGCGCATGTTCATCTTTGATAGGAAAAGGTAGGGTGCCCTGTGCGTTATCACTTTGCGTAAAAGTTAGATCCATCTTAAAACCCTCCAAAAGATCATAGAGGGGCTCTTTGGGGAGCCGATCGATTGGTAAGAGCTTTAACGCAGAGCGCGCCGACTCGGGGAAGCTCCTGTCAATATAACCACCGAGGCTCTGAGTGGAAGCAGAAGCCTTGGCGTCTGAAGCGTAGGCAAGATCGAGGTATTTAGTCAGCTTGTCTATCCACTCCAAAGCCGCCGCTTGGGTGCGGGCTTCGTCGACCAAATCATCCGCTACTCTGCAGAAAGAATACCTTCGGACTATTTAGCCTATACTTCAAATGTCCCCTGGATTGGTTACTCACAAGAGGACTAGATCGATACGGAGACGGCCGGGGAAAGCGGCGCTGGCGAGGTAGAAGCTACGACTTTTACGCCGTAACCTGCTCGTGGCATCCCTGAGCCCTCTGACTCGCTCCATGTCGTATTTCTCGGGGTTCATAAAGACACCCTTAAGGACGAGAGCGAAAGACGGGTTCGCTGCTACTTCGGGGAAGAGCTCGGGGAACGTGTGCACCACCGCCGTGCCCCTGTCAAACGCGACCAAGCCAAGGACGATCAGGCAATTGGTGGCAAAGAAGAAGACGGCCTCTTCCAGATCAAGACTTCCGAATAGGTGGATGCCTAGCTTCGTCCCCGTCTCGATCGCCCAAGTGCCCCGTCCAAGGGCAAGCTCATCAATAACCCAGAGATACACCGTCGGTATAAGAATGGGAAGAGCGACATTGGCTGTTGGGAGTCTGATCAGGAACAAGCCGGAGAAGGTCCAGGTGAGGAGAGCGAATGGACAGGCCCAGGCTAGGATGAGCCCGAGATATGTTCCCCCTCCGCCCTTTTTCACACAATAGATGCCCACGGCGATGAGCACCGTCAAGGCAGACTGACCGAACCTTCGGGCGAACTGCATCCGCGAGGGGGAGTCGGTCTTGTTGGTAAGATATTGGGGGTGGAAAGCAGACTTGTTCAGTAAGATGTAGAACATAGACGTAATGTAAGTCTGTATAACGAAAAAGAACAGTTCCTCAACTGGGACCTTGAAGAGCCTCGGCCCAAGAACCGCGTCCTTCGGATACGTCCATATCCGCTGGTGGACCAAATATGAGTCCCATGGTAACGCAGAGGTGAAGGCAATGACTATCAAGGCCGATGTTTTGTACAGATCAGTCCTCGTAAGTAAGGGTCTCAACAGGACTGTGAGAAGACCAGCCAGGGGTATGGTAAACTTGATGTGCCTGTGATCCGGGTCAGTCTTACTTCGCCTCTGTGTGATGCGATACATTGTGATTAGGGATATGGTGCTCACACAAGCGCATAATCCCACCCCATGGCGGAGTACAGGCATCCCGTGAGGGGGACTGTCGATCGTTAGAAAGTTTCTCTCCCGGGACGATAAAAGCCGATATGCGCAAACTTTAGCTAGGCACGCCCTGGGCGGGCCTAAGCAAACTTAAATCACACAGCAGCAATTGATGAAATAAGTGACAAGGGTGAATAGCAAAGACTTCAAATACTCATAACAACGGGGAACGCCAATCAATTTAGTGAAACACACAAAGGCGGCGGCTTCACAAGAAGGAATGCTTCGTTAATTAGGGACCGGATCCGGATTCTGGAGGGTGAGCAAGTTAATATGCAATCCCCCATCCACCTGTCTTTCGGTCTCTGGTTCGTCTGTAACGGGGAGGAGCATTATACTGGTTGGTAATCTTGGCAAAACGGGTCTTCCGACGTAGGTATCGTGTATTCTTATTTCTTCGCGATCTCTCAGGCTGTCATGGATAGAAATTATCGGCCCGTAATGAAATCATAGACTAGCCGCCATAAAAAGTGACTAACGGGACAGCCGGGAACCGTTGAAGGCCATCTACGTGTATGTACGTTAAGGGGGATCCATCAGGGAAGGATCAGGGATTATACAAAACAAGGGTATTTTCTATTAGTTTCACCACTTTGGCCCAGCATTTTCCTTATGAAGTTAGGATATAGAGGCCATTAAAATTTGGATGGGAAAATACATCATCCATTCATCGTCACTTCAATAGCGCAATGGCAGCTTAAGCAAGCCCCCTATCGCAAGCTATTCCTTCCTATTCAAGGCGAATTCAACACCATTTAAAGCCATTTAGAAGCTAATCTTAATGTATTTAGGCGATCACGCTCAATACAGAAAGAGACAACGCCTTCATACCACTCAGCTCACGCTTCGGGCAGCGGATTAGCTTTAACAACGGCAATAATGGGAAACAGCAAAAGAGTTCATAATGCTACACTGCGTACAAACTGTATAGGGGTTGACACTCTAGCCAATCCCAGTATTTCCGTGGTCCGTGGTGGAGAAACTAACAGAAATTACCCCTGTTTACTATAGTTCGTAGGGTGGACCCCACTTCCACGCTATTTTGTCAGTCTAAGAATTCAAGACTGCGCCGAGCCAGAACAGGTCAGCGGGGTTTAGCCTTATCGAGCACTGGCCTCCGCCACTGGTTCTCAGGTTCAGCAGTTGGCTGCAGGACGCAGGGGTCTTTTATTGTTAGATACTCCGCCAACCTACTACAACCCCCAGGGGTATTCTTAGCTAGTTCCCTCTTCCGGGGTCCATTCCAACATTCCAAAAGTCAGGTAAACTGCCATATAAAGTTAAATGGGAATATACATACCCTGACGGGCCTTTGCCAGTGCTTTCCGTTATCACAAGGCAACAAAAATCTAGCCTTATACCGCGGCAAATGGTGGACCAGTGGAGTAACTACCGAGAACAGCCCCGGGGAGTTGTATATATCATGACAAGCCAGTTATGTAGAATCTTATGCCTCTTGCATAGGGCGTAGCACACGATAAATTCGCGTCAACGCTGGGAGAGTTCAACCAGATGATCTATTGGACAAATTGGATATGGGTTCCTACATCATATCATGCAAGGCTACAGCCAATACAATTTTGTCCGAAGATATACATCGCTAACGTGTAATGGCACATGTCCTGACTGCCAGAAGACTCACAGTAACCTGGTAACCGCGGTTTCCGTCCGATGTTTTTGAAAAGATGGAAACTTCGGTAACTAATCATCAAGCTACTATACATAAATTCAACCTTTTATGGAGTCTGTTGCTATTTTAAAGTTAGCGTCATTGCTGCTCCTCCTGTACCACTGTACTGTGAGGCCTTCTGGGGCAGTCGGGGACGTAGTGGGTGAGTGGGTGGAGTGGGTGGAGGTAACTAACATAAAAGACGTGCGACCTGTACTTATACCAAGGCACGGAGTACAAACTGCCGACTCCCGAGGCCCGAATCCCTTGTTCTGAGCGGAATCTCACATGGGATTCTAACGTTACTTTGTACAACTTGCAAGGTCTTGTGCATCCACCAACCACGACATCATCCGAAGCACTTGAGTTGTAACATCCTGTAGGCGCATTGAACCTTACCGCCCACCCCGTCCAGATCAGTCTGACAGCACGTCGAGCTCCCCGGGGAGGGGAGTAGCGCCATGATGCTGGGTCCCCGAACCCGGACGCTATATTCTCTGCCTGTGTGGCGATCAGCTCATCCGCGGCTCTACGCACCAACAATATGGCGAGCGCCCTCACCATGCCCCATAATAATATCTAGGCTCCTCACGACATCGCCGCGGCGCTTCAATGAGCCGCCGAAGGCAGCCCAACCCAAGCAGCCGGGATCAATTCCAACCAGCACAGCCGCCATATCTCACGAACAAGCCGCAGCATCAGATGCGCAAACAGCCACAAATCCTCAACAACCGCCGAAGTCCCCTCGCCGGCGGCGCGGCGGCCTCCTCTACGCGGCTTTCTGCCTGCTCATCGGAACGACGCTCGGCTCGCTGTTCCGGATCACCATCGCGCCGCCGGACCTCCCGGAGCCCGGGACGCCCGAGGACGAGCACCTGCTGGCGGTGATCCGGCGCAAGGCGGCGGCGCTGCCGCTCGTGCAGCGGCTGGAGGCGGACCCGGAATGGACGTCGTGGGACGCGTACTCCGGGATCGAGGACTCCGAAACCTCGGCCACCTTGGACGCCGGCGTGGCGCCGAGGCGACAACGACGAGGAGCGCGCCTGACGTCGGGCGCGCTGGCCGGATCGCGCGGGCTTGCGTACCAGCGCGTGTTCCGGAACGACGCCACGGGCGAGTGCATCAGCGTCGTGTACTTCGGGGGCGGCACGTCGGGCTGGCCGGGCTTCGTGCACGGCGGGTGCCTGGCGACGGTGCTCGACGAGAGCCTGGGCCGGTGCGCCATTCTGCGCTTCCCCTCGCGCACCGGCGTCACCGCCAGCCTCGAGCTCACGTACAAGGCGCCGACGCGCACCGAGGCGTTCTACGTCGTGCGCGCGCGGCCGGCAAGCGGAGAAGAGGTGGCCGGGGAGAGCGATCGCAAGGGCTGGGTCGAGGGCTCCGTCGAGACGCTCGACGGCCGGACGTGCGTCCTCGCCAGGGCGCTGTTCGTCGTCCCCAAGCGCATCAAGCTGTCCCCGCTCACGGGGTTGTGAAAGTCCGCCGTCTGGTAGATATGGGAGGGTGGGACTTCGGGGAGTAGTATAGATATAGTAGAGCATGGTGTCCTCATAGATCTTAGAGGGTATGTAGAGACTTCCCAGCATAGAAGCGCAGTAGATATGTCAAACGCCGTTCAGTAAGGTGGGTAAGAGGACCGTGATGGTGTTAACCAGGTTGTCATATGCCTATAGAAGTGGAGAGGAGCCAAGTGACACAGACGTCGTCCATGTCGTAAGAGTTAGCATTAAATACGGTGCAATTAGCACCTTAACTACAACTTGTAATTCGCGTAAGGCGGCAGGATCTAAACACCACGGGAAAAGATGGTTTAGGAGGCAGGACAAGTTTAGGTACAATGTCACCGACTCTCAAGACATCGGGGCCTTATTTCTTGCGGAACGCACGCCGCTCTATCGCCTACCATACCCGGTTCCAATCCGGTCGTCTTTCACGGTAATGGACTCCAGTCTATCGACGGCCCTACTGTTCTTCCTGAGTATGAGTTTGCCATTAGCTTGGTAAATAGCAACGCCGACAGACAGACTCGGCCCTGACCACGGTATCGCAACATGGTCAGCTACCAAGCGACAGCACCCCTGACAAACCCCCTCTCGGCCAGCTCCGCGAAATTCCTCGCCAGGCGCCTCACCTTACACCGGTCGGGCCTATGCCCGCAGCCCAGCACGTCCACGAAGTACTCGTACTCGAGCGGCTCTTCGAAACGCGCCGAGCACTTCTCCAACACGCGCCGCAGGACCGCGCCGCGGCACCTCGGATCCCTGACTGCCTCGTCCAGCGACAGCGCCAGCAGCGATTGCCTCGTGACGTCGATGTCGCGCTGATAAACCGCCCTAGTCGCGGCGCCACGGACCCCCGTCGCCGATGCGGCCTTATCCCTCTTCAGCCGCCCGACGATATCCACGTACGCGTCCCTGAGCTCCGCGAGGACCCAAGGCGGGTCCTCGGGGTAGGAGCCGCTCCTGCCCCCTTCCCCGGGAGCATCAGACGCGGCGACCGGCCCCAGCCCCAGCCCCGCCGCGGCCGCCGTCGGCCGCCAGCCGTAGACGAACGGATTGAAGTCGCGGACGAGCCAGCGCGGCAGCGCCTCGTTGCCCACGGACCGCGGCACGGCGCGCACGCCGTCCCAGCCCACGATGCCGGCGACCTCGCCGTCCTCCGAGACGATGACGTGCCGGAGCTGGAGATCGGGATGCGCGAGGACGAACGGGGGCGTCCCCGCACGCCCCCCTGCGCCTTCGGCGGCCCCCGCTCGCCCGGGCTCCCGTAGCATGCCGATTAGCAGCCGCAGGAGCGCGTCCACGCCCCGCGCGGCCTCGGTCGTGGGCGGGTACCGGTCCAGCGGCGCCGCGTAGGCTTCGCGCGGGTCGTCGTGCGGCCAGACCGCCGCGTAGACCGGTGTGTGCTCGTCTTCCGCGCCGCGGCCGCCGGAGCGGTCGAGCCACCGACCGACCATGGCGCCGACGTCGAGGTGGTGCGCGGGCGCCGCGGCGCCGGGAAGCACTCGCCAGGCGGCCTCGTCGATGACGGGGCCGCCGCCCTGCTCCGTGCCGCAGGCGCCGAGGCGCAGCATCGTGCGCGCGAGCGAGTGCAGGACCCTGCGGCGGCGGAGCTTGACGCGGTCCTCGCTGTAGGAGGCGTGGGTCTTGCCGTGGGCACCGGCATCGGTGCCCGCGAACCAGTACGCGTCGCGCCGGATCCCCTCCACGAACTCCATGATGAGGTAGGGCGCGTGCAGAGCGTTGTGGACGCCGGGATCGACGCGTATGGGCTCGGGGGCCGGGAACCTGCCCTCTTCTCCTCTCCCGCTACCCCCGGGCCCTCTCCCGTTCTCCCCCCCGTTCCCCCTTCCTAGGGTCCCCAGCATCCCCAAAACGAGCGCCTCGCCCCTCAGCGCGTCGGCGGCGAGCTCGTCCCAGACGTCCGGCGTGCCGGTCACGGGCACCTTGACGACCCAGCGCGTCTGGCGGCGGTCGTCGAACGAGACCGGATACAGCACGTGCGCGGACCCGAAGACAGGTTCCCCGACGCGCGGAAGCGGCGCGTAGTACGAGGGCCCGCGGCGCTGCTTCAGGGTCTTCAGGGCGAGGGACGCGAGGGCGCCGGTGTCGATCTGCGCTAGTATCGCGGAGAAGTCCCGCTGGTGGTTGTGGGCGTGGGGAGGGGGCTCTTGTTTCCGGTCGCTGCTGTTGTTGGGTTGTTGTACTGGCTGTGGCAAGGTAGGATGGCCGAAGGTAGTAAACCAAGGTGGGCACGAATGCGGCGGTAGCGCACCGACGAGGTCGTCGTGCAGGGACGGCAGGTTTTCCACCTGTTTCTCTCCCTTCCATTCCCCCTTCCCGCCGCCCTTCACATTTCTCTTCCCCGCCACATTCTTGTTCTGGCCCCCTTTACCCTCCCCATCTCTGTCCCCCCTCCCTTCCTCATCCACCACCCCGTTTTTCTCCTCCTCCCCCGTAAACTCAAAGTGCTTCCGCAACCACCTCCACACAACCCCGGGAAGCAGCCACGCGACCCTCCTTACATCGAGGCCGCCGACGAGGTCGACGTCCGAAGTGCAGCCGCGGACGCGCCACGAGAGGCCGAGCACGAAGGACAGGTCTGGGGTGCGCAGGCCACGGAGGTCCCAGGCGGCGAGCTCGAGGCGGCGGTCGCGGCGCGCGCGCGCCACATAGCGGCGATCGTCGCCCCGGCCCCCGCCCTCGGAGGAGGGGGACGATATGATGCCCGGGATGAGGGACGGCATTAGGGGCATGGGGCATGGGGTACGGGTATTGTTGAGCTTGTGTGTATGCTGATAATCTATATTCTTTTTGGTGTCCATAGATACTTGGAGCCATTGAGCCAGCACGCAAGTGTATGTGGTGCGTAAGTAGACACCGATGTCCCAGATGGTTGGTAGGCAAGTAGCCAAAGAGCGGCGGTGGACCATGCATGGTAGACAAAGCGCCTCTCTCTTTGGCCAATAATAAAAATACAATATTGGACCTTTCTAAATCCGGGTTGCATTCAATGTCTTACATCATACAATTCAGCGTTGAATGCAAAATTTATTGGAAAAGCCGGCGACCAAGGGGCAAGGGCGAGCGCTAAGGAGATAGACAATAGGCCCTAGCTTAGCTCCGGTCCTTAGGAGACACCAAAGGGATGAAATGCGGAACATTATCCATGTTTACTCCCTGAATGACAGTCGACGAAAAGGGAATTTGGTATCGATGCGGTTCTAATGCTCTATCCAGAATCCAGAAACCGTGTGCGTGAAAATGGGGCAATCCCCAATCTCGCATGTTGGCGAAGGCAGGTGTACGGATCGCCAGAACTCTCCAATCAACCACAGTAAAGTAAACGCCGCTCCAATGGACAAGCCCCTCATACTACATATAAATTGTAAACCACCAGCACCAGCCATATAGGAGTCCGTATCATGCAAGAGCAAAGTGCAATCAAGGTTGCGAGGAAAGCCCCTAACCTTTAAACCACCACGTGCCAAGTCCCATGATGAGCAACGTAGCCAAGACGGCGATGGCCGGCTTGGACTGGGATATCAGCATGGACCAGCCGATGACGCGCTCGCACTGCTTGACGAAGGCCCGGTGGTCCCAGGAACCGGGGTCAATCGGGAACGGCAGTCTGACGCGAGGGTCCACCATATGACCATTGCTGCTGCGCGCTAATTCCGTCTCTATGGCGGCGGGGGACGGCGTGAGGTCCGCTGGTTCGATGACCGGGACGTCGATGCGCAGATACACTGCCCTGTGGTCGCTTGTCCTAACGGCGGGCAGCGCATCGTAGGCCGCGACCTTCATCTCCATGCTTTTGGATGAAGTGGCCTCCTTCGCCCACCAGGGTATGTCGAGGTAGAGCACGCGGTCGCACCATCCGGGCCAACGGTAGACTACCCACTTCCACTCGGTCTCCTCCTCCTCCGCATCGTCCTCACCCTCTTCAGCTCGAAGGAGGTCTGTCTCCGTTTCCGGCCTGTTCTTAGGCAGCACCTTAAGCTTGTAAGTAGGCGGAAACTTAATCTCAGCCTCGCTCAGTCCATGTAGAGTCCGACCAGCAGCTTTCTCTGCGGTGAGTTGATCCATGACGAAGAAGCGCGAGTAGTGATCGGGGCTGTCGGGGTCGATGCTTGGAAATACAGCCCCCGTCTCAGGTGCAGTTGTCGAGAGGCGGTAGTTGAGGTCCCCGGTGACGAATAGGTGGCTGCCAGGTTTATAGATGCTTATATCATGTAGCGCTTTCTGCGTCCCATCCTGTTCGAGGAGGCGCTGCTCCTCGTCGCCGTCTTCCGACTGCGGCGTTCTCCCGCTGATATACCTCTTGGGATCCTCAAATACCAGCCCGGAGACGATGGATTCCCAGTTCTTATTTCTCGTCTCCAGTTTCCATTCGTACGCCTGTAAATGTGTGCCCACGAAAGTCAACTCGGTCTGTCTGCTCTGACCAGACTCGTCCTCTTTAGTATATAGGAATCGCAGTCCGACCGCACCCTTGTTCGCCATGTCGGCAGCGCCGAAGCCGAGCTCGGTAGTCCGAATGTTGCGCAAGGCGTATTTGTCACGGGCAAGCAGCATGATGCCCGTCATGCCGACATTGCGAACCGTGGCCAGTTTGTAGATGTTATCTTTCGGCGGGGTCTGTCCCTGTCTGGTGAGGAACTTGGCGGCGGCAAGATTGACGGCGGATTCGTAACGTTGGAAGTATGGTCTCAAGACGGAATTACCGATGAAGGCCTTCGCGAGCGGCGCCATCTCTTGGAGGGAGCTGCATTGCGTCTCGATTAGCGACGACGCTGTCATATGTTACGAGGAGCATCGCGCGACTTACGCGACAACCAACTCGGGCAGCGTTGTCGCATTATTATGAAAGGCATTGTATAGATGATTCGCAAAGGTCGGGACGTTTATTGAATTCTTGGCGGCGTTGAAAGTGAGGATGAAGATATCCACGGTTGGGAGAGCGGGTGGCGGTGGCATCGTATCGATAACTATAACTGTAGGTACAGGATGATATCAATGTGTCCGTAATTATCAGGATTCAGCAATGGGTCGGTGGATGAGATTGTGTTGCAGGGTCCTGGCCCGGGGGGGGGGACGGGAGGAAGGATGATGGACCCTAACTTTTAGGTAGTCTTTGACTCTTTGCACAGTGGACTTGGTGGAGGCTGGCTTTAGTGGTTCCGTCCTGCCTTAAGTGCCTTGAGGGTACGTGGTTGTATTGTACAGTGTGTATAGCGCTTATCCAGGCGCTCCGCACCACAGCGTAGGAGACTAAAAAAAGTCTTGAACCACCAACAACTGCAATGAGAGAGACGGACGACCCGAGAGTTTGGAAGTTATGCACTTATACTGTTGAACAGATAAAACCTCGCAGTAAGTCTCCGAATAACCGTGAAAGTAGGGCCCTTTATAACCATCAGGCAGAGGCTCTAGAGTGTGGCTGTTCACAGCGTCAGCTGTTCCACCCGGTAGCCATACCAAGCGAGTCACCATCCCTTGTGACCTGCGTAGAGCCAGCCAAACCCCCTGACCTCGGGTCTTTGGGATGTCAGCGATTGATTTTGATTGAATATCACATCGAAAGGCGCCTTGAACTTGATCCAAGCCTTGCCCTTTCTTGACCATTACTAACTCGGTGAGTATGTGTAGTCACTACCACCACTTCCACCACCATCACAACTGTACCTAATCTCAAACATTCTGTCACCAAGGTCCCCAAGAAGCGACCCCTAGCATGGATTTAATTAGGATCTCATGCCCGCATCCTCGCTTCAAGCTGTAACACCAACATCCATGCAGACCCTGTTCGCTGCCTAAGGGGTGGGACTGTAGTTAACGAGCGTACGTAGGCACAAACGACGCGTTAGCGCCTCTACTACAGATATGGCATCGCTCATGCTGCTGCGCGGGCTGCGCCTATCCCTGGCCCCGCGGCCGCCGCTTCTTCTCGCCATGAGGGCGAACAACACCGCCGTCAAGTTCCACACGACGACACCTCTCGTGAGGGCAGGTGATTATGCAAAAATAAGAGACAGGGAGTTGAAGAAGCGGAGTCCGGCGAGGGAGGCGAAGCTCAGGGAGCGGGAGCGCGAGAACTTTCTCAAAAACTGGAAGGTGCCCGGCGTCACGCCGGACTCGCCCCAGGGCCAGGCCATGATCGAGACCCATCTCGAGAAGTAAGCCATCACCGTGCGCGTCCCAGATGCTTCCCTCCTGGTTTCCCTCTTTCTTTCTTTCTTTCTTTCTACCAAGTCCATCTTCTTTCGGGCCTCAGTTTCTTTAATTGTGCCTCCTGCGGGATGACGAGTGGGTCCGGGCTTGAATGCCCAGGCTAAATATGCCGAGGGTAGTTTGCTAATGGGAATAAATCACAGGTGGGCTGCGAAGCGAGACAAAGATTTCTATCGTAGGGCCGAGCAGAAGGCGCTGCGCCAGGCGGAAGAGAAATTAGAAAGAGAGAGGAGGAAGAAGAACAAGGAGGGACCGACGCAGGATGATTTGCTGCTTAAAGAGGCAAGGGAGGAGGCGTTGAGAGGGCAGTGGGAAGCCATGGAGGAGGCGATGCATCAGTCGGAGCGATAAGGTATTTTCGAGGAAAGGGATCCCGGGTACCACCTCGGTCGGACAGGGCACAACCGAGTGGGCGGCTTTCTGGTGCTCGTGGTTGCTTCGAGGTGAAGTCGACCTGACCGTTTTGAGCTGGGAAGAATTGCTGCTCTGGCGAGAGAGGCTGACAGGGGGTTGAAATGTTGGAACAGACGTTGTCCAGTTGCGGCCCGCTGAGATGACAATGACTGCGAGCTGGGGAACTCGGTGCGTGAGCGCAGCTCTAAGTTCAAATGCCACTACAGGTGGGATTCCTGAAAGGCTTCAGCCCAGTGAGAGTCACCTAACCAGTCAGTACGATCCGTGTGTCATTCTGTCTATGTTGAACTTACGAAGGGGTCTGGGTATCTATATGAAGTATATATTATTACCTGGGGCGGTGCCCTCTGGCAGTGAAACCCCTCTTGCCGAACTATGTGTTGCCGCCAGTGGACCAACTATGTAGATACTGGGTCACGCGGTGGATAACGAGACAAAATGGGTTCATAGCGAACACAAGAACACATTTCTCCCCATTACTTGCTCCCTTCAGACTGTCCTTGATACTCAGACTAATATGGGAAGGACATGTTTACAGTGAGAATAGAACTTTTGAACCCATTAGCCAGTGAGTGCCGTTGGCATTGGGGATATAGCCATAGTTGATGTTCTTTATCTCTGTATATGAAAACTAAGCGTGTGGGCCGCCGGGACCCCTTGAGGTGGTTGCAAGTATCCACGGGCTTGAGAACGAAAAGAGTAACTTAGAGAATATATACTCGGATGAAGATATTAACCGCACCGACATATATCGGGCTCCCAGAAGTAACACAAGCGGTCTAAGATACTTACTATGACGCTATCACGCCAGGTTGATTTCAAGGGCTAGTAGCATCGAGAGCAACCTTCTGTTCTTCGTTAGGACTTAGGTGCCACTTCCTTTCCTTTCAGTCCCCGTCTTCATCTTCACGAAATAATAATTCTCCGTCAACCAGCATCCGCCAATAACCCAGCCCTCGAGCCACCCTCCGCCACCTGCCTGCCTGCCTGCCTGCCAGTAACAACACATTTGACGCCTGGAAGCTTCCTCGACAAGACTACTTAGCTACGCATATATATCCCAAGTCACACTGCGGTATAAGCAGCGTTTTAGCCCAAGTGTTTGAACCCCCTTCACATCCTTAGGTGGTGTATTTCTGTAAGCGGGAGTCCTCCGATAATTATCTAGAAGGTTAACATCAGATTTTCAGGGGGTCAGTCATGCTTCGTTAACGATAAAAAGTAGTGTTAATTAATCTGCCAGACTTAAGTATCTGGTCAGGTACCGTATTGCTAGCAGGTAGCGTTATAAACGAGGCTTATTATTATAAAGTTTCAGTTAAACTAACCGGGAAGCATACAATCCTAGTTAATTGAGGGCATTCTCTCCCCAACTGGGTATTATCGTATAAGCTGCTACGCCATTCCTACCTCGCTTATTAGTCTGGCAGGTCTCTGATTGTATCATGAGCGGTGCGGACGATTGTGTTGCTCTCCTAGAGCTTAAGAGATCTTTTGGGTGGCCTAAAGGAGATAAAAATATTGGTACAAGTCAAGCCCTGGGCTCCAGTAGAAATACCCCTCCTGACACCCTGTATGGTTCCTCCGCCATGAGTCCCTGCTATCTCCCCTATGTTGGGTTCTCGCCCATGTAGAAAGGACATTCCTTGTTTTCCAGGCGAGTTATGACTGGTGCAGACTAGACACAAGGCTGCACCTTTTGCCAATCATAGTGATGATGAGACGACAGGGCAGATTACATATCTAATGCTGGTCGCGTTGTAGACCAACATTGACCAACGCAAGGGTCGGTGTACACAGCTGAGATTCTCATGAAAATCAGACCGGATATGGTGAAAACAAAGCTCAATTTGAGTAACTACCTAGCGTGTATTGGTTTATCTGTCTTGCCACCCCTTCTGCCGACAGCTTTCCGACCCGAAGTCAACTATAGCACGTGACTAATGCAGCATAGCATATGACCACGTAACCACCGTCGCATTTGTGTGGACCCCAAAGGGGTCACTTCTGGCGAGTGAGGCAATGCAGACACATTTGATATGTGGATAGAAGTCTGCCACAGTATGAGGGGTCACCAGCGGTTTCCATTTGAGGCTAAGCTGCGAGGCGAATGCGGGGAGCACGCATATGATACTCATAGCGGCGTCCTATTCCTGTCGATGCATGCGGCGACCTACAGTTGGCAATAAGAGGTCGGACTGCAACGCCATCGCCATCCTCCTGCCCTCCTCCGACGGGACAAATCGGGCCATCTCTCTACCACCCACTGCTCCCGGCGGGGAGTCGTTGATGCGAGTAGCTGATATCCACCGTAGAGCTGGATGAATAACCCGGTTCTCTCATTACCACCTCGGCAGCAGGGGTTTCCATGACAGGTCCAATACCGATATGAAAGAGTAGGAAAGAAACCATCGAGGAACAGAAAGAAAACCATAGACTAGGCCGTATTAGACAGCTAATGTATCGCATCGACTGTGTGGGGCTTTCAAGAGCTAACGCAAGCCCCGTGACAGAGCCTCGATTGTTCAGTTGCGGCATCGATCAGGTCTTTCCGTGGTACTCGGAAGACTGCGAAGACTACTGAACCTTGATAGACCAATATCCTGGTTGACGACACTCCGAGCGGATCAAAGTGCCGGGCGTGCCGTTCAGACAAGCCCCGAGTCTCTTACCCAAGACGTAATTTCATCACGATCGGCCGGTGAAGAAATACGACTTTAGAGAGACGACGAGTTGTCCGAGCCAGGAACGGAGCCATAAACCGAGTCATCGAAGAACGGAAACAAAAGCGATCCATACGATAGGAAATGGATGATACGTGGGTCCACTATCGAATGGTCTGTAGCATGCATCCCCAAGTGGATGCTGCAGAGCCGACGAAGGCCGATACGACGGGGTTGCCACGAAGAGGGGAGGTCCGATTATTGTGATAACCGCGAACCCATTACTTCCACCACAACGCGACAGATATGCGAGTGTTCATACTAAATTCATTTCGGTCGATAGCTGGAGATGTAGCCGGAGCCAGCGCCTTGTCCTTTGCTAGCTGATCGCAGCCTGTTACCGCAAACTGAAGTGTCAGCAATCATGTCAGCGGGTTCCCTCCGGCTAGCGTTATAAATCGCACCAAACTCGAAGGAAAATGATTCCTTACAAGGAATGATTGAAACTGGGACTCTGGGCTGCTGAAAACTCACATCCTATCGCTTCCTCCGACGGCGCGGCTGGTTTCCGGAGTGTCAACGCCTGCACCACGCTCGATCACCTTGCGGCGCGTGCTGGGAATGGCACCTGGCTTGGCAGAAGACTGGGCGGTTTGGCCGGCAGTGGCGGCGTTAGTCCGACCGGCGCGAGCCTTGTCCTCATCATCACCACCCTGACCAGCGGCCTGAGCAATGGCCTGAGCGTTCTTCTGGTATTTGTAGACGGTCCAGTCGAAGACGTAGTCGTATTGGAAACCCTCGCGAACGAACAGGTCACGGAAGATCTTTCGGAGGTAGCTGTAGTCGGGCTTATCGTCAAAGCGTAGAGAACGCGTGTAGTTTAGGTAGATGGCGAACTCGTTCGGAAAGCCACGGCAGAGGACCTCCGTCGGGGTGGTCATCTTCTTCTCCATGATACGGTCGTACTTCTGCTTCTTCGTAGCAGCCTTCAGACCCTGCCAAGGCAGAGAACCACGGCAGAAGTACAGCATCACATAACCGAGTGATTCCATGTCATCACGACGCGATTGCTCTGCTTCGTGTCAGTTGTGGTCGATACAAGGATCAAGTTCAATGTCACGTACCGACACCCAGATGTGTGTTGATCGAGGCATAACGGGCAGTGCCGGTCAAGTTCTTGTTCTCACGGTAAGGAATGTGGAAGTGAGTCTTCGGGTCACGGTACTTCTTGGCCAAACCGAAATCGATGACGTTGACCTGGTTGCCACGCTTGCCGATGCCCATGAGAAAGTTGTCGGGCTTGATATCACGGTGGATAAACGACTTGGCGTGGATGTACTCGATACGCGAGATGAGCTGGTCGGCGAGTAATAGCACCGTCTTCAAGGAGAATTTCCGGTTGCAGAAGTTGAAGAGGTCTTCCAAACTAGGACCCAATAGGTCGAGAACCATGGCATTGTAGTCGCACTCGGTACCAAACCAACGAACGAAGGGGATACCGACGCCACCGGCGAGGGACTTGTAGACTCGAGCTTCATACTCCAACTGGGGGTGCTTCGCCTTGACGGATTCCAGCTTGATGGCGATCTCCTCGCCGGAGATGATGTTGGTACCTAGGTAGATATCTCCGAAAGAGCCAGAGCCGATCTTTCGGCCGATGCGGTACTTGTTACCAACGCGGAGATCCTGGATGGGCAAGTGTCAGTATGGATACGGTTCATGGGCTGCTATGAAGATGCCACGAGTCCGATCACTAAGGCGTTATTGATAGGCGAAAGGTAGGTGGATAACCACACCGACTTTCTTGCCCACCGCCTGTTCATAGCCGTCGTGACCCACAAGTATTCAAATCAGAAGACAGGCCGAAAAGAATAACAACATACCATGGTTGTCATGTTGATGGTGAGGGCGACTGTCTACGCAAGTAGCAGTCTGATATGGTTGTTTGATTGACAGGTCGGAAGAAGGCCTAACGCAAAAAGAAAGGTCGGCGTAAAAGTTTTGTATGGCCTGTTTGATGTCTAGGTTAAAGTTTAGAAGTTAGTTTGATAAAAGAACTAAACATGACCAAAGCTTGTTGGACTGAGAGGCCGTGGCTGATGAAGGGCTGAAAAGTCTGAAAGCTCTGCTGCCTTGTGGAAGAACAGTAAAGGCGCGAGGATATCAGTGAAGGGAGAACAATGGTCCACTAATTGTTTTCAAGGTGCCCACTTTAGGCATGAGGATGGGAGAAGTGAAGATGATGGCTTTAGACTCGAAGCTTGTGATAGCGGTATTTTCCTCCCCATTTGTATGCAAGAGCAAATTGACCAAGTGAATCAGAGTAAAAAGCTGGTACAGATGATCCGGAATGGAGTCTGTGGAGATAAGCCCTAAATGGCTTGCTTGGGAGGAGAGAAAGAAAAGAAAGAGTCGGAGAAATGGGATATAACGCTTACCTCAACCCAATGAAGAACTGCCTGTTTCGGCGATGGGGTGGCCAGGAATGAATCGAGTGATGGAAGAAAAAGAGAAGAGGGAAGAAAAATAGACGACGTCAATCGTCGAACATCAAAAGTATTCGAACGACGAGGCGAAATGTCGTCAACTGAATATTAAGCGTGTAGTGTAGACGCTTGGAGGGAGGACTGTTTCGTAGGGGAAGGAAGAGGGATTTGGATGAGGAAGGGAGGTAATTGACGTTTGGGCTTTGTCGGGGACGAGAACGGGCGGAACGGGGGTGTACGTGGGTTTGGCGTGGAATGCAATTGCAGTAAATGAATATTAAATGGGCCCCATGATTCTCCAATCCGCTCCAATTTTGGTGTCAGGCAGTCATTGGCCCCAGTTATCATGTACCTACCTAAGTACGTTAGGTTCAGATTGGGCTGGCTGGCTGGCTGGCTGGCTCTCACGTACTGACTGCTGCTGCTGCTGCTGCTGCTGCGGCGGCGGCGGCGGCGGCGGCGTCGGTACAAGTACAAGGTAGGTAGGCGGTAAGGCAGTTACAGCAGGTACTGTAGGTAGCAACTTCACCCGGAAGTACAGGTATTCTACATGAGATGATACTTGCGAAGTACTTCATGCGGCGAACTTACTTAATGGTCCTTTCTTCTTTTTGCAGAGGTGGAGATGCTGGGTGTACTTGCCGTTCTACCTGTTTTAGCAGTGGCAGCATGTGTACTACAGAACCCGACAATCCGCTCACTTTTAGGGCAAATTTGGCTGGAAGGGCGCGCCACTGGCGGAATTTACGATGGCGGAAGGCTACTAGATTAGGCTACCGTACGTGGGGAACTCAACATTCAACTTTGCCAGTAGCTAGCAACAATACTCTTCGATGTGACTGGCAACCTACACGTCCATACTCTTTCACCATGGACATGGCATCTCGGTGAGGTGCTCTGACAGACCCGCCTGTAGGGCGCGGACTGCATTACTTATCAGAACGGGCTTTCCGGCAGGCCCCTCACTCAATCGATGACTGATAAGTTAGGGACCGACTAGCAGCATCGGCATTGAGCTTAAACCCTATGAGACGAGGCTGGATGTTCGGTTAAGCATCTTAGGTCCGTTTACGTTCGGTGCTCTCCGGGATGGTATTTTTATTGTTCACCGCGCTCAGGGATGTGAGCTCAACGAAGGGCCTCGTTGGCGTTAAACAAAGAGGACCCGATCTTGGCAGGTGGACAGCGCCCTTCGACTTAAAGCGGACGGGTGAGAAGGTCTATGCAGCATGGGGACAATGGGGCCTCGCTGTAACGCCCCGGAAATCTCATCATACGGCCTGCATCTATCTACTGTTGGTTCTTATGGATTCTAGTATTCGTTGTCACCTGATGCAAATGTAATGGCCTCAGCCTTATTCCTATCTGACGAGGTTGCGGTCCTAATTAGCTCGAGATAGTCGCTTTCTTAACAGATGCTGGCGGATAGTGGGGTATTCGGGCAGCAGTAAGGCATTGAACATGGCACAGTCTGACGCAAGCTGAATCCGGAATACACCACTGCTGCCTCTACCTGGTCATATAGAAAGGGACGAAAGGGACTTCATTTGGAGATTTGGAATCGTCCACGATCCTTCCTAGGCATTGCAGGAGGCTGTGCCAGACACTCGAGATACAGCCGAAAGATATAGCGAGTTATACTTCGTACCCCCCATGTGGAATAGGCATGAGCCAAGTGCGGACTGGTAAGATATCAGCGACTCCTCACTCTCATTGCTCAAATCACACATTGGCTGCGGAACTGGCAATCTTCGCAGATAGGCCCCCATGTTTAATGATGATACCTGCGTGCAAATGATACTATAGTCCTAATTAGGTCACTAGCTATATGCACCTTTTCGGTGTGCCTGGGGTCGTGGTCACAGAATGGAGATAGATAATTGCTGCGGAGTCCTGCCTCCCTTACCAAGCGCATCTACCGTCAAAACATAAAAGGTCGCAGCACTTTGTCATCTCACGCCTGGTTGGCTGTCCCGGCAGCCTCCTATCCTAGGTAGGATTACAATACGGTGCTAAGACCTAATGAAGGTAGTCCTGCGAGGCATTAACTGAGGTCCCGAACTTTAGCAGACCTGCACTTACGTCGTTTAGTCAGCCGATGCTAATTATAAGTAAAGCGCCGCAACTTCTGCCAGGGTTCAGCTCGGGTCCGGCGGTAAAAGTCGCCTCTTCTTTCTTCCAGCTGTACCCGTAAAAGCCATTTCCTGAATCTCTGAAAACCCGTGACTGGAGGGAAGTGCGTAGGTAGCTCGGACATAAAATCAAGGATGCGTACAGTACACGTAAGTTACGTACGTACTAATGTACCATATAAGAAGCTCCCACTTGTCTTTTTCGAGACGTGCATCTCACATATTACTTGAAGCAGATCTAGCGACTGGCTGCTGCGTAAGGGGGCGCGGGGTTAAAGCACGGTCATCACTTGGAAGTCACGGGGAACCAAGCGGCAGGCTCGGGAGGTAACTTTATGACGATAGAGGCTGTCTTGCGTGAGAACCCGTGGTCATATTATGTAACGTTCAATTTTATCACAATTATGGCATTTGCTTCGTGTCTTGTTGATGTTGCGTACGTAGGATTGTTGGGAGGCTCTGAGAGCTCTGTATGCTCAATTAACGTTAGCAGCCAAGAGCATCGCACATCGCGTCTGCGTATCAGCCAATCTCGTACCCCCACACGTCCCGGATATATAGTACATACATACAGGTAGGTAGGTTTACATGCATGAAGATATCCTATCCTATTATATCACATCATTCTCGATACGAAATCTCGCGTCTGCACGCAGCCCCGTGAGGGCCCCGACGTCTTCTGGCAGCACGCAGATCAAATCAAATCAAGTCAAGTCGCATTCACGTCACGTCACGTCGCCTCGCCAGTTCCGTCACGTCTCCTGTCCTGTCTTCTTGGTTGCTTGTTGCCCCGCCCTGGCCAGTTATTGGTTGACAGTCAAGCTAGATGATGAAACAAAATAGACATGTCGACAACCCTCACCGAGGACCCCTGCCCTGTCAATCCGTTTGCAAAAGCGCGCCCTTGAATCTTCTGCGCGACTTCTTGAAGTCCCAGCAACCCGGCTCCTAAGCGGGATGCCTAGGTCCCGTCTCTGTCCATCTTGTTCCAGACTCCTTGCAATCCCTTCCCGCGAACTCTGGCCCGCCTTGGCGGTCCTCAATAGTCTTGCCCTAAGCAAACTCTAATGCCCTAAGAACGCCGAAGCCCGGCATTGTCAGCATTCGATATATTGAGCTCTCGGAATAAGCCCTTTATCGTTTATCTGAGCTTGTTGCCATTACATGCATGTTCACACCCAATTTGCCGCCGCCACTTACTTCATTTCGCCACCTTCGTTCGATTATCTATATAAAAACCAGCGAGGATCCCCCCTGTCTCCTCCATCTACACCAACATCTAACGCCAGGGAATCATGCCCCATCGGATGACACGGGCAGGCCTGTACTTCCATAAAATCTCTAGAGTTAGCGTCTCTCGTAGGATAGGGTTGCGTATAGAAGCGCGCGTTTGTTAGGGGGTCGGAGGGGAGGGGTGGTCTGGATCCAAGGGTTGGTTCGAGGCTCTGCCGATCACTGCCCAGGAGATAAGGCCGAGCCGGCTGACGGACCAGCCTAGAACGGCTGGTGGGCTCGGCTGACCCCGTGAGCTGGTGAGCCGAGTGCTAAGTATTTCATGCATACGATTTTCTCCATTTTCACACCGATGGAAAATGCCTTGCGGGATAGAGTTAGCCGACGGTCTCTTGCGTGCGTATCAAGATGTTCGGATCAATATTGCTATATCGAGTTGCAGCACAAATCAATGTCTCCGACTCGCGCCGGTGGTTGGCAACCGCTACCGGCTTACGGCCATAGTCCGCACGTTAAGTCTATTTAGAGCCGATAGTCAAGACAACTTCTATCGATGAACGGTTCCCAGGCTCAAATAACTCCTTTCCTTGGCCATCAACCCCCCCAGCCCTAACTTTATTCTCAACTTCACCTGGTTGTGAACGCTAAGCCTGGCATTATGCGAGTAGGCGGCCACCACAGCTAACCCACGTCCCAGCATCTAGCTACACAAGATCAAGAGTCTCTGCATAAAACGTTCGGCACCCCCAAAAGGAGGCGGCTAATTTCATTCACTCAAAGTGACCAAGTATCTAGCTTGCTTATAATTCGTTCCCACCGGTGCTCCGGTTGGTGCAGAATACCCTATTATATAAAGAAAACTGAAGGGTTAGTTATCATGTGTATAAAGCACTAGCTTTCTTATTCAGTGTAGAAGAAAAATTAAGAGGTTTGACCGTTGTAAGCCTTATCCGGCTGATCTCAGGGGTTCGCCGATAAGTCGCTTGCCAGTACGCCGCTTGCCTAAAACATGAACTTATTTGCGAACTTCATCCACCGTCCTTATGCAGATTGGGACTCATGAGTATAACTCCGGATAGTCCGCTTTGATCATATACGCGCCCTGGAATGCCTGCGTTGTCTACTGCATCGTTCTGTTAACAATGGGGTGGCGGACCTTCTGGGCAATCATGTAATCCGACTTCTGGATTCAGCAATCAGGATGACCGGAATGACGGACGCATCGATGACGCGAAGCTTTTCGACGCCGAGCACCCGGAGCTTACCATCAACTACACCTTGCTCAATGTTCTGGCCCATTCGAGCCCTCCCACAGGGATGGAAACCCCGTCTAAGATCTCGCTAAGATGATCTTATCCATGGCCGCGTCTGAAGTCCTCAGGATCGGCCACGGGTAGTCTTCTTTAATTACGTCTTTCATCCTTCGCCAGACAACAGGACGTCGTCGGCCCAGTGGATGCCTTCCCGCAGAGCAAGGATGTCCAGGTCATTGGCGAAGAAGTTCAGGTTGATCTTGGGTTGCACCAGTGGGTCAGCACTGTTTAGTTCGACCGTGCCAGGCCTGCTTTGAGGACGCAGGAGATCTACGATGAGGGCCCATAGTCGCCGCTGGGGGGAGTCGAGATTTGTCACTGGAATGCGTCGGCGAACATGGGCACGAAGTCGATCTCGAAATGGGGCTGCCCGGCAGGACCAAAGGAATCCAGGTCTCCGTTGACCTCCTTGGCCGCGATGTACTCAGGGTACTTCATGAGGTGATCGCCGATACGTGGCAGGCCTACTAATTCGAGAAGTCCTAAAGTGTAGGGCACTTGTTCTTCTAGCGTTAAGCACTCACTGCCGCGTCGTGCTCAAGACCTGCGCGAAGCAGATGGTGATCAAGGCCGTTTCGTACTCAAGACGGAAAACGTGAGCAAGGATCAGGTGGGCAAGCAGGTTCTGACCCACATGAGCCGAGTCAACGATTGTTTTAATATTGAACTTCGCCAGGTCGACCTGTCTACCGATGCCGCTCAGCATAAGCAGCTTCGGGCTCTCGAACACGCCGGAAGAGGCGATAGTCTCGTACTTGGCCCCGAAGCTGTGAGTTTCACCGTTAGGTAGAAGAACTTCCACGCCGAGACACCCCTTCGTAGCTTCATCAATGAGCAAACGCTTGGAATTGGTCTTCTAGAGGACAGTGATATTCTTCTTACCTTCGAGGTACATCCAGCTGGAAGACCGCTTTCTGTAGTAGATGCTGGTGGTGCATTTCCAGAGACCGCGCATCGTTCCGTTATGGACAACGTCGGTCAGCTCGCCATCCTTCTTCTTCCGGCCTGGGTGAGAGCATCTTGGAAGCCAGCAATCTCTGGAACAAGATCCAAATGAGAGACAGGGATGGGCCCACCAACACCGATGTACATCAGTTCCTCGCTATGATCGTGTTTATCGTCGCGATAGGTTGCGGGCTTGCATAGAGACTGGCGACAGTTCTCCCAGTTCCACTCCTCTCCGCCGTAGGGTGCCGAGTCATCAAAGGTGCTGGCTGATCCTGGGATCCGAGTGTAATAGTTCAGGCAGCTAGAACCACCTGCTTTGCTGCGTGTGTTTGGTTTCTCAACGCGGGTATATTCCGGACGGTCGATCATGGTCGTTTTGTTGGCCTAGTCGTACTTGCTATCCCGCAGCTCGAAAGCGCAGGCGGGTGTCGTGATCGCGTCCACATCCTGGGGGTTTCCGACCCCTGCCTCGATAACCAAGACCTGAACCTTCGGAGATTCGGCCAGCCGACCGGGGAAGGCGCACCTGCGGTACCCCCCTCGGATAGAATGAGTTAAGTCTCTTATCTGACGGCTTCACAGAGACATATCGGGACGGTTCTCTTACCTCCTACGACAATGAAGTCAAACTCATCGATGGACTTGACTCCAGTGGCCATTAACTGGGTTCTAAACGTGAGAAGTGAAGGTGGAGTGATTGCTAGGCTCTTCCTATGCGTTGGCAAGATGACCATGTCTTACTGGTGATCGCTTCGATGATACTAGGGATATCACCTCTTTTATAAACCGGTTTATAGTTCTTCATGTTCGCAATGATTGCAGCAGGACGCCGTCAGAGCGTATCCCATCCCGAACCTGATCGTGGTGCATTACCGGATGGGTCAGGCGGAGATGGCATGGCCGGTCGATACTACTAAGACTATGCATCTTGCCGTAGAAGGAATCCAAGTTGTTCGCATGTTGTCAAACCGAGGGGCGAAGCCGAGTGAAACGCTACCAGACCTACGAGTCCAAAATCCCCAAACTGGGCCTCCTAGACCCGTAGACTACAACGAATAAAGGAACCAAACTTAGTCCCAGAAGATAGGGGGCAATGCTTACTGGTTCCCGTATTTACCCACAAAATATGAGACGCGGGCCAAGCCTAGTCTCGATGTCGAAGCACCGATAGGGCCGAAGGCCTTCTAGCATTCGGCAGGAATACGGGAACCCAGCATGAGGTAATGTGGTGGCTCAATAAGGCAATTGGAGAGATTGTTACAAAGTCGTTGATTGGAATTTGCCAACGTAACCAGCACAGGGCAGATAAGGACGCACCCGAAGATATTATATAGTCTTACCGAAATTGAATGGACAAGCCTTGAGTGAACCAGTTAACGAGCATAACGAGAAATCTGGAGCAAATATTCATAGATACTATAGTATGACCTACTTTAATGGAAATATCGAATGGACTTCATAGATAATGAGTATTGACGTCGTTTTCCACTTCCAACGCAGGCATAATACTAGTTCTCGGACTGCCCAGGGGCAAACTCGGAGGTTCGCCTAATTATTTCCCAGGGGGGAGGCATCGGCAACAGGATCTTGTGTCACTACCACCGACCACGTGTTGGATCCCCGAAATATGTCCATAGTTGTTGTCACGTCATTAAGTTAGAACATGAGTTGGGCGAAATTCACTCCCTTTAACTCCGAGATTGAATTTCAATTAATCTTTCTATAGCATGTCTGTGATAGCGGTGAGAAACCTTACCCCCTATTTTACCCAAAATGCGGCAAATACAGAGCTCAGTGTCTTAGGCCATCACGAGATTATATCCTTTGAAACATAGAGAGCAAACTTGACCAAAGGAGATGGCCATCGGTTGCATGATGCTACGAGGCGCCAGGTAGTAGTTGGCGGTACTGAGGACGGTACGGAGAATAAGACAGCGATAGGGACTACAATAAGACCGTACACCAATTGGCAGGAGGACGGTTTATTGAACCGAGAACGCCACTATTAGCAAACGACAAGTTCGGCACCAAGGTGAAAACGGACATGTCGTATGGTTGCCCAAAGAGGTTTGTCACACAAGAATGGGGAAGCCATTTGCAAGTGTCCGGAGTCGGCTAAATCCACAATAAATTTTACAGAAGGCTCGGTGCTCATGACGGCTAGATTCATCATTCTTGGAGGCTACCTATTGATTACATACTCGCAACTTGCGCCTGCAGCCACAACAAAACATGACTAAATAATGACAGAGTAAGCAAGAAACAGGCAAACAAGGAGGCAAGAAACATGTAAACAGCGAAACAAGAAGCAGATAAACAAAGGGGTAAGCACAACCCCAACCAACGATGAGACAGAGGTTGGGAGGAAGCAATTCAGGATCCGCACCGAGACTCCACAGATAGAGAGTTATGTCGATTCTTTTTCGACTAAAAATGCCTCTTCTAACAGTGGCACCCCCTTAATGGCTACGTGGAGGGATAAAATGCCAACTTGACTTCGTCCATCAAATACCCGGTGACCCTGAGGTTACTGCTGCGTATAGCTTGGGTCTCATAGGATGATCATTGATGCCATCCCTCGGACAACGCCTCTTTTTGAGCCAACGAACGGTCTCAGTGGCATCATTCTTGGTCGCGCTTTGAAACAGGATGCCCTGGAAGTGTTGAGGAGCCCAGGCGGGATATTTCGTGAAGGAGACTTGCCGCTCGGCCAGCCTCCGTAAAGTTCTGAACAATGTCTTCGAGAAGCTGATCTGCCGGTCCTCTACCTGTAGGTCAAACATGAAGTACATCTGAAAATCGCGTAGTTCGTCGTCCCGTAACTTCCTCAGCTAATGCGCCGCGGTGTCCCAGAACTCCGTAGCGCTGCGCGCCACTTCCTCCGCTTTCCGAAGGGCCCCGGGGTATATGATATTGTTGACCTCATATTCATGCTTATCAGCATAGCAGCTGGCAGCCCGGCAAAGGATTTCGCCAAGCTGACGAGAGAGCTGTACCCTTCTCGGGTCGGTGACGGGCAGAGCAAGAACTGGGTCGATCACAGTCTTGAGGACTCTAGAATACCTCAGCTTTAGAAGCTCATTGAAGTCTTCCGTGATCTCACCGTCCTGATCAAAAATATCGATCTGTGCACCGCGTTGCAGTAGCGCGAGCATGGAATCCTCGGCCGTGTAAAGTCCAGGTCCAGTTCTATACGTACCAAATCGATCACGGCCATGTAGCTTCGCGCTCATAAAAGCGCGTCTCATTGCATCGATGCACAACGGTTGAGGCTGGCCCTTCGTATGGCTAGCGCATGTCAGATGAGGATTCCCCGAATGGAAACACATGTTAAAGACATCAAGCGAGAATTTAACATTGGGGTCACCCCCGATGACTAGAAGAAGCTCAACCACATCCGCTCGGCCGGATTCGATGGCCACATGGAGCGGCGGTTTGGCTGTCGGGTAGATATTCCGCCATATCGAATCAAAAGGCTGGGGATTATCGCCCTTGTATGCTAGGACAATGTCCCCAATAATGCGCTGAGGGGTCCCATTTTGAATGCTCCATAGAAGAAGAGGCCTGGTCTCTTGTGGATTCATTTTGGGCCCAACATCGCGAAATACCGGATTGTTAGCTTCCAAATTGTAGTGTTGGACCCTCTGTCCGGAGATCGTTAAGGGCTCGGCTCTGGCCAATTGGGCCTGCCCGACCGCATCGAGGTGAGTTATCATTTCGCTGAATGTCTTGCGGGCCAGGTTGAAAAGATCTCTCTGGGGACCCAGTGGCGGCCGATATTTACCTTGGAGAGACCAAAGAAAGGGGGGACATTGAGAAGGCGGTGTTTTGGAACGAGTTTGGTCTTGAGGTTGTCCTCGGATCTCGTCATCTCCTTGAGTCCCTTTTGAGATATAGTGTATTTTATGTCGCTTGGGCGCAGGTGCTTCTGAATCTTCATCGGCGCGTTTAGCGATGATGCGGGCAGGCTGCCCTAGGGGTTTGCCATCTTTCCGACTCTGATTGGGGGCACTGCGCTTTTGTCGCTTGGGGGACGTCTGTGCGAGCCTTTCGCCTCCGCGCTTCGCAATGCTGCGGAAATCCATTTCTGAAGGATTACGCCTCGCTTTTTCATTTAGAGTAGTGATGCCGAGGCTCTCTCTGTCCTGTCTTTCCGGTCCGCCTGGAAGGTAATCTGACATCTGATTGCTATGGTATCGACGGTGAATAATAGATGAGATGAATGAGGCAATAAAGAGGGCGGAGATCCGAGTCTTTATGTTATGAATAAACAATCCACTCGTTCCGGAACAGTTGAGCGATCTAGTACTACTCTTGATTCGTAACAGACCGATTGTTCTGTCGCAAAGGATGTAATTACGTATACCTATCGCCTGATTAATGGAGCATCTGTCTAGCTTAATGGTAACGGAAATACAAGCATATTATTTACTACTTAGTTTGAGGCTCTTGGGGTTGCATGGGCTGTTAATATATAAGTTTTAACCGGATTAATTTACAAAATGCCGGCAGATATCGTGATTTGTTGAAAGGGCATTAAAAGGATCCAAAAGGCTTTATTTGTGGTCCTAGGATTGCAAGGACAAAGGAGCTGAAGCCTGTATCTGGCTACTCTCAACCCCAGTTGCAAATCAGTAACTGAGAACAACAACCTAGACTGAATTGCAACACACTTTGCCCACACAAAACCGAGAATTTGTATCAAGTCAGCCAGCTTTAAATGAAGTAGTTTTAAGGGGGTATGTTTAATACTAGAAGTCCTAAGATTAACAGGAGGCCTCTGAGATTACCTATAGCTCTGGCTGGGGATTTTACCAGCTATGCCCATTTAATATAAGCCTGGAACCAACGCAATCAGAAGGACTCCAAGATTAATACGACGATAGAAATCTAATATTACGCGGTATTCAAGAAGAACCTGGTAGGTGGAGGAATAAATGATATAGGGGGTATAGTCATTCCCCTATGACATATCCATTAGCGGGTTTAGCTGGTCGTTAATGTCCTCTATCAGCCGTGTTATGGCGGCCTCCTTCTCCCAGCTCAAATGGAAAGTTATCTGTATGGCAGGATTTGGCCTAATGTTTCCCGTTCGTTTCGGATCCGAGTCGCCATCGCCAGGCACCGTCAGGATGCGGGATTGATATCGCTCCCACGCATCTCGCATATCTTTTTTCGCCATCTCAAAAAGGCGGTTCGTCAGCTGTGTAGCAGTGGAAACCGAGAACGATGCGTCCAACATGTTGCCCGGGCTAATCGCGAACGCAGGAGCAACCACACTTAGAGGAAGAGCAGATGGATAGTGGCTGATGGCGGTGCTGATCATCTTAAAAGTCGTGGTAAAGATGTAGAGAATCTCCAGGTAGCAATTGAGCGCCAGAGTTAACGCCAATTGGCAGCTATTAGGCGACTCGGGGTGGGGGTTCGCATTGCCGTTCAAAAATTCATTGTGGTGGCTATTCTTGTTTCGGTCTTTTGCCATTTCATGGTGATTTGGATTATTGCTCACTGGGGGCGGGGGGTACTGCGGATGCGTGGTGCTAAAGGTACTGCTGCCTGTAGGAACGGTGCTGGCGTTACGTGGCGAAGTTGAAACTGGCGACGGGGGAACATTCTCATTGTCCTGCGAGATCGTCTTCATCTGTCGAACGATATCCCTGAATGACTGGATTGTCCTTATTAGAGCGTGCGTGCTGAAGCAGTCGCTGGCTGCCGCGATCTCATGGGGTGTGATTGGCCGAGTCGGCGTCTCATCGACAACGGCATGCTTGTGACAGAGCCGGAGTTGAAGGACGCGCAATTGACCATGAACCCGTCTACTATGACAATGTATTGCTACAGTCAAAGAAGACAGCTGGGACATGATGTCCCGAATGGGGTCTCCTTCGGAATCAGGGGCATCTGTTTGCAGCATGGCGGCACTGCATTCGGCACACTTGTCTACCGTATTGCCCATGTTATATTGGTCTGGCGTAGCATAAGCGAGATGCTGCCGCCGATCGGGTGACACAGGAGGGCCGCGGCTCGTGATATCCTGAGAGCTGAGGTGAAACTGCATGGCTCCCGGAAGCAGATCGTGGTGGGCTGAGGCTGGTCTATGACTGCTACCGGCCAGGAATGAGGTATTGTTCCACACATCCATTGCGCCTTCTTAACGATCGTTATTCAAAAGGGCTTGGGGTATGCTTGTTGGGGGTGTGCACTCACCAGCATCCATGGGTAACGGGCCGGAAACAAAATCGTCCAAGGGGACGGTCGGATCTCTATTACTGGCGTTTGGGGCGCCCATATGGGTTCTGACGCTGATATTTTCAACTGGCACGGCCGACATGCTGTTGCTTGTTGACTTCTTCCGATTGGCAGCGCCATTGTACAATGCCGATGATGACTGGGATGACCCAAGGGGGCGTCCCAGGCGTGCGGGAGCAGAGAAGATGCAGAGGCTGCCAGCCTTAAGGCATCTTGCACACTGGGCACCTGAAGGCCCGCCAGTACCGTTCACACGCGGACAACGCAGTTTGAGAGCATGACACCGATCACACGCAAGCCTCTGACGCGGCTGTTCCATCGTTGTTGGCTGAGTGGACTCGCTCACAGTACCCCTCGTAGACTTGGAGACTAGCCGTATCCTCGGCACCAATTGGCCTCCGTGACGGTACAAGCCGACTCACAAACGTCGCTTTTTTTTAGCGAGGCTTTCGGTATAAGGGTTCGGTCCTGCCAACGTTATTAGATATTAAACCATGACTACATGGCCCAGAAGGGCTGCTGTGGTGCGAAGGTGCTGAAAGTTAAATACGCTGATTGAGTGCGTCTGGAGCGAGAAGGAAGCTCTTACGTTTGCTAAGTACAACCTGACCATAACGATTACGAGTAATCACAGGGTTCGTATCGTTAGGTGGAGGTATCGCTTGGCTTAATTACCTAATAAAGCAAAGCGTTGGCCGTATCTCTTACGACGCGGAATAAAAGGCCTTTATAAAAGGTAAATCTAAAAAATCCCTAACTAAAATAAGCATAAATATATCTATTTATAATAATATTATAAATTATAACGATTAAGCTAGTTAATTAATTATTAACCTTAGTTATACGATTTATATTAACAGTTTATTATAAAGTTTTAAGTATTAAAGGATATATAAATTATATTTAAAAATAATAAATAATTAAGCTTTAGTTAAATAATTAAGTAATATATTATAACTAAAGCCTTTGGCATAATAATAAATAATCGGAAGTTATAGGACGAACTTCCGATATGGGGCCAGGATTACGTAATAAGTTCGATAAATTCGAAAAACTTAATTAAAACTAAAGAAATTTAATATATCGAATTAATCGAACCGGATAACGGTTCGAAATAATTCGATAAGTTCGAAAAAATTTAATTACCAAAAAAAAAAAAATTTAAATCGAATTAATCGAACTTAAAATAATATATATACGTTCGTTATTTTTTTATAATTTAAATAATATTAATTTATAATATAATTTAATTATTTAAATTATTTTTAATATTTATTATTATTAAACGTAATTATATTTTTAATTTATTATTTAAATTTTTATAATATTATTATTAATATAAATCGTAAAATTAAGATTTAATAATTAATTAAATTAATTAACCGTTATACGTTATAAATTTTTATTTAATAATATAATTAAATTTTAAATAATACGTTATATTATTAATATATCGGATAATATTTAAAAATTTATTATATAATAATATAAAAATACGATTAAAAAATTCGAAAAAATTATTTAATATTTTAAAATTTAAATTAATATTATTTAAATTAACGAAATTAAAATTAAATTTAAAAAATCTAAATTTTATAACGGAAAAAATAACGTATAAAATTTTTTTATCCAAATACGCGTTTATTTCCGTTTCGAAAAAATTGTTAATAAAATCGATAAAATTTTTACGGTTATAACGTTTTTTAAAAAAAATATTTTAAATTAATTTAAGTTTATTTTACGAAATTATTTAAAAAATAAAAAATCGAATTAATAATAAGTTATTAAAATTTTTTTTTAATATTATATTAATTTTAAAAAAAATTTAAAAAATTAATTTCGGAAATTTAAACGAAAAAAAACCATAATATAAAAAATTTTCGATTTAAAATAAAAAAAATTAACGTTTAAATACGTAATAACGTTTAAAAATTTTATAATTAAAACAAAATAAATAAATAAAAAAAATAATAATTTAATTAATATTTTTTATAAAAATTTAAAAAATAATATTAAAAACGAAATTATTAAAATAATATATTTTATTATTTTAAATAAATATATCGTAAAAGTTATAAAAATTAATAATTAATAATATAAACGATAATAAAAACGAAAAAAATAATTTATTTTTAAATTTAAATTTATAAAAATTAATTAAAATAAAAAATTCGATATATTTTTTATTATTTATAAAACGGTATTAAAATTTATAAAATTAAAAATTATTTAAAAAAAAATTAAAATTAAATTAAATATTATAATTATAATAAAATAAATTATATAAAAAGTTAATATAAAATTTTTAAAAAATAATAACGAAATAATTAAATTCCGATATCCGAAAGATAATTAAAAAATAAAAAAATTATTATTTTCGGTATAATTAAAAAAATTTTTTTTAATTTATTTTTAAAAATATAAAAAAATTATAAAAAGTTAAAATATTTTTTTAAATCGTAATTATCCGATAACGTATTATTATAACTAATTTAATAATTATTTAATAATTATAAAAATACGAAAAATAAAAAAATTAATATTAAAAATATAAATTTTTCGTATATAATAAAAAAAATAACGATAATAAAAATAACGGAAATTAAATAAATAAATTAAAAAATATTAAAATTAAAATAAAATTTTATATTTAAAAAAATTTAATTAATATAAAAAATTACGTATTATTTATTATAAAAAAATTTATTATTTATAATACGAAAAATAATAAAAATATATTTAATAATAATTTATACGTATATATAAATAAAAATTTAATTTTTATACGTAAATAAAAAATAATTTTAAGGATTAAAAATAATATAAATATTTACGTATTTAAATTATTTAAAATATTATCGATATATTTACGGTTAAAAAAAATTAATTAAAAAAAAAAATTATTCCGAATAAAATTTTATATATTATTACGAATAATATAATTATAAAATATAAAAAAAATAAATTTATTAAACGGTAATAAAAATTTAAAACGAAATATTAAATAATTTTTATTTCCGTAAAAGTTATATTAAAAATTTAAAAAAAAATATATAAAAAAAAATTAACGAATAATTAACCGAAATAATTTAATATTAAATTTAATATTAAAAATATTAAAAATATTAAAATTAATTAATTATAACGATAAATAATAAATAAATTATAATAATAAATTAATTAAAAAAAAATAAAATTTTTTAAAAAATAAATTATTAATTTAAAAAATTAAATTAAATAATATAAAAAAAAAATTTCAAATTAAAAATTTAATTATATCGATAAAAAAATAATTAAAATAATTATAAATATAATTTTTAAAAAAATAATATTATTTATAAAAAAATTACGGATTAATAAAAATAAAAAAAATTAATATATATTTTTTAAAAAAATTTTATATACGATAATAAAAAAAATCGAAATTTTTTTTATTATAATTAAAATACGAATTAAAAAAAATAATATATTATTATAATAAATTACGAAATCGATCCGAATTATATTAAATTAAAAATAATTAATAAATTATATTTATTATAAAAAAATAAAATCGAATTTTATAAAATCGAAAATATTAAAAATATTAAATTTATTTATAATAACGGATAAATTAATTACGAAATTAATTATTTCGAAATTTATATTTAAAAATAAAAATAAATTATTAATTTTAATATTATTTTAATATAAAATTACGATATAATTTTCGGCAAAAAATAATTATATTAATATAATTTTTTAATTAATTAAAAAATTAATTAAATAAAATTCGTTTTATTTTTTATCGATAAAATTAATTTAAAAAAAATTTTATTACTTAATTAATAACGATAATAATAAATATAAATATAAAAATATAATAAAAGTTTTATTACTTAAAAAAATATAATATATAAAAAAAAAAGTAAAATAAATATATACGATACGTTATTATTATAATTAAAATACGATTTTACGAAATAAATAATGATTTATAATATTAATTTTTAAAATTAAAAAAAATTATTAAAATATTATTATAATATTATAAATATAAACGATTTTTTAAAAAATAAATCGAAATAAAATTATTAAAATATAATAAATAAAATTATAAAATAATTTTAAAAAATAACGAAACGATTATTTTTTATTTTATATATAACCTTAATTAATAAAAATTATACGTATTATAAAAATATTTCGAAAATAAATTACGTAAAAAATATATTAAACGTTTTAAATTATTAACAAAATATTTTATATTTTTCGTATTAAAAAAAAATAATAAATTACGGTTAATAATCGATTATTGATAATTAAACGATATTACGGTTAAAAATTATATATTTTTATTTTTAATTATTAAAATAAAAAATTATTTTTACGGAATTAAATAATTTATTATTTTAAATTTATAAAACGGATATAATTTAATTCGTATTAAATTAAAAAACGAATAAAAAATAACTTTTAAAATTAAATATAAATTATATAAATATTTAATAATATTTTTTAAACTTATTAAAGTATCCGTAACGTTTTAAAAAATAATTAATTATATATTACGTAAATATTTTAATATTTTTATTATTTATTATTTTAATAATATTTTTATTTACTTAAATTTAAAAAAAACATAAAAAATACGTTTATAAAATTTTTTAAATTTTATAAAATATTAATTTTTTAATTAATGTTAAAAAAAATAAATTTTATAAATAAAAAATATTATATTTAAAATACGTTATTATTCCGGAATATATTAAAATAAACCTTAAAAAAATAATAATAATTTAAAAATAAAAAATATTTATTATAATTACCGAAATTTAAGTTTTTTTTAAATTCGTTAATTATTATCAGAAATTTATTCGTAATTTTAATAAAATCGTAATATTTTTATTTAATTTAACTAAAAAAAAAATAAAGTTTTAATAAACGGCCGAAATAAAAAAAACTTTTTAAAAAATTAAAAAAATAATTATTAATAAATTAATATTAATTATATACGATTTAAATTATCCTATAAAATTAAAAACCGATATTTCGGATTATACGTTAAACGTAATAATTAAATATAAAAATAATTAAAATAATTTATATTTTATTATATTTTATTTATATAAATTAAAAAAATTTAAATTAAATTATATTATTTTAAATAAGGAATTTTTAATTATTATTAACGTTTTTAAAAAATTTAAATATTACTTTAAAAAAAATTTATATTAAATTAAAATATATATAAATTACAAAAATTTAATCCGATTTATTATTACCCGAAAATTAATAAAACGATAATTCCGTTATATAAAATATTTTTCGGAATTTAATTTTATTATTATTTATAAAAAGAAATTAAAAAATAATAAAATAAACATTTTTAATAAATAACCGGATTTAAAAAAAAAAGTTTTAAAAATTCCGTATTAAATATTTAATTTAACGAAAAAAAATATATAAAAATACAATAAATTATAATAATTAAAAAAATAATATTTAATTTATATTAAAAAATTTAATAATATAATAATTAATTATTAAAAAACGAAAAAACCGATAAAATTTAAATATTAAAAAAATATTAAAAAAAATTAACGCATAAAATATACGAATATTAATTATACGGATACCTTAAAATATATAAAATTATAAAACGGTTATAATATATATATTATTTTTCCCGAATAAAATTAATAATTAAAAAAGTTTTATAAAAATATAATTTATATAATAAAATTAAAATACGATATTATAAATTATACGGAAAATTATAATTATTATTAATTATAAAATAATTATAAAATTTAATTATTTTTAATTTTATTATTAAATTATTATTATTAAAAAATTTAATAATAAATATATATTATAATAATATTTTTATAATTATAAACCGATTTATAAAATTTTTTTATTTTTTATTATTTAATAAAAATATAAACGTAAAATAATTAATATATATTTTTTTAAATATTTTATTAATATATACGAATTATTAATAAAAATTATATCCGATAAAAATATTATATTCGTTTTAAAATTTTAATAAAATTTTATAATATAATTAAATTTAAATTATAAATTTTTAAACGTTTTTAAATTATAAATAAATAATTAAATAAAAAAATTAATTAAATATTTAAAATTTATTTACGGTATTATATTAATTACGAATAAAATAATTAAATTAAAAAATTATTAATAATTTAATTAATTTATAATATAAATTATTATAAAAATATTAAAATAACGTTAATTAATATTAATTTCGGTTTTATATTAAAAACGTATTAAAATTTATAAAAAAAAGGATTAATTAATATTAAAATAATTTTTATTTTAAAATAACTTAAATAATTATATATAAAAATAAAAATAAAACTTAAATTCGTAAGTATTTAAATATAAAAATATTATAATTAAAAAAGATTAAAAAAATTAATTTTGTAAAAAAAAATAATTTATTTAATTATTAAAAATATTTAAATTAAACGATTAAATAAAAAATTCGATTTTAAATATATCGGATTATATAAAATCGTAAAAAAAATTTTAAAAAATAATTATTAATTAAAATTATTTTTTAAGGTTAAATTTTATTCCGTTTTTTATATTTTTTTATTAAAATTAATAATAAATATAATTTAAATTAATACGGAACGGAAAAAAAAAGTAATAAAAAATATATTAATATAAAAAATCGAAAAAACTTTCGGTATTAAAAAAAAAACGGAAAAAGGTAATATTTAATTAAATAAAAAGATTACTTAAAATTAAAAAATATATAAAAATTTATAAAAAATTTTA
The DNA here is from genome assembly GCA_004155925.1 of Monosporascus sp. MG133. Taxonomy (NCBI): domain Eukaryota; kingdom Fungi; phylum Ascomycota; class Sordariomycetes; order Xylariales; genus Monosporascus; species Monosporascus sp. MG133. The sequence continues at coordinate 22,292 of QJNX01000093.1, read as the reverse complement.
CGGAAATTTAATATTTATTAAAAAGTTTTTATTAATAATACCGAAAACGTTAAAATTAAAAAAAATTTTAATTTACGTTATGTAAATTAAATTAATTAATCGTATTCGTAATACAAAAGGACGAAATTATTTCGGCCTTTAATTTACGTTAATTTTTTTTAAATATTTAAATTTTTTTATTATTTTCGCGTTTTTAATATTTTTACGTAATATTTTAAATTTTTATTTACGTAAAAATTTTTTTTAATTATATAATCGAATTAAACGATTAAATAATTTATTAAAATATTATTATAATTCGTTAAAATATTATTAAACGGAAAATATTTTTTTTTAATAAAACGTTTTTAAAATTTAAAATAATTTTTTTCCGTAATTAAATAATTATATTTAATTTCGGAAAAATTAAATAAGTTATAAAAATTATTATATTCGAAATAACGAATATATTTTTTAAAGTTAAAATAAATTTTATAAACTTTTTTTTTATTTATAATATAAATAAAAAAATACGGATATATTAAAATTAAACGTATCGATTTTTTTCGAAAAAATTAAAATGTTATTATATTTACGGGATTTTTATTTTTTAATACGGTTAAATATAACGACCAAAATAAACCAAAAATAAAAATATAAAAAGGAAAATTATTTATTAAATAAATATAATAAATAAATTAAATTTTTAAAAATAAAAATTTTTTTAAAAAAAAAATCGTATTATAATTAAAGCTTTTAATATAATAATAAACGATCGGAAGTTATAAAACGAACTTCCGATATAAGGTTAAGGTTATATAATAAATTCGATAAATTTAAAAAATTTAATTAAAATTAAAAAAATTTAATATATCGAATTAATCGAACCGGATAACGGTTCGAAATAATTCGATAAATTCGAAAAGATTTAATTATTAAAAAAAAAAAATTTAAATTAAATTAATCGCATTTAAAATAATATATATACGTTTATTATTTTTTTATAATTTAAATAATATTAACTTATAATATAACTTAATTATTTAAATTACTTTTAATATTTATTATTATTAAACGTAATTATATCTTTAATTTATTATTTAGATTTTTATAGTATTATTATTAACATAAACCGTACGATTAAGGTTTAATAGTTAGTTAAGCTAGTTAACTGTTATATAATATTATAAGTTTATATATATTTTATTTATCGAAAGATATAATATATATTATATATTAAAAATTAAAACAATTTTACGTTTATTTTAAATATAAAATTTCCACTTTATAAACTTATATTAATATATAACGTATTATTATTATGACCTAAGGGCTTGGCCTGTTAACAGACGGTCGGAGAGTATGGAGTATGTTTCTGACGTAGGGCCCAGGTTACGTACCTGGCTTAACGGTTTTAAAGGTTTTGGTACTTTAAGTCCCTTAAAATTACGATGGGTTTAAAAGTTTTAATAAGCTTAAAGGTTTAAACCGTTTAAGTACTTTAAATTAAAAAAATATATATTTACGATCGTTATTCTTTATAATTTAAATAATACCAGCTTATAATATAACTTAATTATTTAAAGTACTTTTTAATATTTGTTATTATTAAACGTAATTATATTTCTAATTTATTATTTAAATTTCTATAATATTATTGTTAATATAAACCGTACGATTAGAATTTAATAATTAATTAAGCTAGTTAATTATTATACGTTATAAGCTTTTATTTAATAATACCGTTAAATTTTAAATAATATATCATACCGTTAACATATCGATTAATATTTAGGAACTTATTATATAATAATATAAAGATATAATTAAAAAGTTCGAAAAAGTTATTTAACGCCTTAAAGCTTAAGTTAATATTTAATAAATCCAAGTTAACGAAATCAAAATTAAGCCCAAAAAATACGAACTTTACGAAAAAAAATAACGTATAAAATTTCTTTATCCAAGTACGTATTTATTACCGTTTTAAGGAAATTATTAATAAAGCCGATAAAATCCTTATAAAGGCCGTATTTTTTAAAGGCGATAACTTAAATTAATTTAAGCCTATTTTACGGAATTATTTGGAAAATAAAAAGTCGGATTAATAATAAGTTATTAAATTTTATTTAAAATATTATATTAATTTCGAAAAAAATTAAGGGTTAATTTTGGAAAACTTAACGAAAGAAAGATAATAACGTAAATTCTTTTTTAAAAATAAAAAAAACTAATATTTAAATACGTAATAACGTATATTTAATTATTAACATAATTTGCTAAAGTTTATATATTTATTTAATTATATATTATTATTTATTTATATTTATTTTTTAAAATATTCGTAACTATTAAAAAATATAATTGGTAATATTTATAAAATCGTTAAGGTAATTTGTTAAATAATCGTTAAGGATAGGTTCGAGTTAATTAAATACTTTTTTAATAAATAATTGCAAAATAATAATTATTTTTTAGTAATCTTCCGTTAAAATTTTTTCGTATTATTTAAAGTAAAGTTTGGCTTTAATTAAGAATCCTTTTATATTAATGGATTTATTATAAGGTTTAGGGGGAATTAGCTTATAACTTTTAATATTAAGCATTTTATAATAGGTAAAAAGGGGTATAGTTCCTTTTTGATTTCGATTAAATAAAGGGGGGACTGGAGTTTTTAAAAGGGGAATAGTTTTTAAAAGGGGCGTAAAAGCTTTTTTTTTATCGGGCAAATTTAACGTTTTATTATTTGAATTTTATAACTTTTTTTGTTATAAGATCCAACCGTTTTTCGGTTATAAGCTTTCTTTTTTTTCCTTTTTTAATTTTTACGCCAGGTTTTTTTTCGACGTTTTTTTCCTTTTGGTCGGATTCTTTAGGCTGGATTTCGATAATTTTTTTAAGGGCAGGGGTAAGTTGTTATTAAAAAGAAAAAGTTTTTTTAAGCCCTTAGTTTTAATGGTTACAAATGCTATATTATCGGTTAATTAAAGAACTTTTTTAATAAGAGGTAAATGTAACGAACCTGTCATACATCCACCTGGAGGTATAAGCAGTATCCGAAATAAGGGTCTTAATTTGCAGATAATAATAACACAATAAATAAGGTATTCGTTAAAAAAGTTTACAGATTTTTCCTTTAATTAAAAAACAATACCTTTAATTAAAAACTTAAATTAATAGCTAAAAAATGAAAACTAAAAAGATACTATTTACACAGGAAATCGTTTGATATATATATCCTCCTTATCTCCCTTAATTTCCAAACATCTCTAGAAATCTTTAAAAGTCTTTAAAGATGGACAAAAACGGTCTCCTTTTATCTTTAAAAACAGACAAAAACAGGCCGAAAACCGAAATTTAGCCGGCAAGGTAAAAACCATAATTATTTCAACTTACTTAACCCTTTCTCTGGATTTAATGGAATCCTTACGGATATAATACTATTTCTCCTTTCTTAAAATCTTTATCCCAAAAATTTTTAAAAATAAACTTCCTTTCTTTTCCAAACATCGTAATATATTTTAACCATAACAAATAAACCTTAAAAACGTTTTAAAACTTTAACCGAAAGTTGTCGTAAGCTTATAAAGTTAATTTTTTAATTTGGTTTCGAAATTATACCGTATATACGTTATTTTTAAAAAAGGCTTTTTTACAAAATATTAAAAAACCGGAAAAATTACCAAAATTATCTATTAACCAATATTTAAACTTATAATAAAAATTATATTTCGTTATCGTTTCTTAAAAATATTCAGGTTAAAAAATTTCGAATAAATAAAAAAACCCGTTTAATAATTTAATAATTATAAAAATTATTTAACCGTATCGTTCGGTTAAATCGTTAAGTTAAATAATTACATTTTAAAAAAATATTATTTATTTAAAAGAGATTTAAAAATATAAATAAGTTAAAAAAATAAAAAAATTAAACGCGGAAAAGAACCGCCCAAAAAAAACAACCGTAATTTGCTTTAAAACTTAATACGTTAATAAAAGCATTTATTTCCTTCAATTAAAACGCTTTAAACCTAAATTTAAGTAAAAGATTATTACCGTTTACAACCTTAATCGGTCAGGATTTTATCGGTAAAAATCTTTAATTAGGCCCATTATATTGTTACAGTACAGGAACAGGGGTTCCTGTCTTAAAAAAACCGGCCTCCGGAGCCTGGTATAAGCTCCTTACGGCTGATCTTCGTATAAAAAAAACTTAGCTTTCCCCGCGCCAAAAAATGGTAATCTAGAGGATCTGGTAAATCTGGAACCAGATCTAATAAATCCCATAAATCCACGACATACTTACTAAGTCTAGATAAATATATAACGAACGGTTTCCTGTATAAATAATACCTATTTAATTTCGTTCCTTAATTATTAATTTAAGCTTTTATTTAAAGGTAATTGTACCGTTCTTTAATTAAAGAAAAAATCCGCAAATTTTTTTAACGAATACCTTATTTATTATGCTATTATTACCTGCAAATTAAAAACTTCCATTTCGGATACTGCTTATACCTCCAGGTAAATATATAACAGGTTCGTTATATTTTAATAACTTCTTAATTAATAACTAACGAATAATTTAAGGCCTAATTAGGCATAAGTTTTTTTAAACTTAATAAAAACGATATTACAAAACGACGTCCAGCGGATAAATAACATATTCGATCCCCGTTACTAGCCACTAATCGATAATATGGTACCTACAACCACCAAAACTAAAGGATTAAAAGAAATTTTTTTTCCTAACAATAATTTGCCTCTACCCCCGAAAAAATTATCGAAATCCAGCCTAAAAAATCCGACCAAAAAAAAAGGAACAAAATATAAAAATTAAAAAAAAAGGAAAAGGAACTTACGATTAATAAGCGACTGGACCTTATGACCGAAAAAGTTATAAGATTTTTTAAAAAAAACGCCAAATTCGCCCGGCAGCTAAAAAAAAAAACTCCTATACCCTCCTTTAAAACCATTCCTCGCCCAAGAACTCCAGTTTCCCTTTTATTTAATCGAAACCAAAAGGGAATTATATCCTTTCCTGCTTATTATAAAATACTTAATATCAAGGGATATAAGCTAATTATTCCCAAACCTTATAATAAATTTACTAATATGAAAAAATTCCTGGTTAAGGCCAGGCTTTACCTTAAATAATACGAAAATTCTTTAACGGAAAATTATTAAAAAATAATAGCCATCTTCCAGTTACTTGCTAAAAAGGTATTCGATTAATTCGAACCTATTTTTAAGGACTACCTAATAAATACCCCCAACGATTAGTTAAACGTTACCAATTACATTTTTAACAGTTACGACAACTTTAAAAAACGAATACAGGCCTTATACGGAAATATAAATAAGCAGCAATATACGGTTAAATAAATATACAAATTTAAGCAAACCACCTTAACAGCTAAATATACGACCGAATTTAACCGACTTACGGCTATTTCCAAACTTCCATAAAATATATTATTTTTCTTTTATTATAACGGCCTAAAAAAACAAATTAAGGATAAAATATTTAAGGTACCTAAAACAAACCTTTTTAAAAAATATACAAATAAAATTATTATTACCGACCGACGCACTTTTAATCGATACCTTAAGAAAAAAAAATATTAACAAACGAAATAACAATAAACGTTTTAACAAGAAAAAAAAATAAATCTTAAAAGGAAGCTAATATTACTTTAACGGAATCTAAAAAAAACAAATCCAAAGTTAAATGTTTTAATTGTAGCAAAAAAAACTATTTTAAAAACGAATATTACTTTTTAACGAAAAAAAAACCCTTAAAAAAGAAAAATTCCCCAGCCCAAAAAAAATTCCGCGCGGCCGAACAAGATACAAACAGCAAGGAAAAAAATAAAAAATAAATAAGCCTTACTTCCGGCGATCAAAAATTTACTATTATTACGACTAGCAGAGTTAAAAATAACGACCCAGATCATAAAAATTATACAATTTACAAAAACGTTACGGCCAAAACTTACAAATACCATCCAGAATAAGTAGCCTCTAAGGTAACCATTACGCTAAAATGCACTTACCACCTTAACATACAAAAGTATAAAATATACGACCAAAACGGTCAGTTACGAAAAAATTTCGGTAATTATAAATAATTATTCCCCGAACATTATATTTTTCCAAAATATATAATATACCCCAAACCTTTAACAAATAATTACAAATTTTTGCATTTTACTGCTTATTATAATTATAACTACCTTATCCACCAACGAACCAAGGAAAATAATAACTTTTAGCCCGGATATAACAAAAAAACGCCTATAAAACCAGATAATAAATGCAAATATATAAAAAACCCCCAATAGCCAGATTACCCTAAATCTTATTACCTATATCCTAAATCAAAACGGAACCGGAAGGTTATAATATAAAGATGCTTATATTATTTACCGATATTATATAATAAATACGAGCTTTTAACTATAAAAATGCCCCCTTTAAAGATCTACCCTTTTAACCTTATAATTTGCAAAATATAAAACCTAAAAAAAAGCCAAAAAAAACAATTATTTTCAAATACCAATTTAGCACCAGAAAATAATTTAAGTATATAAATAACCATTATACCAAACATGCAGTCAAAAAAATACGTAAATAAAAACGTCTTCTAACCCCCAAAATATATTAATCAAAAAATTATAAAGGCTTTCGAAAATAAAGTACCGAAAAGGCCTTACGTACAAAACCTTATATAAAGCAAAAAAAAAAAAAAAAATACGGAATCAAATCAAAATTCTAATTTATTACGGAAATAAAATATTTAACGCCATAATTAATTCCGGCGTAAAAAAAAATTTCATCTTTCTTAAAATAACTAAAAAATACTAAATCCTTTAAAAATACAAGTAATAATTATACAAATTACGCATAATTAATAAAAACTTATCCACTTACGATAACGGCCGAATTTTCCGAAAAATAAAAAAATTCGTAATCCAAATATAAAAATATTTAAAACGGATTACTTTCGATATCGCCAACATTTCAAGATATAATATTATTCTTAAAATACCGTAACTTCGTTCCAATAATCCAAAAATTAATTAAAAAAAAATAAACACTTTCTTAAAATAATTTTAAAAAAAAATCCTATAAAATCTATTACATAATTAAAAAAACTAAAATTTCCGACTTTATAATAACAATGCCTTTTAAATATCGACGGTTCAAAAAGTTATTTAAAAAACGAACCCGAAAAGAATTACCTAACCATAACCAATAAAATTATAAAATTCTTATCAAAAAAGGATACCATTTAAAACTTTATTAAATTTATTACATAAACCTTAAAAAAGCTAAAACTTTTTAAAAAAACCTTTAACGAAACTTTAAAAAAAGTTATATTTAAAAGTCCGAATTATTTACAAAATATCTAGTTATAATAATATCAAAAATAATAAATAATAAAATTAAAATCGATAAAAATAAAAACTTAATATTCCGACGAATTCACGATTATAAATAACTTAACGATATTATTATTAAAAATATATATCCTTTAACGCTAATAAATATTATAAAAGAAATATTAACAAAACCAAATAATTTATAGTTTTAAACCTACCAAATAATTATTACCTAATACGAATAACCAAAAGAAAAAAAATAAAAAACCGCTTTTAAAACTATTTATAAATATTACGAATATAAAGTTATACCTTAAAACTTAATTAATATTCCAATTAACTTTTAATATATACTTATTATTATCTTACGGAAATTTCTGAACAAATTCGTTTTCGTTTACTTAAACGATATTTTTATTTATTTAAAAACTTTAAAAAAATATAAAAAGCATATTATTTAAATATTAAAAACCCTTAAAAAAGTTAACCTATTAATAAACGCGGAAAAAAACATTTAATATACTTAAAAACTAAACTTTCTAAACTTTATTATTACTCCGGAATAAATTTAAATCCAAAATTCTAAATTAAAAGTTATCAAAAACTAACTAATCTTTAACAAAATTATTATTATTAATATTTATTAATTTTTAAAATTTACTAATTACGTACGACCTTTAATTTAAAATTATAGCAAACTTATTAATTCCTTAATTAAACTTACTATTAAAAAATATATTAAAAAAAAGTTCGAACTTTTAAAAAAAATTAAAAAAACTTTTTAAAAAATTAAAAACAAAATTATTAACGCCCTAATAATCAAATTATTAAACCATAACAAAAAAAAAAAACGACTTAAAACAAACGCTTCGGATTATACCCTTAAAACAATTTTCGAATAATTAAAAAGTAATAGAAAATAATATCCAATAACGTACTTTTCCAAAACCTTTAAAAATATAAAACTTAAATATCTTATTTATAATAAAAAATTATTAACAATTATTTTAATACTTAAAAAATAAAAACTATTCCTTAATAAAATTAAAAAATTATTTAATATTTATTTAAACCATAAAAATTTTATTCGATTTATAATAACCTAAAAGTTAAATAAACGTTATAAAAATTAAATAATTTTCTTATTTAAATTTAACTTTAAAATTTACCATATTAAAAGTAAAAAAAACATTTAAGCGGATATTTTAAGGCGAAAAAAAAACTATAACTTAAAAATTTCTAAATAATATATATAAATATTATATCGTAAAAATAATAAAATAATATAATTATATATAACCTTAAAATAACTAATTTTAAAAATTTAACTTAATTTAAAAATTTTTACGACTTAAAAAAATAAAAAAAAGTTAAATAAGTAAAAGAAAATAATAAAAACTACCTATTATTTTATGGCAAAATTTATATCCCCTGCCAGCAACAAAAAGAATTCGTTAAAAAATTTTACGAAAATCTTTTACATAAATACCAAGGAATATTTAAAATTATTAAACGATTTTAAAAAAATTATAATTTTCTAAAACTTTATTAAATAATTAAATAAATAATCAAAAATTATAACGTTTATAATAAAATTAAAGTAACTTATTACAAACCGTATAATTTATTATAACTTATAAATATACTTAATAAAGTATAAAATATTATAATTTAAAATTTTATTATTAATTTTTTTATATTAAAAAATCCCGTTACTAAAATCGGGTATAATACGGTATAAATAATTATTAATAAACTTATTAAATATAAATATTTCCTACTTTTTAAAAAAACCGTAATAATAAAATAATTAGCTTACGCTTTTATTCGATATTACCTCGATAAATACGGAATACTAAAAAAATTATTTCTAATCGAAATAAGTTTTTTATATCCAAATTCGGTATCAACTTTTTTAAGCAAATTAGTATTAAATTCAAGTTTTCGACAGCCTATTACCCCCAAACAGATGGCCAAATAAAACGATTAAACCAAACCTTAAAATAATACTTTCGAAATTACGTTAATTATTAACAAAATAATTAAGTTACGTTTTTATCATTCGCATAAATAAGTTATAATACGTCCATTAATAAGGACATAAACGTATTACCTTATATAGCTATATATAAATATAACGCAGTAACTTAACGACCAAAACAGTTAATACGTAAGGTACTAATTATTATTACCGTAATTTTATAGGCAAAAATAATAATAATAAAAATTAAAATAATACAAGCCAGACTTTAAACTAAGTTATAGTTTTTATAATAAAGGATAGCCTAATATTATAATAAAAAAAGAATTAAGGAATTAATTCTAGCGAAAAAAAACAAAATCTATTTATTACGTTAAAAACAAAACGTAACGTTAAACCTTTTTTAAATCAAAACGAAAAAGCCTAACAATAAACTTAATTTTAAAGAATTTGGTCCGTTTAAGGTTAAAAAGGTTATTTTAAGGATTAACTACAAACTAATATTACCCAAAACTATAAGGATATATCCCGTATTCCATATTTCCTTATTAAAACCAGCCCTAAAAAACGCCCCGCTTAAAAAAAACCTAAAAATTAAAAAAAACGATAACGAATATAAAATCGAAAAAATATTAAACTTTAACATAATTAAAAATAAAATCCAGTACTTAATTAAGTAAATAAATTACCTACCTAAAAATAATACGTAAGAACCATTTAAATACCTAACAAATACGATAAGCCTAATTAAAAACTTTTACCGGCAAAATCTTAATCGACCGTTTCTAACCCAGCCAAAATTATAAACGATAACGGTCCCATACTTAAATCCAAATCGGAAACGTTCCAACCGAAGGAAATAAATACCTTTACCGTAACATTTATCTCAGAAATAAATCGCACTTATTCCGTTTCGATATAACGTTATTTTTCTTCCAACCTTTTCCGTTTTTCCAGTTAATTTAACTCCAAACCTTCTTTTAATATTTCTAAAGCCCTTTTTAAAAAAAAAATCCTACTAAAAACGCAAACGTTTTAATTTCCTAATAAATTCTTTTTATTTTTCCTCCTACCGACGCCGCAATTTATCCAATTCCCTTCTTACAACTTCCTAATATTCCAGAAAATTATCTTTAACTTCTTGCTACTTTTATTATAATCGTTTTTGTATTTTATTCATTTTTTTTTAATAAATTCATAACTTCCGCGTTATAAAAAAAACGTTAATAACGAATACAACAATTACAACTGAAATATTCCAAAAAAAATATTCGGTTTTACCGAACCAAGTACAATTAAAATAAAAAAAAGTTTTAAATCCAAAAGTTCTAATTAACTTAATACGAATGTTACGAATATCGCGCTAATTTTTACGTAACTTTCTTTTTCGCTTTTCTTTTCGACCTATCATAATAAAATCAACTAAAAAACTACGGAAAAAACCCCTCTAACAAAACAAAAAAACCACTTACGGTTCTAATCTTTAGGACAAAAATCCTTAAAAAAGGAAAATAATATTACAATATAAAAACAAAGGTTTCTATCTTAAAAAAGCCGGCCTCCGGAACCTAATATAAGCTTCTTACGGCTAATCTTCGTATAAAAAAAATTTAGCTTTCCCCGCGCCAAAAAATAATAATTTAAAAAATCTGGTAAATCTGGAGCCAAATCCAATAAATCCTACAAATCCACGATATATTTACTAAATCCAGATAAATATATAACGAACGGTTTTTTATATAAATAATACCTATTTAATTTCGCTCCTTAATTATTAATCTAAACTTTTATTTAAAGACAACTATACCGTTTTTTAGTTAAAGGAAAAATCCGCAAATTTCTTTAATGAACACCCCATTTATTATGCTATTGTTACCTACAAATTAAGAACCCCCATTTCGGATACTGCTTATACCTCCAGGTAGATGTATGACAGGTTCGTTACATATATTCGTTAGGTACTTAAATGGTTCCCATATATTATCTTTAAATAAGTAATTCATCTATTTAACCAGGTACTGGATCTTATTTTTAACCATTTTAAAGTTCAATATTTTTTTAACTTCGTATTCGTTATGGTTTTCTTCGATTTCGAAATTCCTTTCAAACGGGGTATTCTTTAAGGCTGGTTTTAATAAAGAAATATGGAATATAAGATACATTCTTATAGTCTTAAGTAATAATAATTTGAAATTAATTTTTAAAATAACCTTTTTAATCTTAAACGGGCCAAATTTTTTAAAATTAAGCTTATCGTTAAACCTTTTTATTTTAATTTAAAAAAAGTTTTACGTTACGTTTTATTTTTAACGTAACAAATAAGTTTTATTTCCTTTTGTTAAAATTAATCCCTTAATTTTTTTTGTTATAATACTAAACCATTTTCTGTTATAAAAATTATAATTTAATCTAAAGTCGGACTTATATTATCTTAATTTTTATTACTATTATTTCCGTTCGTGGAATTATTACGGTAATAATTAGTACCTTATGTACTAATTATTCTGGTCGTTAGGTTGCTACGCTATATCTATATATAACTATATAAATTAATACGCCTATATCTTCGTTAACGGACGTATTATAAGCTATTTATATAAATAGCAAAAATTTAACCTAATTATTCTGTTAATAATTAACGTAATTTCGAAAGTATTATTTTAGAGCCTGGTTTTATCGTTCTATTTAACCATTTATTTAGGGGTAATAAACTATCGAAAACTTTAGTTTAGTACTAATTTATTTAAAAAAACTAATACCGAATTTGGATATAAAAAACTTATTTCGATTAAATTGTTTTTTTTAATATTTCGTATTAGTCGAAATAATATCGAATAAAGGCATAAGCTAGTTATTTTACCGTTACGGTTCCTTTAAAAGGTAAAAAGTACTTATATTTAATAAATCTGTTAATAATTACCTATACCGTATCGTATTGTTACAATACAGGAATAAGGGTTCCTATCTTGGAAAAACCTGTCCTTAAAGCCTGGCGCAGGCTCCAGGCGGATAAACTTCGGTTAAGGGAAAGTTTGGCTTTCTTTACCAAGATCTAAGTAATCTAAGTAATCTAAATAATTTAACCAGATTACATAAATCACATAAATCCCAGGTATATTTATTAAAATTCGAAATAAATATATAATAATCAGATTCCTTTTATAAATAATATCTATTTAATTTCGTTCTTTAATTATTAATCTAAATTATTAATCAAAAATAACTGTACCGTTTTCCGATAAAAAAAAATCCGTAAATCTTTTTAACGAATATCTTAGTTTTTATGTTATTATTATCTACAAATTAAAAACCCCCATTTCGGATACTGCTTATATCTCCAAATAAATATATAACAAGTTTGTTACATTTTAATAACTTTTTAATTAATAATTAACAAATAATTTAAAACCTAATTAGGCATAAGTTCTTTTAAATTTAATAAAAACGATATTACAAAATACCGTTTAGTAAATAAATAATATACTTAATCCCTGTTATTAGCTAATAAAAAATTAATAACCAAATTAAACGACTTACTTCCTATTAAAAAAATTCTTTAGTTAATTAATAACATAGCATCCGTAATTACTAAAGTTAAAAGCTAGGAAAAATTTTCTTTTTTTTAATAATAATTTATCCTTACCCTTAAGGAAATAAAAAAAACTATCGAGGTCCAGGTTAAGGAATCTGACCAAAAGAAAAAAAGGAACCAGAAATAAAAGTTAAAAAAGGGAAGGAAAAAAAGGTTACAATCGATAAACGGTTGGATTTTATGGCCGAAAAGGTTATAAAACTTAAGCAGAAAAATGCTAAACTCGCAAAATAACTAAAGAAAAAAACCCCTATACCCTTTTTTAAAACCACCTCCCGTCCAAAAATTCCAGCTTCCCCTTTATTTAATCGAAACCAAAAAAAAACTATATCCCTTCCTACTTACCATAAAATACCTAATATTAAAGGTTATAAGTTAATTACCCCCAAACCTTATAATAGGTTTATTAATATAAAAAGATTTCTGGTTAAAGCTAAATTTTACCTTAAATGGTATAAAAATTCTTTAACGGAAAATTACTAAAAGGTAATAGTTATTTCGTAACTGCTGGCTGGAAAAATACTTAATTAATTCGAATTTATTTTTAAAAATTACTTAATAAACTTCCCCGACGATTGGTTGGATATTATTAATTATATCTTTAATAATTACGATAATTTTAAAAAACGAATACAGGCTTTATACGGAAATATGGATAAATAATAATATACGGTTAAACAAATATATAAACTTAAGCAAATTACTTTAACAGTTAAGTATACGACCGAGTTTAACCGTTTTATAACTATCTTTAAACTTCCATAATAAAATGGGGCGGGACAGAGTCAGTTCTGATTAATACGAAATCAAAGAGAGTATTACGAGTGAGCCCAAGGTTCTAAAAAAAATTAAAGTTAATATAATTAATCTGGTATTAAAACCAGTTTATCTAGTAAATAATAAATATTTAAATGGTAACGGGTTACGCCCGGTAAAAAGAGTTCCTAAAAATATATAAGTGGTACTAATTAACTGATTAATGGACCCACATCCTAGGCCCTATACCCTGTACCATTTTAACCCTTCTTTTTCAAAATAAAATTATTTTCGATTTATTTTAAAAAATAAATAAAAACTTAACGCGATAATTCCGAACGTTTTAAATAAACTAAATATATACGAATCCAACCGATTAATTAATTTAACGTTTGCGCAACTTATTTTCTAACATTTTTAACTTAAAATTTCGTTTTTTACATTTCGTTAAATTTTTCCGTTATTTAGCTTTTTTCCGCTCTTTTTAAATTTTATTTTCCGATAATTGTTTAACGATTAATACCTTATACTTAAACTAACTTAGCTATTTTTAAGGAAAATAAAATTCGGATTTCCGTTCCGCGTTTTTAAAAGTAACTTTTACCTATCTATACGATATAACATACTAATTACGAACCATAACTTTTACGCATTAATTACCTAAGGCCGGTTAAGTTATATATTTTATATTAAAAGCTAACTTTTTAAATATTGGATTAGGTTAAATAATTTTAGGAACCGAAAGTTTGGTCGGAATGGATAAAAAAAAGGATATAGCTATATTAAAAAATTTTGCGATTCGTTATCGAAACTAATTAATAAAAGGAATTAACGAAAGCTTAAATATTTTGCGTACTTTACGGAATAACTTTTTAATATTATTAATAAATCGAAATCGTATAAATTAAGGCTCGATAACAAAAAATCTTTCGGGAAATTAATCGATATCGGATTTATTATTTTAAATTTCGGCTAATAAGAATAAAAATTTTCTAAGTTAATTTTTTACGTTCCTTTTAACGTCGAATTTTACCGGTTTTAAATTAAGGTACCTTTTAATTATGTCGGTTATTTTGGTTTCTATTTAACTTTTACCCCATTTAATCGCTTTAATTATCAAATAATTCCCTTATTACGTAAAATTGCAAATAATAATATAAAATGCCTAATTAACTTATAGGCCATAAATATAAAAACGGACCTAAGTAAGTATTATAATAATTACGATACGGATAAAGGGAAGGTTATCGAAATCAAATTTATCCTACATTTTTCGATATAATCGAAATAACCGTTAAAAATATTCAGGATCTAAGTAGGTATTAAATATTAAAAGCAAACGCTTTAATCAGATATATAACATCCCGATCCAGTAACTTATAAAGGTATCGTCGGTACGTAATCTTATATAGGCAATAATTTAAACATATTTTGGATTTTTCGATTAAATCTATTTTTCGAATTAATTAAAAATTAGTTTAATTTTGTTATTATTAATTATTCGTCCGGTTTTTGGAATAATAACCATATATTCCTAAAATACCTTATAAACGATTATCTAAATTAAGGTAATAACATATTTAAAACGAAAAAAAATATTATTTATTATAATTATAAAGATATACCATAACGGCACGGTTATTATATCGTTCCAATCCTTTATTTTCTAAAATGGGGGTAAGGTAATCTTTCTCCATAAACGTCGACCATATTTATTATAGGGAATAATAAAAATAACCCGATTAAAGCGGTACTTAAAAACACCTAATTTGACAGGATGGGAAATAATAATATTATTATACATTTTTCAAAATAAACGTATTATATTATTTTTTTATTATACAGGTATATTAATTAACTGGACAAATTCTTTAAAATTCGAAATATTTAATTTTTTGGAACCTTTTTTTTATTATATACGGTACGCTTTTTAAACGATAACATAACGACGATTTGTAAGTTAATTAAAAGGTACTAATAAAATAAGGACGGTATTTAATAGCTTGGAGGTATTCATAACGGATAGGAAACGATTTATAATATATAAATATAAATATTTTTGGTATTAAGGTTAAAAGTTATATAAAAATAAAAATACGTTAAAATAGAACAGTATATTATGCGAATAATTAATTAAATGCTTTTAAAGTTAATATATTAATTTTCTATTTAAAAACCTTATACGCCGAAAAAATTCTTAAAAATTTTATCCGATATTAAGTAAAAAAAAAAAGGAAATAATCGTTATAACGTTTTTTAATTAATCGCGTACCTTTCGATTTTTGTACCCGTATTTTTTTTTATAACCTTTTTCCTTTATAATTATACTAACTTTTCTTTTCAAATTATATTAATTTTTAAGTTTTTTATATACCTAAGTATATTTTTAATTATCCTTATTTTATTAATTAATATAATTATAAATTCTTATTAACCGTTAAACCCATATAATCCCCAAAATTTTCGTAATAATATAAACCCGGATAAATTAATTAACTTTTTTAAAAAATCGTTTCTGGAATTATATCTAAATTTTAATAATCCTTTTCCAGCTTTTAATAATTCTATACCGATCGGTTAAATAGTTATCCAAAATATATAGAACCTGGATTTTATTTCTGCCCGATATTAAATATTATTAATAACTTTTAATACCTTAATATTTTTTTTGGTTATATCCCGTCGTATTAATTAAGCTTTAAATATTAATCGTCGTTTTAAATTTTTTATTAACTTTAACGATATCCGTAAATTTAATAACCTTATATACCGTTAATAATTTATTTATAATTTAACGCCTTTTTTATATACCAGTTCCGTAATATTAAATACGATTAATATTATATATTACCTTATATTCCGGTAATAAATAATCCGTAACTTTTTAAACCTTATTTTTTTTCTTTTTCAGAAAAGGATACGTTAAACGATTAAAATAAATTCTAATTTTAAGTCTGACTTAACTTTCGGTATTATTAAATAATTATCCGGTAATCGTTAATTAATATCCGTAATATTTATTCCTTTTAAAATGCTTTCGCCTTATAATATTACGGCAAAATCTTTTCGACAGCTTTAATTATTTAAATAAATAACCGTATTATTAATTATATCTTTAGGTTTTATATTAACATTAAAATATTACGTTTTTTTCGTATTATTTTTAACTATTAACGGAACGTAATAAAATTTTAAAATAATTATAATAATACAAAATTCGTATTTTTTAAGTATATCGAAATATATACCTTTATTATTCCTATTACCTAGCTTATACTAATTGTTACCAGATATTTGGAATTATATCTATCTTTTTCGTCGGAAATCTAATTAAAAGTTAATATATACGTTAATAAATTAAAGGTAAAAATTTTTAGGTTATTATAAATACTTAATCCGATATAATTAAATTCCTTTAAATTAAAATAAATAATTTTATTTAATTTTTATCGAAAGTTTTTCGGACCGGTTTTATTAATTTATTTATAACGTTATTTACCAAAAGTTTTCGATATATTACCGGTTTATTTATCTAAATATTTGGCGTTTTTAACGTTATATTTTATAAGTTTTATAAATAGCGATATAAAATATCGGAAAGTTTTAATTAATGCGGTATATTTCTTTTTTACAGATATTAATTAATTCCGGGTTTTTATAAAAGATTTTATAATAATTACGTCGGATTTATTAAGGGTTATAAATATATCTTTTACGACGATCGGTTTAAAGTATTTAGGGCTAATTATTTTCGGTCTTTATAAATTAAAAAAAGTATTCGTAATAATATTTATTTAATAATTCGGAAATTTATTAAATAATAATTCCGGAAAAAAGTTAAAAATTATATTTCGGATCCTTAATATCGAACGTTTATTATTCGGCGGATTAATTATAAGTAACGGATAGTAATCGTCGTTTATAATAATAATTAGCATAAATTTAAAAAATTAAAAAAAACTTTTTCTTTTATATTTTATTTTTTTAAATTAATTTTATTAATCTTTTTCGTTTATTAAATCGATTCGTTTTAATTATATTATCGTCGTTTATAACTACGTAACCTTTAAATTAACCGCTAAGTATATGCACTTTAATATTTATCCTTATAAGTTCGGAAGCTTTAAGTTATTAATTATCCGGTAATTCGATATTCGTAACGGTTAAGGTATTTAATATTATGTTATTAAGTTAATTAATAAACGGTTTCATTTAATTATTTTTTTATAAATTAACCGGCTTTTAATATCTTTTTTTATTTTTCATAAATTATTTTAATTTATTAATAAAAAAAATATTTTATAATTTCGTTCCATTAATTTTTTTTAAATAATAGGTATTTCGATTAATAATATTATTAATTAAATACGGATTAATTTAACGATACCTTAATTTTATATCCCTAAATATATTTATATATCATTTAATATTATATAATAATATTAAATCGTTTATTTTTAAAAATTTATTTTTTATTTTATTTACGTTTCTTTAATTTATAAACTTGGTAACCTTACGACGTTAATTAATAATAATCTTAATAACTTTGGTTACGTTTTTAACTTTTCTTTTTAAAAGCCGAATTTATTACGCGATTAAATATTTTTTCGGAATATTAACGTTTTAATTTATAATATGCCATATCGGCAAAATTATTTTAATCGGTAAAAACGTTTTTTATCCGTATATTAATTTATAAGGATTAAAATTATAACTTTTTATAATAATATTATCGGTAAAAACCATTTTAGGTAAAAATTTAACCTATTTTTTATTAGTTTTATTTATTGTTTTTATTAAACCTTTAGTAATTAAGACCTATTTTTTTAATTAAACCTTATTACCAGGTAACGTACGTAACGTTAACTTTTCGTTAAATTCCGAATATATTATAAGCTTTAATTATTTTATTTTTATTTTCGGAACTTTTATTAATTTTAATTTTAATCGGGATGCCGTACCGGTAAAAGATATGTTCGTTTAAAAACTTTTTAATTACTGTTGACGTAATTAAACGTAAGGCCTTCGTTTCCAAATAATCGGATAACCTGTACCTAATTTTAATCGTAATTTTATAACCGTTATTAATAGGCATAAATTATATATCGATTATTTAAATAATAATTATATTAATAGGCTGCAAAAATTTATGGGCTTTTTTAAAACGTCGATCGGCTGCTTTTTAATACTTAATATATACAAGTATTACTTTCCGAATATGGCTAAATATTCCGTACTAATAATATAAAGTTATTATGCGGTAATAAGTTAAGTTTTATTTTTTATAACCGTAATTTTTATGATATTATTTATTTACCGTAAAACGTTTTTGTTCGGAGTTAATAACCTTACGGTTGCCGTATTGCTTATTTATTTTACTCTAAAAAATTCCGTTCTGAATAAAATATTTTAAAATTTTTGTTTTAAAGGTTACTTTTTTCCTTTTCGGAATTTTACGAAAGCGATTAAAAAACTTTAATATTATTAAAAATTTTGCGTATTTTTATAATTCCTTAAACCAGTTTTAATAAAAAGCCCTTACCTTATTTCGGAGGATATTAATAATATCCCAATTAGGATAAAATTAAGCCGAATAACGTTTAATTAAATATTAATAAAGTCGTCGATTTTTCCCTTTTATTAATCGTCCAATTTGTTAAAAGTTCCAGGTAACTTTCGGAATAAACCGTTTGCGACTAAGTTTTTTTTGCCGGAAATATATTTAATTTCGAAATCGAATATTTTTATTTAAGCGATCTAACGGATAACCGTAATACCAGGTAAAAAGCTTAAGGAATTATTAATTTAATTAATTAATATTTTAACGTTAATTTTTAATAAAAATCGGACGTTATAAATATGGTTCCGGAATTTTCTTAAAATCTTAAGTATAATTTAATATTTTAATTTGCCAGTATTATAATTTAATTTAACGTCCTTTTAAATACTACTTTTATCACATACGGAATATTTAATTTTATTAATTAATTAATTAAAAGTACCTTTATAGCCGACTTTATTCGCGTCGGTTTTTATAATAATTTCTTTTATATCGGGATTATAATCCAAAATAATTAAGGTTGGGGTTATCGTAAGCTTTTTTTTAAAAGTTTTTATTACCAGGTTTTAAATAAGGCCTTAAATAAAAAACTTATTTTTCCGGAACAAATTCGTAAAAAGCTTAATTTTTAAAGTATAATATATAATAAAGATTCGATAATAAACGGTAATATTTAAAAAATCCTTAACCTTTAAAACGTTTTTATATAATTTAATTTTTAAGATTTTAACCATTTTGGTAATATCGGGTCGGTAATTAATTAATCCATAAAGGAATCCGATTATAACGGTAATTTTTTAATATTATTAAAACTTTTTTATATTAATCGAAATATTAATAAGTTCGTAATTAAAAAGGGTCTTATTTATATTAACGATATGCTTATAAATAAATTTCCGGATTTTTAATTTTTTTTTCGTTATTATATTTAATTTTCGGGCCCTTAATACCGATATTATTAACAAATAAACGTATTATATCGGGTATTAAATCGGTTAAAATTTTTCTATTACGCGATAAAAATAAGTTATAAAGTTGGTAATTTTTTAGTGTAAAATAATTATCTTTAAAAATCTTAACGGTATTAAAAAAATCGTATAATTTTTGTTAGTTGGAATTAAAGGAACCTAATTATAACCGGAAAAGAAATTTATTAAAGTTACCAGAAAATATATCATAAAATTTGCGGAAAATTTATTGCAGTTATTTGGCATAAACGTATTTTATAAAATAATTATATTTAGTTTTATTACGGAATTAATTAGTTATAAGTTGTTATTTTTTTTTTATAAAGAATTAAATATTTTTATACGCCGTATAAAATTATTCGAATACGTTTTTTTAAATTCGGATTTGTAATATATCGATCAGTTTATTTTTTATGCCAGCTGATATAATAATATCCCTAGTTTGTTATATTTTATAAGGGATTATCCGAATCTCGTAATTTAATATAATATATTATTTAATTTTACCGTATTTTTTTTAATTCCAGGTTAAGGTAATCTTTTTTCGGTATAGTATTTTTTTAAAAAAAGTTTTTTTTATGCGGGTAAATTTATTATCCAACTAATTAAAGATAATTTTAATTTTCTTATCGGTAAATCGAATATTTCGCGGTATATTAAAGAATTTAAAAAATAAAGCGGTTAATAAAATACCGGATTTATTTAATTTTTTTCCGGATTAATTAATAGCTTATTATATTTTTTTTTAACTTTTTAACTTTTTAGTCGGGGTTTTTAAATAGTATTAATTTATTAAGTAATACGTTATTAATAAGAATTACTTTTTTTATTTCGGTTTATATATAATATTAATTTGTACCGATTATTTATTATTAATTTTATTATATATTTTATTTTACAAAATTCCGTATAAGGCGTATATAAGTTCCTTATTATTAAATTAATTTAAAATAATATTTCCGGATTTAATCGGTCGTTTATAGTTTTTTAAATAGTTGCCGGGTTCTGATTAATATAGGTATTATTAATCGAAAAAATATAAGGGCCTGTAAAATATTTATTTACTTTTTCGCTTTTAAACTTATTTTCGCTAATAAAACGGTTTATAGGTTTACCGGTTACTTTTTTTCTGGCTTTTTATCGGTACGAATATTACGAAGAACTTTTCCAGTTGGAATTAACGGGATAATAATTTTTATTAAGCCAAACTTTAAGGTTTTTTTTAATACTTTAAGATTTATATTAAGTATTATTTTCGATTTGGCCATAAGATTAAGTTTAAGGATTAATAGCTACGTAATATAATGGTTATCGACGACAAACAAAAAAATAGTAATTAATCGGCCGGTTAACCAAACAAAAGCTTTAATTATGCTTTCGAAATTTAAAAAAAAAAAAATTAAAACCCATAAATAATATGCGGATTTATTACATAATTAATCCGTATCGTTTAACGTACGATACGATAATAACGTTAAATTCGGTTTTAATATCGATAACTTTATTAATTAAGTTTTCGTTACCTTTATGGCTTATTCGGATTGCCAGCCTAAATAACGGGATAATATATTCGGCTGGATTATATTATTGGACCGATAAAATATTGGTTTCTTTTTGGCTTTTTACTTTATAACTAATATTTATGTTAAAAATCCTAACGGGTTTTTTCGGGTTTAAAGCTTTTAATTTTCGTATTTTGGCCTTAATTATTTTAATCGTTTTTTAATTTTTGCGACCAAATATTTTTAAAGTTTTAGTAATCATAAAGTTTTTAAAAATTTTACCGAAATCTAGATAAATTTCGATTAATTCGGATCAAATAATTTTAAATTTCGTTTTAAGGTTTTTTTAGATTTTCTTTTCCCAGAATTTGATTATATATTTTTCGATCAGGTTTCCCTAAGTAAAAGTATTATCCGTTTAGATAGTATCGTCCGATTTGGGGATATTAGTAAATATCGGAAGGGTATTATCTATCTGGATACCGACTTCCATATTATGGAAGAAAAATTTCTTATATATTATATTAGTTTCGTTAATTTTTATTTGGGGTTTTTTTTTTTTTTTTTTTTTT